>CAVLGL010000148.1:15047954-15617954 GCA_963668995.1 Parnassius mnemosyne
AAAGAATATGGGTAACAAACGAGCCCACAGTGGTATTAATGGTAAATGGATGCTGTGACACATAGACATCTATCTTCAATTTAGAATTAAAATGCAGATGTTTTATTGCTCTTAAGGATTAAGATGGAACGCCTCATTTCCAGTAATAAGTCTCCGGTTCACTACTCACCATTAACATAGCAGCCATTCTGTGAAAGCGTGGTCCCGTCCCGGTCGAGCAGCCATAATAGCTGCAGCGTGACTCTTCTACGTATACAGTTGTTTTGATACGATTAAGACATTATTTACAAAAATGAATGAAGTGATCACCAGATTTTTTGAAGACAAAGGGACACACAATATCAATATACATTATATTATTTATGTTAGAAATCCTAGAAGCCCAAGAAGTCAACAGTTGATTAACAATACACAACGAACAAAACATACCTACCTACAGAGCCAGTGTCATGAGACAAATAACACGCTTTGTGAACTATAACATTATGTCAGAACGATATCGCTTTTTCCTCCATTCTAGAAATTTGAACAATACTCTGAGGAAAAGGATAAGCAATAATTTAAAATTAAAAATTTTGTACTCGTACAACCGACGTCAAAGCTTCAATCATGAAAAGCATCAGCTTTCAAATAAAAAAATAATCATCGAAATCAGTTCACCCAGATAAAAGTTATGCGGTAACACATAACAAAAGAGAACATACAGTCGAATTGAGTACAGTCTTCTTTTTGAAGTCGGTAGAAAATTAAATGTACCTATTTGTAGACTGAAAAGTCTTCAAATAGGTAAGTAAGTGATTCTTAACCTAAAATCTACATTTTTCTTTTCATTATGGGTTATTTTAATTAGCATATTATTTATTTGACTGAAATTTAGACTCTGTTTACTGTTTACTTGTATTTTTCATTGAAACCCAAATATAACATAAGAGCTGTGACGCTACCCAAAGGATTAATTTTAACGGTGCATCCTGTGAAGTGGACAAAGGCGATGAGTATAAATACACAAAACTGATTATGCTAATAGAAATTTATGATAGTTATAAGCGGTAAATTAATTTACGAAACCTTCAGTGTGTACGTAACACACTAATATTATTACCATTGAAAACAAGTCAAGATACTGTTTCAAAACACAATTTAGAGAAAATTTACGACGTTAAAACATTTTACATACAGGGTTATTTTATAAAGAGTAGTCAAACTTTAAACTTAAGTTCAAATATATAAATAATGATAAGTAACACCTATACCGTTATTTGAAAATACGAGTAAATAAGGCTACTCTTTCTAATTATGGACAGCATCGTTTTTACCTACCAATCGACGCTTACGAATATGTGCGTGCATTTTGAATTTAAAAGATAAAAAGGACAGAATGTATGAGATTTTTATTAATTAATTTTTCTTCACCATTTGCCTATATTACTTATTTTCAACCTTCTCTGCAAATTTGGCCGGTTATTGTAAAAGGGTTACTGTGTAATCAATCAGACATAAGCGTCAATGTAATTCGATTTTGAAGTTCAAATTTCTCGAAAATTATAACAACATAAGTTACAGTTACTTGATACACACTTTTTATCGGTTCGCTGTACTTAAATAAAATAATGTAAATGTCTCTGAAATAAAATTTTATATTTTTATGATTTATTTTTATTTATTTTTAGATCTCGACATTTACCGGTTTACTAATATCATGAGCCCGAGTCAAGTGCATATTAGTGTTAGAATTTATCATATCCTATAAGCTACCTTATTCAGTCACATGTGTGTTAGGTTGTGGCTTCTTCAGTTTACAGGAACTTCCTAACTATACTGCATGTGTTGAGAACTACAGCTTTCTGTAACAGTTTGGTGTTGGGTGGTTTATTTAGGTAAATATTATTATGCTGATATTTCTATGATGTTCTCGTCTGGTTGGGATGTATAAATAATTATAAAAATATATACATACATACATATAATCACGCCTCTTCCCCTTATGGGTAGGCAGAGACCACTTCTTTCCACTTGCTACGATCCTTACATACCTACTTGTTTCACTTCGTCCACTTTCATTAATAAAATATATTAATGTCTTTTAATTTAATATATAAAAAAGTAATGAAATAAATAGATAAAATCCAACCAGACGGAATCTCTCGTCAGGGAAAACCAAACGAGGGTGAGAAAGAAAAGGAAAGAAACCGGAGTACGATGAGGGGGTATCTAGGAGCAGCACCCTTTCTATTTGAGCCCAGATCTGCTTGTCGTGTAGTCCAGTCACTTCAGGTAACCCAACAGTTTGACGGGAATAACCCGTTTGCAGAGACGAATACTGGAACAATTTCAATCGAAACGTCACCCAATATGTCGGCCACCTTATGAGGACCAGGTCCAAATATTTTGTTTCTTTACCTGTTTCGGCTTTCACGTGGTTCTCGTCACACGGAATGGTAATGTCGTCTAAAAATATCCATGACTATGACCGGTCCACCAACATAATATCAGGCTTACTCGCAAGAATAGTCCTGCGATGTGCGATGATGGCTCGGTCCCAGCAGTGCCCGGTACAGTCATATTCGAGCACGACTTCCGGCGAATACTTATAGTACAGCAGTTTCCAATTCTTGTTACTTATAAATGTGCTACGTACTATCAAATAAATAGTAAAATGTATCTCATAATCAGTCAAATTATTATTAGATTCAACCCCAAAAATATGATAGATGATCGTCCTTGGCTAGATTAATACAAAAACCCTTTCAAACAAGCTGTAGTGAAGCCACTACAAAAGATCACGCAGTAGTCGAAGTAGAAAAAGTGATAACAACAACGCCAGGAGCTACGCTAACCAATATCATATCATAGAACCCCTTAAATATGCAGTGTTTTATAACTGAACTAGCTGTTCTCCGCGATAATTGATAGAATCAGGCGTTACTTTGCGGAAATCCATTATAATGGGGTAAGAAAGAAAATTATGCTGGCTTAGCGGCCAGCCTCCGCAGAGTCTACTTCACCTGAGGATGCCTCGTGTAGAGGCGAAACACGTGTCGTATTTTCGAGAGTGGTGTGTCGTGCCTAGTGTGCTGGTGTTGGGGGTGGTAGTGCTGGGATTAACGGCGACGGGTGTAGTGCGCGCGATTGAGGGAGGGTGAGAGGTCCCCTTAAAACTGGGCAGGACACATAATTTTCTTTCTTTACGCAGAATTAAGCAAATTAGTTTATAACAACTCCATTGTTCTCCGTGACTTCGCCCGCGTGGAATTTATTGCGATTGGATTTCAAGGATTTTAATTTTTTTTTGAGCGAAACCCTAATTCTTTTCCTAAAATACAAGTAGCCTACGTTACTCCTTCTAACATCAGCTATCTGCCAGTCAAAGTCCCATCCAAATCGGTTCACAAGCTTTTGCGTGATGCGTGTTCAGACTTGTTAGTTTCATTATAGTATAGATAGATAGATTTTGTTGTTATTTACTTCTCATAAGATTCAAACGTCAATGTTACTAAATACCTAAAACTGAACATGTAAAGGTTTTTTTTATTAACGTAAATGTATATCGGCGCAAACGTCATTCATTGAACTTTCGTAAATTATAACAAATGTAAAAATGACATTGCCTTGATGAACTCTCGGATGCATTTTGAAAATAATCTATTGAGTATTCCTGTAAACACCCACTTGACAATGAAGACGTGACTATACATACAAGCGCATTGTGCAAGTATGATAATAATATGAATTAATATCGTTCTTGTTGCTTCATATTAAACTTTAGTGCATTATAAATATAGTGCAAAATGGTTTCGTAAATTAGTATTCGAATATCAAATATTTACAGAAATTAAAATTCAGGCGTCAATTTTAAAGTATACAAAGATTAAAGGTCAAAAGCGAAAATGCAATAAAGTAAAAAACCGTATATTTGAAAAGTTTCATTACCCCGAAATTGACAAAATCTATATGCACATATTTCAAAAATATATAATTTATACTTGATATTTTTGTCAGTTGTAAAACAGTGAAACGTCATCATCATTTGTGATTTGTGATTACACATCGTGTAATTAATTTATTCACTGTAAAATCTACCTGTTTTAACCGGTTTCGGTATCATTAGAGTAAGTATAATTCAATTTCCATTTTTATAGAATAGGGGCGACAAACGAGCACACAGTTCACCTGATGGTAAGTGGATTCTGTAGCCCGTAGACATTCATCCTCGATTAAGAATCAAAATGCAAATAAGTAGCCACCATTGAGGACTAAGATGGAATACGTCGTTTCTAGTAAAAAGAGTCTCCGGTTCTCTACACTCACCATACGAAATACAGTATCATTAAGTTATTGCTACAGCTATTTTACGCTGTTATTCTGTAAGAACGTGGTCCTTCTCCGGTCGAGTCGACCCATTCGTGGTACAACCCTAATATAGCTGCAGCACGGCTCTACCACGTAAAATTTTAAGTTAAAATGATGAACTAACGAACTAAAATAAAATAATATTTAAGTTATAATAATAATGTGTTAATTAAGTCAAATTATAATTTGTTGTCTCATTTTGTTTCGAAGTACTTTTAAAACAATCATCCTATTTGATACAATATGAGTAACAAGTATAGTCGTAACACTTTTATTATTGAAACATTCGTTCAATTACCCTTTTTCTCAATTCATCGTAGCCCTACTGTACAATCACTTCAGCACTTCGATATACCGACAGTCCACTTGGCACTGCTGAAGTGACTGCAGCACCGCCCAAATTTCGACGGAATAAAAGACTTTCTCATAGTCCACATACGCAAAACAAGTTCAAATTGTACTCTTCGGTCTTCTGTATAATTTGCCGAAAGGTATGTATGTGGACTATGATGCTAAAGCCTTTTCGGAAACCGGCTTGTTCGGGAGGCTGGAAGCCGTCGAGTCCGCGTGTGAGACAATTCGTAATGACTTAACAGCAGCACGTAGACGCAGCTCTGAAGAGAAATCGGTCTGTAGCTCGTCATCGTGTAGTTTGTTGTCGCCTTTCTTGAAGAACAAAACCACCGCACTTCTACTCCACGCTTCCGGAATAGTGTCACCATGGAGGACGGAATTAAAGAGCCATTCAGATGGCTTTAAGTACCGGTTTTCCACCCGCTTTCAGAAGCTCCGCTGTAATTCCACCCTCGCCTGGGGCCTTGTCGTTTTAAGGTGCTGGAGAACCATTATAATCTCGCTCAGACTGAGGTCCGGGATATCTTCGGAATAGTGTCTAATAAGACTTGCTCTTGGATCGTTACTCACAATTTCGTGTGGCTCCAACGATGACGTATACAGCTGCCCATAGAATCTCTCCATCTCACTCAAAATCTCAGGTGTCCCGGAAACGATGCTGCCACATTCGTTCTTCAGCTTCGAGAGTTGCCTCTTTCTGGCAGACAGTTCTCTGGCAAAGATTTTGAAGCTCTGGTTCAACTCGATCGCTTCTTCAATACAAGCAGTATTAAAGTTGCGTAAATCCCGACGCATGCATTTGGAGATCTGTCTGTTCAGTTGCCTGTATACTATCAAATCTAATGAAGGCTGCAGCTTCATCTCTCTTCTAACAGCCATTAGATAAATAGTGTGATCGGAGAGTTTTTGTGTTCTTCTGCTACGGGTCTTGCAAAACTTAGCTCCAACCGCATGGACAGTTTCCACGAGCTTGTCATTCATATCGTTCACTGCATCTTCTAGGCACTGAAAAATATTTTGTAACTCGAGCTGAAAGGTTTCGGGACTTTGGAACAGAGCACGAGAGGGACGGAGCGTTGACTTCATTAGACGAGACCTCTCCAACTTAACGTTTAGGTTCAGTGTGCCTCTAACCATTCGGTGATCGCTACCAGTTTTCACCCTCGCGATCACGGACACCTCCTGAACAGTTGTCGTCTGGTCGTCATAATGAAGTCAATTTCATTTTTTGTGGAACCGTCGGGGCTCGACCAGGTCCACTTCCTGTGGGGCCGCTTCTGAAAGAAAGAGTTCATCATAAAGAGTCCCTCTTTCTCCATGAAGTCGGCCAGCTGCTGGCCCCTAGGGTTCCGTTGCCCTATTCCAAATTTCCCTACTTTCAGCTCACCGTTCTCTCTTGTGCCTAGTTTTGCATTGAAGTCTCCCATTAACACCGTATAGTGGGTTTTGGAGGAATGCATGGCTCTAGAGATATCCTCATACATTTGCTCCACCTCCTCATCGGGTTGTGCCGAGGTTGGTGCGTAAAACTGTATGACCTTCAGCGAATACCGTTTGGTGATTCTGAGTATAAGGTACGCAACCCTCGTCGACACACTCTCAATCTTTACAACGTTGTTAACGAGAGACTTCTGGACGATAAATCCGACACCTACTTGGGACAGATGATCGCCCTCCCGGTGATAGAGCAAGTTGCCGGATTCAAGGATTACCGTGTCCTCCCCCTCTCTTCGGACTTCGGATAATCCTATAATATGCTAGCGTAACTTGTCTATCTCTTCTACCAGCTCCACGATCTTCTCGTTAGTCCTCAAGTTGCGTGCGTTGTATGTTGCCAGGTCGAGTCGTTTTAGGTGGCAACTGAACCTCCACCGGAGATTCTTAGCACCCCCTGCCCCGCCGTTACCACGGTCGCCACCGTAGCCAGGAATAGCGGGGCCGCCGGGGACTGGGGGCCGTTTCTTTGTTACGCTCATCACATAGGGGTATTTGCCATAGTTGCCACGCTTGGCGAGCGGGTTGGCAACCGCAGTTTTTTTTTAATTGTTAGTTTGTTGTTATCAGGAACACGCTGCTGCTCATCTCCTGCCTGTTTCCCTTTGTCGCCTTTTATAACACCTACGGGAAGATATAGTGGGGTAGTGGGTATTCTTACCCACCACTACACGGGCCAAATACCCTAGCGGGCTTTAGTGTAATATAAAAACGGGAGCAAAGTTTAATGGAAGCGAATTTAGGAAGGCCAACGCTGAAACACGGTCAATGATAATAGAAAACCTTTATTAGTTTTAACACCAATCTGACGTCGACTCGTTGCTTGGACAATAAATAACTGAATCTGAATATCCGGGATACTGTGACATTAATGTCCCCAGGGGCATGGCACGCAATTTGCCGCCGCAATTCGTTATGGAAAGCGTGTCGGACATAGTTAGATTGCGTGCTATTAGCTAAAACATTTATTAGGTCAAATTTGTAATAAAATTATATGACAGGCAATAACAAGTGAAGAAATATATTATTGTCATTATTAAAACAATATAATTGCTTTTGGAATATTTATGGAAAACAAGTTACGTCAATGTCTTTCTTCGATAAAATTAAAAAAATAATAATAAATATATTAATATCAGTAACCTCCTGTGTCTACATCATCATCAATCTGTAAACATTTCACTGCTTGCATATTCCGACCATTCTAACAGTAGTCTACCTTAATCCCCATTCCTGGAGGTGGGTAAGTGGCTGCAGCAGGTACGAAACGTGACGATGCTCCCCATTTCTGCAGGCTATGCAATATGTAATGATTACACCACATCTATTCAAAGCTAAAATAGTTTACAGACATTTAGTTAACTCTTACAATAATAGGGACAAGATGGATTGTTTTATGCTGCCACGGCACGTTTAATGAAGATCAGATTAAATATATTATGATAGATTGTATATGTGTTTCTAAAAACAGCTAAGCAAGGATTCTTTCAACATACTTAAACTTTTAAGAAAATGAAATACACAAAAACAAATATGGAGGGTTACCTGTACCTATTAATATCTAAACAATGCTACGCCTGTGATATAAGGATTGGTACTAGGTTTTTTTTTCTTTTTAAGCAGGATCAGACACATTCAGAACTATAAAACCCAAAACGAATCCATTGAAGCAAATCCCTCCGAAATGAGGGCTAATAACCTACCACTCACCAGACGTCGCCAGTTGTGACTGAAGAAAAGTTTTCTGTTACATAATGCCACCTAATCGAGAAATTAGTTTTAAATATTCTTCACGCACAATCCCTGACGGGGTAGCCAGAGAGAACAGATCGCCAAGTGTCATGATCCTTACAAACCTCTTTCGCTTCTTTCAGATTCATTATCTTCTTCATGCATGCACGTCTAGGTATCCGAGTACTTTTGACCCTACCCTCTTCGAGCAATTTGCTCACATGGTCTTCGAAAGTTAGTCTCGGTCTACCTCGACACCTTTTAATATTAACTTTCGCGCTATATATTTTCTTCGCCATTCGGTCTTCACTCATTCGCTCAACGTACCCAAACCACCGAAGCACGCCCTTATCAATTTTTGTGATAAGGTCATCTTTCAAACCTGCCATATTGCGAATCTCTTCGTTTCGCTTTCGGTCGGCCATGGTAACGCCGCACATTTTACGAAGAGATCGCATCTCCACTGCATTCAACTTACTTTTATGCTTCTTCTGGCATACCCAGGTTTCGCTGCCATATAACAAAGTCGGTACCAACACTGCGTTATGTATTGCAAGGCGTGCACTCTTCGCTACGCCTTGCCTTTTGACTAACGCAGTCAGGGCACCATTGACTTTGTTCCCGGCAGCGACACGCCTGTCCACATCTAAATCACATCTTCCATCCCGGCTAAAAGCACTCCCCAAGTATACAATTTCATTTACCTGTTCTAGACATTCCTGATTTACCCATATTTCACACTTCGTTCTCTCTTCGTCCCTTTCAAATACCAGAACCTTAGTTTTATTAGCATTCAAACGGAGACCTTTAATTTCACATTCCTCTTTCCTCTTATTTAAGTTTTAAGTTTAAGTTTTAAATAATAGTTTATCAGTTTCTAAAGAGTTATGTTAATACACAACACAATGCGCCAGTGATTTGATCCTTAATTTTTTGTACTTTATACCATTTAATCCCTTTTATTTTTTATTATTTTGCTTTTAGTAATATTTACATTTTGTTTTATTTATTTTTAATATAATTAATATAAAATATAACTAATAACATTTTTAATAATATACAATTTTAAAATCTATAATAAAAAAAACTAAAACTAGTAACTTAATTATCATACAGTCCTACTCCCCGCGGTATCGTGCCAAGAACGCTGGCTACGTTTCCCTGCTGAATGGCTATACTTAGTGTTACCTTTAAGTGAGAAAAGAACCAGCGCTCTTATCACCAGCAGCAAAGACCAGCCGCGGATGGAGTTGCTTTAGGAACTTCACCGCACGTGGACCCCAAGGACCAATTGCCTCTACAGTAACTATTAATACAGAAAGAAACATTAAACTTAACATTTTTCTAATAAATTATCTTCCCCGGTATGAAATCTGTCAAATGATTTACCTCATTGTAAAATTGTGCCGCCCTGGTGGCAGAAAAAGTCGTGGATGCCCCCATTAAACTGTAATTTTAAGCCTAGACCAATAGTCAGCTTAATTGGTCAATTTAATTAGTGTCTATTAATTCTAATTAGTATTTACGTAACAAAAACTTTATTTCACTTATAATACATAGTTATCGAAATCTACAGTAGATGAAATTACTATGATCGACAAAATATAAAAATTGATCTACGATCTACTATAAAACTATTTGTATGCAATCCGTCAAAACAGTTTTAGGTAATAAATTACATGCTCTCGAAAAATTTTATAATTCCGAGATATCAAACGCAATTGAGAATAAGTCGAGTTTATAAAAAGCAATTTCATTATTATTTAAAACTAGTTAGCAAGAATAATATTATCTATACATATAATAAAACTGTAAATAGCAGATGTCTGTACATTTTATATTTTTGTAATAAAAGTGATTGAGGGGTACTAAAAATAAGTAATTAAATACATTTCTACCATTTTTAGAATTTTCTGTCTGTCTGTCTGTCTGTCTGTTTGTTTGTTAACGTATCACGTATAAAGTACTAATTTATATCATAAGAATTGTTAAGGAAATTATAAAGTATATCTTCGGGTTACATTTAGTCTTTATTTCATTAAAATCAGTTCATTCCATCAAAAGTTATGATAAATATTCTGAAGTATGGGTAGGGAAGTATAGGTACGAATTTGCTCAACGGTGGCTTTGTTTGAGTCATCAAGTGCATTTTAAACTAATATCATATCATAAATCATAGTTAAATTTAGTAAAATAATGATATAATTATGTATATCTAAAACGCAGTAAACAAAAGTATTAAAGAACGTATTAAATATATTATACAAAAATATATTAACCTTATTAACTAAATCTGAAGCACAATAGTTTTCCCATTTCTTCGATAGATGGTGGTGTTGTGAAAATGTAATGTAATTGCAATGTGGTTTTTTCCTGTAGATGAGTTTTCATATTTACTGCTAATCTTTATTATATTACTCGCTGCCCTACTGCGTGTTGACAAACTCAATTTATTCTTTACCGCCGAGTAGTCTATGTGGTAAATCAAATTTTAAAAGAGCTATTAAAAATAGCATTGGTTTTGGCGAGAGTCAAACTTTATTTTTTGCTTACTGTGCAGGCACTGATTTATAAGTTCTCTTGCGTTTTATATAATGTATCAATCGCGTCAATTAATCTCTTTTATTTTTAGAATTGATGTTAGCAGCGCCATCTCTCTTTAAATATAAAAATGATGATAAACTCTTTCTGTACATTGTATATATATATTGGTGGCTAAAATCATTATGGGGAACTGAAAATAATTAAATAAGAACATTTTATAATTTTTAGAATTGTCTGTCTGTCTATTTGTCTGTTATTATATGAACGCATCACGTCTAGAGTAAACATCTTTTATTTTCAAAGAAATCGTTAAGAAAATCATAAAGCGTATCTTCGAGTTACATTTAATCTTTGTTTTATTAAAATTGGTTAATTCTATCGAAAGTAATGATTATTATTTTGAAATGTAGGTTCGAATTTGTTCAATGGCGCCATAAAATCTCAGAAATAATAATAAAAAGATTTGTGTGTAAAAAAAACGTTCCATAATAATTAATATATTTATACTTAAAACACAAAAAGAGATTTAAAAAGGATGTTTTCTCACACAAAGGACGTAATAGATGGAGTTGTACAAATTACAAACTTTTCTGAATTGCTGTGTTGCGATTTTTCGCCGATGAATCGTATTGAGACTTACTGAAGAAATTTGTATCCATCGAAGCCATACAACGGAACCCGACCAAAAATAAAAATTTTGCAACGAAATGTCGTGATATTGTATTTATAATATACGCAAAATCAGTACTGCCATTTTAGCGCTTTGGGAACTAGATTTAGCGCTTTTTTGGAATGTATAGCGCGCATTTCGAAATTTTAGCACCTAGCTTAATCCAGCGCTTTTTGGTGTATTTAGCACACATTTCAATATTTTAGCGACTAGCGGGTTATTAACTCTTTTATAGCAGCACTGTTAGTCTACATTACCGATAATAATAATAATGACCTTTATTATTTTTTCCCACAAATAGTACATTGCAGTTTACCTTTTTCAAACATATTTTTTCCACAAAACAAAGAGCATGGGAGACGAGTCCAAACTAGGATACCCTGTGCTATGGATCTCCTGGCTTCCCCTTTAGGATGATCAACTTGATTTTTTTACCGACGACTATAAGCGGGGAAATCCCCTTTATTAAAGTTTTCGTTCATGGTTTTGGCAACGCATTTATTTTGGTTTATTCAATTTCAGTCAGTTGCTTAGAGCACAGCTAAGTTAAAAGTTACTTAGAAGTTATAACACAAAGAAACTGTGTAGCAACCGCAATCAGATGCTGACATCTGAAACTAAGTTGCGAAATACATTGCACTTTAAAACAATTAATGACATTTTTATTGTTCGTACAGTACTAACTACTGTAGACAGCAATTGCCATAATTATAAGTCGATGTCCTGCGAAGTATTGATACACCAAAAAAATATTGCCAGAAAAAAACTTAATGTTGTTTTCTTTATTATGATTATATAAAAAGACACAAACTTTGTTTGTAGTTAATTTAGCGCGAAATCTAGGGCTTTTTTAAAGCGCTGTTTTCATGAAATCTAGCGCTTTTTGTGTTGTTCTAGAGCTGAATGAGTTTTTTTTTATCTGGCAGCACTGCCCAAAAACCCTCTATTAAGAAGTAACTTTCCTTTCAGTTTTAAGCGCGTTCAGTTCCCAGTTACAGTGAGCGTGTGTTATGCGATGACCGTAAATAAAGCGCAAGGTCAAACTTTACGCGTTGTAGGAGTGTACCTCAGTACTGACTATTTTGCACATGGCCAACTCTATGTTGCTTTTTCCCGCGTTAGTAGCCCCCGTAACCTTTTTGTGTACACCCCAGCTAAGCCTACTTCTAACGTCGTTTGCACAGAAGCTCTATCATAAACGACTTAGAACTTTGATGATAGTGATTTATTTAGTTACCACTTATTGATACAGTAATGAAATAAATCGTTTAATATTCTCTTACCTAAACGACAAATTCTTTATATAAAACCTGTATACGCGAGCTACGCCGCGGGCACAGCTAGTATATTAATAAGAATCAATTAATTTGACATGAATTATTTAACTTCCAACTGTTCCATTACTTGGTAGAAACGTATAAACAAATAACGTACATACGTTATATATTTCCGAGAGTTTTGCAACCAAACGGGCATGAAGTAGCTTTCCTGTTAAAATCATACAAGTATTCCAAGTATCAAAAAAGGAAGAGGATCTTAATTCGACTGTAAGTTTTTATTTTGTATGTATATTACGCGATACCTTCATCAATTGTTACTAATTTTGTTTTTTTTTTTATTTAATCATTTATACATCAGGGGATTTGAAATTTTAACCCAAGGGTAGAAAAATAGGGGATGATATTTTTAATTAGACGCTATTCTAGTTGTTAGCTTGAGCTTGTTATATATGTCTTAGTGCGAAAGGGTCATAAAGTTAAATTTTATTGAAAAGCTACACATATTGTATAGAAAAATTAAAACCTCGAACTCAAAAGAGCTCTTTAAATTCAGATTATAATTTTTATTAAAATTTAGATCTAATACGTTAAATTGTTCATCTTCTTGATCTCGTAATCTCGTAAAAGTTGACTACAACCTCTTCCGTTAAATTACTTTGGAGAATGTACATTTATCGCCAAACTTGCCAAGCGGATTGGGAATCAATGTACCATACGTGTTTCACCTATGCCACTGTTCTCCGAATCCAATTGTAGATATTTGACATTAGCGTTCTAAACTTCTCTAGCGTTACATGGTCAAACCGCGTTGCAACTGTATTAGGGCTAATGTATATCTTCTTGGTGTAATAATTGAAAAAAAAAAGTACATAAACTCGCTTATTTCAATAAAATTATATAGGACAATATATAAAGTTATAATAGGAAAAAGACAAATAAAACGAAATATAACCTCATGATAACTACAAGAGAATACACTTGACATTTGGAAAAACATGTTAAACTGCGATCTGTCACAATCACTAGCCATTAGATCTTCTTAGTTTGGATTATTGTACGCTGTCACCACGCTGCAAAGAATACCAAATATTTCAATTATTTTTTTTATTACAATAAACGTTTAAAAAAAACTTAAAAATTCGAAAGGAAAGAGATTTTTAAAAATTACATCTTCCAGCTCATATTTTTTAAATATTTTAATTTTGTAACTTTTATATACTGAAACCCTTTTTTAAGTTACTGACTCTGATTTATATAAGTAGCTTCGCGATGTTTCTTTACGTAATAGAGCTGAAAGCGGGGAACGTTCATTATTAACGAAAGTATCTCGTAGCAAGGCCACGTGAATCTAATGTTACCAGTGACGCCGTAGGCATCTCAATACCTTCACGGTACGCGACAGCTACGGAGGCTTATTGTTGCTACGGAGCTGTTTGTCGCAGTCTATACATTGTTTACAATAGGAATCATTAACAAAAGAGGAGTACTGTGAGTGCATAATATTTATCTTTACATATTTTAGTGATAAGAAGCTATTTATAAAAAAATATTTTATTAAATACAAAAGCTTATTTTTAATATTTATATAAATTCTAGAAAATTTTATTAGAACATTACTAAAGTATTTTAAATAAATATTAAACTGTATTTGACTATGTGATATAATTGAAAAGATTAAAACATATTAATACGTGGTAGAGCAATGCTGCAGCTATATTGGTAGTATAGATGTAGCATAAATGGGTCGCCTCGACCGGGTAAGGACCACGCTCTCACAGAATACCAGCGTAAAATAGCAGCTTAAGACTGCTGTGTTTCGTATGGTGAGTGTAGAGAACTGGAGACCTTTTTTACTGGAAAGGGGGCATTCCATCTTAGTCCTCACAGCTGACTACGCATCTGCATTTTGATTCGCAAACGAGGATAGATGTAGATGTCTATGGGCCACAGCTGCCACTTACCATCGAGTGGAATGTGTGCTCGTTTGTCACCCTATCTTATAATTTTTTTATAAGATAGGGTGACAAGCAAACTCAAACTTAGGTTTAACTTTTGTTCTACTAAACGGAGCGTTAGGAAATTGGCTTAGGAGCGGAATACTGTGTGAACTTATGGTTTCCTGATAATCGGTGCTATTTCAAGAAACGGCGCTCTATCGTTCCAGTTAAGTTATATAAGTCTATCCGCTTATTTAACTTACAAATAAATACAATAGAAAAAGGTATTATAGATTTCTTGTAATTACAGTTAATGTTCCTAAGAAGACGTGCGCCACAATGACGGTAGATTTTTTTTTTAACGAGGAGTCACTGGTTTGCACAACTATTCGACCCTCCATATCCTTTTTTTTCTCTTTGGGGTTGGCTTTTATTAGAAAAAGCTAATAAGGACACGCAAAGGTAACGATGGATTAGGTGAATGTTTAATTTTTGGAAGAAATTAATCTTCTCGGATCTAGTCCCATTTCTATGGTACTGTCGTACAAGTAGAATCTTTTTGTGGCGTTGTACTACGACTTCTAAAACAATTCAAACATCGTTATCATAACTATAAAAGTGTTGTAAACTAACAGCTTTTATTCGAACCACTACTAACTTGCGACACTTTTTTATAGAATAGTGGTGACAAACGAGCACACAGTCCAACCGATGGTAAGTGTATGCTATGGCCCATGGATATCTTCATTTATCCTCGAATAAGAATCAAAATGCAGATGCGTTGTCACCCCTGAGGACTAAGATGGAATGCCTCGTTTCCAGTAAAAAATAATCTCCGGTTCTCTACACTCACCATACGAAACACAGCAACATTAAGCTGGTATTCTGTGAGAGTGGTCCTTCCCCGGTCGAGCCGATGCGTTCGTGCTACAGACATAACATAGCTGCAGCGTATAAACACTGACATCCCCAAACTTCTGAAAGTGTTGGAATACACTCCTGCTCAGCTCCAACCCATGCTAGCTGACTTCACATGTCCTATAACGTTTATTTTTCATTTATTTTTAAAGAAGTTAGAATAATACGAACACACAGTCTACCTCGTAGCAAGTCGATGCTCTAATTAATTTTCAACGAATATCTACTAAGAAAATAAGTGACTTTATGATTGCAATAAGTTACTTTAGCCTTACTCGATAGAACCATTTTTCAGCTGTATTAGGCTGCAGTACGAATTGTTCTTGCAAGGGTGCGGCGGTACTTGAAGCCGGGGAGCTACTTACCTTATATTAAGCACAACTCCGGTCTTGCATGGAGTAGTGCAGTCACATATGGGCTGGTGCTGCAAAATGCCACTTGGCAGCATTGGTCTCAGTGGAGAGACGTGCTAAGAGGCTCATTGGTGACCTGGATTTGGTTGAAACCAATCTTGTCAGCCTCGAGCACAGGCGCAGAGTAGCCAGTCTCTCGGTATTCTATAGGATGCATTTCGGTGAGTGTGCGCAGGAATTATACGCTTTAATTCCTCCCTCTCTTTTCTGCCACCAGACAACCAGGCGGTCAGCGGGTCTTCATCCCTTTGTTGTCGATATTCCACGCATTAGAACCAAACGCTTTGCATCGTCTTTGTAATGCGTACAGCAAAGGAGTGGTATAATTTGCCAGCGTCTACCTTTCCATCCGAATACAATCTGGGCGTCTTCAAGGCGAGAGTGAATAAGCTTTTGTTTCGCTAAGATAGTGCGATTTACCATCTAAGGTTGCATCACCACTTACCACCAGATGAGATTGTGGTCTAGCACTGGGTTATAATAAATAAAAAAAGGTAACAACACGTTTGCATATTAATTCTTAATCGATAAAAGATCGAGGTATCTATGGGTCCATAGTACCTAATTACCATCAGGTGGACTGTGCGTTCGTTTGTCATAATTATTCTATAAAAATCCAGAACATTGCAGTTTCTAATGAAAACTTTCTACACGCCTATCTGTTAATTTTACAGAAAGGTGTATATGCCTGTATAAGGTGAACTGCATTAACCCTCCTGCAGTGAACTTATTTATTTTGTTTTTCCCTTTTTCTGCCAACCAAATTAGTCGCAAACGCCTCTTGACAGTTAGTTAATAAACTCCAAATAGAACTACAGTAAAACTACACGTGCAGTAACGATAACACGAATACGACAGATGAGGGTTAAGTATTTCACCTTGGCGCAAACAATAATAGAAGGAACAGAAGTAATACACGTTTATTTCAGTTTAATAATTTAGCACAAAATATAAAAAGTAATAATAAGAAAAAGACCAACAAACCTAAATAATAAATACATCATGTATACAAGAAAATACAATTTAAAAATCTGTGCTACATCATAAAACTGCGAAGTGGAACGGTTTCAGTGATAGCACTGGTTGGCCGCAAAGCATTCTTATTGTTTTACTCTGCCCAAATGATATTCACCAAGAAATTTACAGGAATACGCCAAACTCTTTGCTACTTCTGCTTCTAATTCATCACCCCATAGAAGTCTTCTGGTACAAATGCGTCTCTCGCCTTAATATTCTGGCTTGATAGACAGACTGACGACGCAGTACCAAACTTCTCGCAACTTAGACCATTCGCCCCATCGCCGTTCTGGGTATTTTGGAGAAGATTTTATTCTTTATCTATTAAAAACCATTTAAATATTTTAGCATTTCTAATAGTTGCCTTTTGAGATACTTTGTTGATGATAGTTTGATAGGATGTATATAAATACGAAGGATAAACATGAAAACCTGAAACAATTAATTATAGGCCAGACAAAATAATTGTTTCGTGCGAGATTTAAACCCGCGACACGCACTGTTGCAGCAAAACACTTGCCCACTACACCACCGATCCATCAAAACTAATATTACTAAAACACACTTTTCTGCTTCGACAAATCCTTTGATGTTAAACTATAATCATTAACTTCATCACCACAATCCAGTTTCGACGTTATTTGCTTACTCGTAAAATATAGCGCGCGTGCCGATTTCTTTTGTCATAATTCAGAATAGTTAGTTACATCGCACCGGTAGTAAACAGCGGTGTTGCGGTATGACGTGACGCGAAGCTCCCGCATATGCGTTTCCCGGAAACAACAACTGTTCCCGTCACTCTTATTGACAAGCGGGGCGGTGAATGTCGCCTTCAACTTGGCTTATTCACATGACATTGAAAACCGTTCATTGTCTTTAAATGTCAACTCATATCATAACACAAGTCTACAAATTACGTGGCTATACCACAATATATACCTGATTACGTAAATGATTTTAAATGTCTTGTTGTTTCTATTATATTGACATTTCTCATTAATAAAAACAAATATAAAGTACAAAAATAATCAAAACTATATATTATATACAATGAATTTATACACGGCACAGATATCGAAACAGACCACTGTTTTTCGCAATCTAGAAAATTACCTGTTTTTTTTTTCTTCAATTTAACCATAAAATACACAATAGGTATTTGGTATGTTTTTAATTGCGTAATATTTAAGTACTTATATTTTTGATAATGACTCTAGGATGTGAACTTAAAATTGTTTCGTCATTATTATAACAGCTGAAAAGAATCACGATCATCTACCAGAATCTACAAGAAACAATAAATATAATTTGGGAATGCCAATGTTTATTGCAAGTAAACCAATGCATCCTTGAACTGATTTTTGTTCCGTACATACATTTTCGAGGCTCTGTGATGTTATTTCACTATTATGCTCGGTTTCTATTTTTAATAAGAGTGTTGTTTTCTGTAACGACCAGTTGTATTGCAAAAGATGCTTGGCAAAAATACATTTACAAGACAAAATATTAGTTCAACAATCATTATTCCAATTTAAGTTGTCTTAAATTGTTAACGAACAGTTTTTGAAAAAATTTGTTCAAACATTGACTGCGTACATAATAAAACGGCTACATAACGACCAACGAAACATTTCTTTCGTATTGGGCATTAAAAAACGAGTTGACTTTAACTCGCATTTATAAAACAAAATACTAAGTGTGCTAAATACTTAAGAGCAACGTAATAATAAAAGAGAGTCAGCTGCCATCACAAACTAATTAATAATTAGGTCCATGCTCAACACTACCATATAGGGTTTTCAACAGGCGCGTATGGAGATTCGAGTAAGTCGGTCATCCGACAGTCAGATTGAAAAAATCTGGTCAGCTGTCTCTTGATGCACGCATGTCAGAGATCAACGCTCTCACAGTGTCGGAGAAGGTAATGACAGAGAAAATTAGGCTCCGGATTCCACTGGTATTTTTGTGAACACAAAAAACGCTCGGAGGGCGGGCGGCTGTAGCAAGCTACATACGTATATATATAGAAGTGCACGGCTGCGCGCCGCCCAGTCGCCCGTTGACGCTCTCCGCAACGTTACATCCGTTTGCATTGCGTCGAGCTTTCAATCGACATTTATTAACCTAGGTGTTGTTGATTAATATAAGAAAACTAAGAACTCAGTGCTATTTTCTATCTACTAACTTCGTAGTGTATTGTGATTAGACTATTCCGGTGGTGTCTTCGTAGCAGCCGGCTTTCTCCCGACCTGTACGCCCTAACATATTGTGCCATAATCAGGTGAGTTTCATATATTTAACATAGTAATAAGTAGCACCTTATTTCCTTGTGTATAAGCATATTCCAATGGCAAAATGAATCTATTACTACTATCAAAGAGGGTGAAATTTAAAAATATTGTAATAACTTAAATGTGAAGTTTGTAATATTCTTAGTACTTCCGTTGCACTGATAGCAAATTAATAGTTTTTTAATTATTTATATGTAGCATAAAAATCGTTATAATATATATATTTTAGTCTTTATTGTTTTATTTAAATACAAATTAAGATTTTTTTTTCGTGTTTTGCTTTTTCTTATTTTATTTCTTTCTTTTTTGTAAAGAATATTATCTATTATTAGGTACCGTAATAATTAACAACTGGACAAAGCTCATTTTCACTGTTTATGAATATAAGCTGCGAATATATTGATTGTCACTTTAAGACAGAATATGCAAGTGCATGAATAGAAATAAGTAGATAGCAATCATAGACAAACTATCGCATCTACTGTGTTTATGATTGCACGTGTAACATTCTATATATCATAGACTTGGAATATACTGGAGTACTTTATTTTGTATCGTGAATAGTATAAACAGTAAAAATGTACTGACGTTTAAATAAAAATCATTTTTCGTCGTAAAACATTGCATTGCATTTCGCTTTCTTAGCTGCTAGTTTTTCCAGTTCATCTGGAGCCTACGACCATAGCAGATTGTTTATGAGTTTATGTTAATAGTATAGGTATTGCACCTAGATGAAAATTAATGCTTATGAATTAGTAAAAATATAACACTAAAATATTATAACTACTTTAAATATAGTGCAATGGAAAGTCTACCAATAATGTTCTCCAAATCAAATTTCATGCCACATGTCTCACCCTGTCTTAACTGGGACTAGCCTTCTGCGCAGCAAAGGATTAAAGTGCACATATGTATGCGCAAGCACAGGTGCACTCTCTATTTCCTCACTTTCATAGTCTGACTTATGTGCACCGGTAGCTTACTGACTTCGGGTGGACCATTAGACCAATGAAGCAGTCAAGTCTACCAATACAACAACAATAACCTAAAATATAAGATATATTATGTAATGTAATAAAACTATGTTTACGTTTTTTTGAATTTTGGTTCGATAAAAGCAGAATGACTTTATTGTACCTTGAAGGTATTCTTGGCTATGGATTTGATTTTAAAAATAAGTAAAATAAAGCACGATAAAATCGGTAAAATTTAATCAGTTTTAGTCTAAATATGTATATGTCATATATCGTACAGTATATATAGTAATAAGTCATATTACTTTCTATAAATTGGTTAGACTGCCAGCAATAATCTTTTTTGTTTTTCTTTATAATGAAGCCTTAAAAATCTAGCTAGTTAAGGGCGTTGCAGAAAGGCTTTACCTTAGACGGCCCCCCTTTGGCAGATGGATTGGCGATTACAGAACAGAAACTCTCACACCTTTTGACTGTGCTCTCGAGCCGAGATGGTCTGCTATCTATCACAACCAATGGATATTTCTGAATTTTCCTATAATCGCCTCTTAAATTCCGGCTACAAGCAACGGCTTGCATGCGCAAACAAAGTGCTGTGTCCACACAGCTTTACAGTTTAGTTTGAGAAAATTAAGCATTTGTGCAAGCCATTTACACGGTATACCGTTTTACTGGCTTTATCGTACATGCTTGCTTGTGCAAATTATAATTTGTGCAGGTAATATTGACCGTGTAGCCGGGGCTTTACTCAACATCCCGTCCACTGAAAGAAATGGAGTAATGAATTCTCTTACGCTGTCATCAGAAGCCTACTTTATTTGGTAAATTTTTAATGTTTAATCTCAATTCTTTGAATATCAAAACTTTGCTTGAAGGATATCAATAAGGGAATAAAATAATTTAACATTAAAAATTGTGTACAGCCGGCTTCAATATAAGTTTTAAGAATAACTCAAAAACTGTTGGTCTGACCTTGATCAAATTCATATGGGACCACACGAGAAGTACCAGCTTTTAAATAAAAAAGAATAATAGAAATCAGTTCACCCAGTAAAAAGTTATAATGATAACACACATTAAAAAAAATAAGTCAAATTGTGTACCGTCTCCTTTTTGGAAGTCTGCAGACAAATGACTAACACTAAATTTCCATACGAACCTTCTTCCATCTTATTTGTCTAAACAAATACATAAATTTTACACATACCTACACAGTTGACTAATATAAAATGCCCAGTTGAAAAAATCTGTTTTTAAATAAAACGTTGTTAGCGATCTTATAATCTCGTGATCGGGATACCTCGCAACTATCGACGGATTCTGTAGATCCCTGCTAACTTTTGTGTAAAAAAGTGAAGTTGCAGCTGTATATACGTATTAGGTGCCAAGACTGGACGCAGGTCTTCTCTAAGAAGGTTATGGAGCAATTAGTTTGCCACGAGGCTCTGTGCGCGATTTCAAGAGTTTTCTTTTTTTATAGAATAAAGGTGACAAAGTGTGTAAGTGAATGCTTTGACACATAGATATCTACATTTATCCTCGATTAAGAATCAAAATGCGTTGTCACCTCTGAGGACTAAGGTGAAATGATTCGTATTCAGTAAAAAGGGTCTCCGGTTCTCTACACTCACCATAGAAAACACAGCTACAATAAGCTGCTAATACGCTGGTATTCTCTGAGAGCGTGGTCCATCCCCGGTCGAGCCGACCCATTTATGCTACCACCATATTAAATAAAGACCATATTTATTTTTGCGCCGACCTGAGCCGATCTTAATAGCTAATTAATTTTAATATTATCTTTAATATAATGTATTTCCGCAAATTAACACCTGATTCTATTAATTAATTTTACAACAAAACAAGACATTTTTGAAATGTGTCAATATTTTTACGGTAACTGATTTTACACTCGGACGGCTTTTTTTTTAAATTTTGGTACCCACAATCGTTATTGTAAAGGATGTTATTGAGTATATGGCGCAAAAATCAAAACGCTCCGTTAATTTTATGTCACCATAATCCCTTCATAAAGATTGATGAGTGACTTCGGTAAACAAAACATAGAGTATACGATATTCTTCAACTTATCTAGGCACTAATTATCTAAACACTACTTTTATACGTGATAGAGCCATGCTGCAGCTATGTTATGTTTGTAGCATGAATGGGTCGGCTCGACCGGGGCAGGACCACGCTCTCGCAAAATACCAACTTAGTGCAGCAGCTTAATGCTGCTGTGTTTCGTATGGTGAGTGTAGAGAACCGGAGCCTTTTTTAACCCTTTTAAAAGAAGCATTTCATATTAGCCCTCGAGGGTAATAACGCATCTGCATTTTGATTCTTAATTGAATATTAATGTAGTCTATGGACCACAGTATCCACTTACCGTCAGTTTAACTGGGTGCTCGTTTTTCACCAATATACTATAATACTTCTCTGTGGAATTGTTTACCGCCGGCGATTTTTCACGACCGATACGACTTAGGGACCTTCAAGAAAAGAGCTTACACCTTTCTAAAAGGCCGGCTATGCATCTGCAATTCCCTTGGTGTTGCGGTTGTTCATGGGCGGCGGTAGTCACTTACCATCAGGTGAACCGCATGCTCGTTTGCCCCATCTTCTATAAAAAAAAACTGAAGCGTGGCTCTACACCGTTTGACCGTGACGGCTACATTTCTTCTTTTATGTATAGGGTTTGTTGATTTGTCACGTTTGGTCGATGGATTTATCAGTCATATGTGGATGATATACCGCCGTCTATCAAAAGTCTTAACCTCTTTCTGGTCTTTCCTATAGTCGCCTCTTACGACACCCGTAGATTGAAATAGAGTGATTCTTACGCCACCATATGGCAAGCGGATATGAGTAGGTAATTAACCTTTTCATTAATTTCTCATCTAATTCGCTTGCTTTTACTAATCTAGTTTGTGTACGTTACCTCATGTACGCTAAAGATATGTGAAGTGTTTGTCTAGTCTATCATAAATCGCCATATTACATATGGGTGAAAGCTTTTAAAAAGTCTATTAAGTAATCCGAGCCTAATAATGTGGTAAAAAAGTACCGCGGTGGCATTTTCCAACTCCGCTCGATCCGTGAATAGCGTAGGCAGTAGGTATGTAGACTCGAGCCCATATATTTCCATTATCTACGGTAAGTGCGGACAAAATAAACTGCGGAGCCACTTGAACAGATAAATAGCGTACAAGTACTTTTCCAGGCGCGTTAATGGAGTGATTAACTTGTAATAGACGTCCAAAACTGAATGTGTTGATTACAGTGATGACGTGTTATTAATATTTCTAATACAAATAAATTATTAATTTGTTTTAAAATAAAACAAAATAAAGCGACTTAGGCTAACAAATAAAAATTTAATTCTGAAAATGAGAGATCGTTTATAAAAGTATCATTTCAATATTATTAATAGCAATTATGCCTTTTATACCCTATGTCATTCCGTTAGTGTCGACCAACTAGAAAAAAAAAAGTTGCCTATCCCCTGCCAAGCGTGCTTACTATGGCAAATATCCTATACTTTGATAGACTATAATGAAGGATGATGAATGAATATACAAATAAGGGTAAATAACGCAACTGTGGCCCATAGACAGTCGAGTACTAAAATGGAATGCCTCGTTTCCAGTAAAAAGGGTCTTTGTTTCTCTACACATACCACACAAAACACAGCAGCGTTAAACTGCTATTTTACGATGATATTCTGTGAGAACTTAGTTCTAACCCGGTCGAGCAGACCCATTCGTGCTACAACCATAACATAGCTGCAGCGTGATAACTAATTTCAAAAACGGGTTAGTGAGTTATGGAACAAAAACCCCAATACGAATATTGCGGAATCAAATATCCTCGAAACTATTTTTAATTTTTCAGACATGTTTATTTCTTTACGATATTTATCTTCATCGCCGGATACGTGGTAAGTCATCACTTAAAATTACTGCGTACGATTTCAATGATATCGACAAAACTTCAACTCTAATTTCTCCCGTACGTACTTTTAATATAATGCTAGCCTAAACTAAGTTCACAACTAGTAGGTACACAATGATTAAGTTAAAAACAATCACATAATAAATACTGCATTATTTAAGTCGTAGCAGTATTTCGCAGGACGCTCCTTTTTAGGCATCAAAGAAGTTCGGACGACGGTTAGATAACTCATCCATGTTATGTTAATGCGATTACAGAACTGAACACAATATTATTCTCCCGAAAAATATCGATATTTGTGCTAAAATAAACTATAAATTAAAATAAATAATCTCCCCAGCTTTTTCACTTTTTGAGTCCGTTGAAGCTGTAACAGCCGCATAGGCTAACAGCATTAACATCACACAAACTAGAACTATTAAACAGCCAAAACATTATCTGTATAAAAGACAACGATCTTGACTTAGCCAACTATATGATATACAGATAACCGGAACGATCGTAAAATGGTGATAAATACTACGCATTAATTACGCAAAATTATTTACAGATTTGTTAACAGGAATGTAATCGCAGCGCGAACAAACGTCAATATTTTGATGAGGAGAACAGTTTGAAATCTATTTTCATTCATGTAAGAACAATTATTAATGACTGTATCCAGCTGGTTATAATATTCAATTTATAAAACAAGTTGCTGGCATGAATATCTTATCTGAGATGCGTATAGAACACTAATACAAGGTACCTATGACTTCTTAAGACAAGTGCCTATAACGAGTAGCAAAAAAATAAAATGCAATATTGTTTTGCTAATAAAATAATAAAGCATAATTAATAAACACAAAAATAAGAAATATATTGAGTTATTTGTTGTAGTTGTTACAACACAATTTTAATAAATTTTTGTTTTTCATATTACCATTCGAAAACCTTTTCCTTTAAACATTTAAATCCGTCGAATAAAACGAGAAGATTTCATTCATAGAACGAAATGTTGTTTTCAACAATTTACGTTAAAATTTGGTAAATATTTATCAAATAAAAGATATCAGTTTACAGCATAAATTAAATTAATATTTCGTTTAAATTGAAGTTTATTGCGCATAGATTCTGGCGAAATGTAACATTACCAAATCCATTCTTATATCTTTCTTTTTTCTCAGCGTTTAAAAACGTGAGCGTTCATGGAATTCGTTAATAAAGTTATTTTTATCTCAGAATCGCTAAAAATATCCGTCGATTCGATTTCTAAGCGACGTTCCTGAATACTCAATGACTTTTACTCTACATTGATATAATTAAAGTCGGTTCCTTCCAAGCGAAGAAAAAGTAATAATATTAGATACTATGTCAATAAAATCTCTCATCTCTTTACTTCTACTGTTCAAATGAAAAAAATAAATTCTAAACTTAGATATGTGCCTACATACTTACTGTTACTGAAGAATACCAATTACGAGGTAAATTAAATGCCCTTAAGCATTCTCCAAAAGTCAACCCTTGGAGTGGTGATAATTTGAAGTCATGGAGTGGTGAGCAACATTATCTATAGGTATTTGTGAAATAAAAAGTGGAAAGTTATTAAAATGTTTTTGATTTCATACACATACTTGTGTACAAATATAAATTTATTGTTTACTAGCTGTGCCCGCGGCGTAGCTCGCGTATATAGGTTTTACTTGGAGAATTTGACATTCAGGTAAGAAAATATTAAACGATTTATATCATTACTGTATCAATATCACTTATTAGACGTCAGTGTAACAGACGTCTCTGGTTAGTGCGTATATACACTAAGCGCTCTGTCTTTATTTTCGCATACATGTCCACTATAAATTGGTAAAACAACTCCCGAAATCTTTGCAGATACGCAGGAAGATATATGCCTTACATGTAACAGGTGCGAATAAAATTGCAGAGCAAATATTTTTTTATTAAAATTGGTCTCTCTGGTATTAGGATTAACTTGATAAATTCCGAAATTGTACCCATTTTCACCGTGACAATATATTAATGGATATTGTAGAGCATCATAATATCGATGCGTTTCAAAAATCCCTGGCAGTCGATCGTCATGTGTGTGCAACACGATGTCACGTCTATCGCACTCCTGGTCAATTAATACCACTGCCACTTCATCAGTGACAGGAACGTTGCTACCGCGGTGTTCAGTAACTTTTTTTTTTAAGTAACAGGACGTCTGTCAGCGTTAATAACTATTTTATTATTGTTTATTAAATCTTGACGGATCGATTGCAATGCAACCCTAAAACTATGAACGTATGGATTTATTTCATGTAGCATCCTTTGAAGTTGGGATATGAGTTTGCTGTTGAGTTGTGGGAAGTTGTGATTTCGGATATTAGTATGTTCATTATAATCTGTCTGATACAAAATAAATTGACTATTTTATTTAATTTATTAAGTTGAAAATGAAATTGAAAATATATAATATCTACATTGGTTCTGGGTCATGTATGGTTATTTGTGAGACTGTGACTGCACGTCAGTGAGTCTCAATACGATTCGGAGTATCTTAACGCCACAATTCAGAAAAGAATGTAATTTGTACAGTGCCATCTATTACGTTCGTTGTGAGAAAACTTTTTTTAATTTAAGGAAAACATATTTTTTATTGTTTACTTTGTTTTAAGTATAAATATATTATTATAGAACGTTTTTTACACACAAATCTTTTTATTACTTTTTCTGAGAGTTTATGGCGCCATTGAACAAATTAGAACCTACATTTTAAATTAATAATCATAACTTTCGATAGAATTAACCAAATTTAATAAAACAAAAATTAAATGTAACTTAAAGATAGGCTTTATGATTTTCTTAACGATTTCTTTTAAAAAAATGTTTACTTTAGATGTGATGCGTTTATAAACAAACAGACAGATAGACAGAAAATTCTAAAAATTATAAAAATGTGTTTACTTAATTATTTTCATTACCCTATAATGATTTTAGTGACAAATATTCTATACAATGTACGAAAACAGACACAACATGTTATCACCATTTTTATTATAGTATCAATTCTAAAAATAAAAGAGATTAATTGACGCGATTGGTACATTATTATATATATAAAACATAAAAGAACTTACAAACCAATGTCTGCATAGTAAGCAAAACGCCTTATTATATTACATTTTGACCATACCGCCATCTATCGATGAAATTGGTTAACTATTTCACTTTAGATTTAGTTAATAAGGTTATAATATATTTTTGTATATTATTTTATTTAATACGTTCTTTAATACTTTTGTTTACTGCGTTTTAGATATAATTATATCATTAAAGAACATTATTTTACCTAATTTAATTATGATTTATGATATAAGTAGTATTAGTTTAAAATGCGCACGATGACTCAACCAACGCCACCGTTGAACAAATTCGTACCTATACTTCGTATTCATACTTCAGAATATTTATCATAACTTTTGATTGAATGAACTGATTTTAATAAAATAAAGACTAAATGTAACCCGAAGATACACTTTATATTTTCCTTAATGATTCTTATGATATAAATTAGTACTTTATACGTGATACGTTAACAAACAAACAGACAGACAGACAGACAGACAGACAGACAGAAAATTCTAAAAATGGTAGAAATGTATTTAGTTACTTATTTTTAGTACCTCTCAATCACTTTTATTACAAAAATATAAAATGTACAGACGTCTGCTTTTTACATTTTTATTATATGTATAGATTTTATAACGTAAGCAAATTCACCATACCATTTTTTCTACTAAATGACGTAAAGGCGACTATGAGAAAGGTCAAAAATCTTCATACTACGTAAATTAAAGATATACGAGTAATATGATCTCCTATAATACGCCAGAAAAAAATCCCAAACCTGTGGCTGGAAGCAGGTAGCAAAATGTCAAGAAAGTTAAAAAACAACTAAAAGGTACAAAAAAGTCTAATACTACAAATGTCAATCCGTGGTTTTTTTTTATAGGAGAGGGGGCAAACGAGCATGCGGCTCACCTGATGGTAAGTGACTACCGACGCCTATGAAAACTGCAAACACCAGGGGAATGACAGGCGCGTTGCCGCCCTTTTAGAAAGGAGTAAGCTCTTTTCTTGAAGGTCCCTAAGTGGTTGTTAAATTACCTAAATAGAGGAAGTATTTAACAAGGACAGATGCCTACGTATGAAAAAGAAGAAATACAAGTGAGTTTTTTATATGAAATTACTACATAGAAAAATTTCCTTATTGAAATTTTAAGCAAATGCGTTATAACATAAAGTATTTTTTTTTAATTATAGAACGGTTTACGTATCCTCTAGCTGACCAATCAAATTACGCGTCGATGCACGTATTAGTAACTCCATTGAATTAACTGCTACAAACTGAACGACTAAAATACATACATTCCGTGCACGTTCTATCGGAAAATTTCAATCAATTTCCCAGCGTAGTGCTGTTTGTTGCTGCGCACTCAACTTGCTGCTTTATATTCTATTTCTACCGACTATTTCATAAACACAACTCCATGCATTTATCGCTATACTAGAAGTATATTCATTTATTTTTTAAAGAAAACTACGCGACGGTATAAGTGTACACGATATAGAAAAAGGTTAAATATAAAATCACATTAAAATAAATTTTAGTAACAGTTACATATTAATATAAGTGGCGAGCAAAAAGGCTAATCCCATTTAAAAGATGTAAGATTTAACACAGTATTTTTCGTGCCAAAACGGATGACTTCCGTGTGTTCTGTCCAAACTTTAGGTAAGTACTTATATTTTTTGAAATTTACGTACATTTCAAGGATTTGATTATTTCATAAAATATTCATTATTTTTTAGAGTTCTATAGATGACAGAATACAAATAGTATCGTCAATATAAAAGTAATAAGACACTTGTACTTGTTCATTTCACTTGAAGCTCTATATTCGGTTGGGACTATGCGGAAATGGATCGTCCAACAAAAGCGTGCACTGTAAGTCGGCCGTGAAGATAGCTATAGAGGTCACTGCACTCTAATAGTAATGTTGTTTGACTGTAATACATATTATAATATATGTAATAAATGTAATACGTGGTAGAGCCATGCTGCAGCTGTATTAGTAGTATAGTTATAGCTCGAATGGGTCGGCTCGACCGGGGAAGAACCACGCTCTCACAGAATACCAGCGTAAAATAGCAGATTGGACTGAAATTGAAGATGGGCCTAATTAAGAGTACCTTTACCCGACGAGCATGTATGCATAGATATATGGATGTGAAAGAAGAGAAAAGTGGGGAGTATATTGCCAAATGGAAATTCTGCCTACCCCTCTGGGTGACAAGCGTAATGTATTTAAACGTATATGTGTTGCACATTAACTCAAAAATCCATATTCTATGTAAAACTGTCTTTAATGGACTTATTTATTTACATAACATTTAAAATATACACGAAATTAAAAAGCTAAAACTAATATAAAGAATCTAAAACTTGCCTTATCTTCAATTATTATACAGTCCTACTCCCCATGGTACCGTGCCAAGAACGCTGGATGCGTTTCTTAGTCTTTGAGCAAGAAAAGAACTAGCCCTCCTATCATTAGCAGCGACATACGAGTATATTCTATTGTAACAAATTTCTGCCGTACTTTTAATAATGGTTCAGAGTCATTTGGATACCACTTATAAAATATTTCTAATGTATACTTATAAATAAAACTGCAGCGTCTGTCTCCTATATTATATAACTGGCTTGTGTTAAGTTCAGGGGGCTATTAATCTTGCCTGCTATATTAAAACATAAATAATAATTTTAAAATTTTTGTCTCTCTCTGCCTGTTTGTTCGGTCTAAACTTCGGAATGCCTGAACCGACAGTGATGAAACTTCACAAATAGATATAAAGCAATTTCAAGAGAGATCTAGACTATATTTTATCCGAAAAACATACGAGATAATAAAATAAATAGTTTTTGATCATTATCTAATAAAATATAATATATTGTATAAAAAACAATTAAGAACTAAACTTTTATGGTTTGCAATTTTACTAATTTTATAAAGTCCCAATTTCACACACTTTATCTTACATCTCTTAAAATGTTTGATACGAGTGGATTTTTAACATTTTTTTTAAATCATATCATTTTACAACACATCTATTGAGTATTAAAGCATAGACTTTTTTATTCACATAGGCTCATTTATAAGCTCTTATGAATGGTCAAGAGAAAGAAGAGAAAAAAAAAGAAAAAAGAAAAATACACAGTGTAAGGGATAACTGATAATACATAGTATAATATATAGTATAAGATCTTTTTACGCGCAATTAAAAGATTTTCAACTTTTATTTTAAATCTTTTCCTATGTTGCACATACTTTTCGGGATAACCGAAGTAAAACTGAGATTGAAGTAGTTTTTCGATAATTGATCTACTCGCCTAAAGACCACCAATATTACTATTTATATGTGCAGGTTTTATTTGTTTAATGTTTACGAGGATGAAATGTAATGATGATGCTGATGATATACCATTATAATCAGCATCATCATTACAGCACCTCACAAGTCCACTGCTGAACATATGCCTCTGCCAAGGAATGCCACAAAGCACGGTCCTGAGCCACCCACAACCATCGACCCCCTGCATGTCTTACCAGGTCTTCACTCCATCGTCGTCGGTTCTTCGAGCTATATGGCCAGCCCATTACCACTTCAGCTTAGTAACTAATCCGTTGAACTATGTCGGTCTCTCATACGGAACTGACTTCACGGATATATATCATATAGCAAATGATTATGAACTGTAACAGTAGCCCCATCGTTTAGGGTAAACACTGCGAACCTAAAAACCGAAGGTCCATGATTGTCATCATCACAGCACATCGCATGTTCACTACTGAACATAAGCTTTCCCCAAGTAATACCACAAAACACGGTCATAAGGCAGCTGCCTCCATCAGCCAACTTCGTGGACTTCTCTGAGGACTAAGATGGAAATGCCTTAAACTGACTCTCTACAGCCTTCAAACCGGGATACAGCAATGCAAGCACTGCTATTTGGCTCCAGAAATAGATAAGACGATGGTACTGAAAGGATTCTTACCACTAGTAAACTGAATACATCTCTTTGTCGGGAATGCGGGGAAAATAATTAAAAATTTTGTACAACCGAATTCAATATAAATTATTAAGGATAACTCAAAAACTATTGGTCAGACCTTGATCAAATTTATATGGGACCACATGAGAAGCACCAGCTTTTAAATAAAGAAAGAATCATCGAAATCGGTTCAGCCAAAAAAAAGTTATGAGATAAAACACATAAAAACATATTGTCGAATTGAGTACCTCCTCCCCTTTGAAGTCGGTAGCAAATAAAATGAAATACGATCAAATGAAAATATAACGGTAATCTCCCACTTGTTCTAGCAGTATAAAGTATCGCGCAGGTGACTGGGAGGCATCTGTCTGTAATTCTACGAGTCTCACTGTCGTTACTGTGCCCGTTGGTGTATTCTACTAGTGAAGGCAAGGAAGATCGTGTTGCTGAGAGGCAGAGAGGTTTGCATACTTTGGTGTTATCATGTAATTGGGTCCTGATAGTATGCAGGGTTTGTTACCGCGTAGTGTTCTTTTATTTAAATAATTTTGAGAATAATTTCTAACATCGGAATTGGAATAATTACTTTCATCAGAAGTGGGATAATTTCTTACATCTTTATAATTATCATGTTTTACTAGGAGCGTTGGTTTTTGTTTTTGATTTTATAGAAAATATTCTTGAACTAAAAAAAAATTATTGTGCCTAGAATAGTTTTATGTAGCTTACAAAATAAATCAATATGAGTAAATTTTATTTCGCCGATATGGGTGAAAGCATGCAGGCGGTTTAAGTAGTAAATGTTTATCATAACATTATTTTCATGTCTGTTTTATTTTGGTGTGAAAGAAACGGTAAAAGTTTAAGGTATAAATATGTTCCTACGAACACTTCTTTTTCAGTAGTTCAATAACCCTAAGGCAGAAGTCAAAAAGTGACAGTTTACGTCTTAAGTTCAAATTCGCTATTCAAATATTAAACAACGCGAATTAAGTATTTACGTAAGGAATTCGGAGATTTGGATACCACTCAGACGCCAGCACATCTGCAATCTGTGCCGGACTCCGTCCGACTAAAACTTCATGATGATCTTCTCCTTTATCTGAACTACAGAAAAGGTTTCTCACCCTTTCATGGCCGCGACATGAGTAGACCTTAACGGGCTTCTTATCAAAGGAATGACGCTGGATCTCTCCGTCCTTTCTCGTCGCTACATTATTAAAAAAGAAATACATCACCTCCATATCATTTAGACTTCATTTATGTGGGGTGGAAAAGAGACTGATAAGCTTTCCTTTTGCCCGACGCGCCTTTCCGGCTACAGGTTGTGACAACTACCGAATTCTCATATTCTGTCCCCGCGGCTTTCTATTGCAACATCACTTACACGCAAAATATGGCAAGCGCTCCACGAGCTCTTGCATCCAAAAAAAACCTCAAAACGAGGCTGCAGTACAGCTTCGCTAAAGTATGCTCAATCAGGTACCAGGGCGTCTCCTTATCACTACCATAAGGAAGGCACTCGGTTGTTGATCCCTTTCTCTCCAAATACACGTCGAAACATCCATGCTGTTTATCCAATCCAAATAGAGAGACGTATAGCCACGACAGTTCTGCTCCCTGCCATGAACCGAGCTTAATGCTTCTTCCATTTAGAACTGTAGAGCATAGATCTTTACATTTTTCAGGCCAGGACTCGACTGATAATATTTATTAAATGGTTATGATTTTAATGAAATTATTTCAAAACCAAACAAGTTTGATGAATTCGCAAAATGGTGTTGCAGTCGGGTTAGGGTCATAGCGATGAAAGCACAAAACAAAGATTGTTTATACGGGCGAAGGACATGACAATAAAAATCATGTACACGAGATTGCACTTGAGATTCCTCGTTAGCCTAATTTTACACTTGGATTAACCTTACACGACGCAGCCAAAACATTGTGCAACTTTCATAACTGGGTTAAACTGTATTGTTAGGTTTATATCTAGGTCAAGTTTACAACAAAATACACATCAACCTACGATCGCAAATAAGTCACTCAAATATATTCCAAATTTTCCTGGAGTTTACTGGCCCTTCGTCGGAATCGTTTCTTTGACCTACTCTTCACAAATATAAATTCTAATTTATTGAGAAAAAATAATAAAATCTAAATACACTGAACATTCTGAGAGCGGTTTACATGAAAAAATAGTAGAAAACACGCTGTGAAAAATAACGTGAAACAAAAGTGGATCAAACAAGAGTTTTTTTATATCACAGATTGAAAATAGTATGATGTTAACATTGAACTTTTCTGACTAAGTTCATGAAACAATGATTTAATTCTTAGGGTTTAAAATAGTGTGATGAAAATGGAACACAGGGCCACTAGCTTGATTATAAAAACGTATTAGGTCAAGTACGGGTATATTCTTAACACAACATTATAAAAAGTAGTTTAAAATTAGACTCGGGTTTAAACTTGAGTTAGTTTCAGTTAAAGTCGTGTAGGAAACATACAATCTTAAATTTAAAGTATGTAATATGTAGTATGTAATAATGTTTGTATGTAATAATGTAGTCACTGCAAAGGATTTTTTTTATAGGATAGGGTGACAAACGAGCACACAGTCCACCTGATGGTAAGTGGTTGCTGTGGCCCATAGACATCTACATCTATCCTCGTTTGCGAATCAAAATGTAGATGCGTTGTCACCCGTGAGGACTAAGATAGAATGCCTCTTTTTCAGTAAAAAAAAAATCGTTATTAATATTATATTGGTGAAAAACGAGCACCCAGTTAACCTGACGGTAAGTGGATACTGTGGTCCATAGACTACATTAATACTCAATTAAGAATCAAAATTCAGATGCGTTATTACCCTTGAGGGCTAATATGAAATGCTTCTTTTAAAAGGGTTAAAAAGGTTTCCGGTTCTCTACACTTACCATACGAAACACAGCAGCATGAAGCTGGTATTCTGTGAGAGCGTGGTCCTTCTCCGGTCGAGCCGACCCATTCGTGCTACAACTATACTACTAATATAGCTGCAGCATGGCTCTACCACGTAAAAACGTTGGGACGACACTGACGGCTTGGGACTTCTTTTGTGACATAGACTCTTCTTAAAAAGCCGGCCACAGTTGAGCATGTTCCTGCTGTACTACCATGTATCAGAGGTGTCAATGACAAGATTGCCTACATTTTGAAGCGAATATCTATTAAAACATACTTTAAGCCGCCTAAGAAGACTAGTCATGTTTTACCATCGGTTAATTGTAAAATTCCTCCGCAAGATGCAGTAGTGTACAAGCTTGATTGCAAAGGTGGTCTTTCTTACAAAATACAAACTAAAAGATCAATTAAAACCCGCGTGAAAGAACACATAGCTTATGTGAAAAATCGACGCTCCGGGGAGTATGCAGTCTGTAAACACGATCAGGATCGCCCCCGTCTCTACATCAGATTTGATAGACCACAACTCCTCGCTAAAGAACATCGAATCCTTCCAAGGACGATTCGCGAGGTTTTTGAAATCAAAAAATATCCTAATTTCAATAGAGAAGTTAGCAAATGGCAATGCCAACCCAAGCATACAACTGCACAAGAATTTAAGATTTCAGATCGGACCAAAAATTAATAATTTTAAACTGAAGGTAGCCGCGGTTAACTATGACATTGGAACATTGAACACCTTCTTGAACATGGGTGGTGTAAAGTACTCGAAACGTCAGGAATTTAAAATAGGTTAGTATTAGCGATAAAATCCGTAAAATTTTGTTTCATTTAAACGTGTAGTGTTCGCGTAAACATAAGAAATCATTAAGACTTCATAGAGACTTACAATAAACCACGTTTTGTAAAAAAAAAGTTTTCCTTGTATACTTGAAACTATTTTTACCTTACACACCTATTTTTAAATAAAACATACTTCTTTACTTAGAGTGAAATTGTGAATTGTAGGAGGAAATCTTTGAATCGGTTAAATTCTGAGTATTCTTTCACTGAAAGAAACCTACAATATTTGAAAGTGGCACAGTCTAAGTTTTGTCGTAAAAAAAAGTTATTGTGAGTCAGTATATCTTTATATATAAAAATTACATGTCACATTGTTTGTCCGCGATGAACTCCTAAACTACTGAACTGATTTCAATGAAATTTTGCACACTGTGTGCAGTTTGGTCCAACTAGAGATAGGATAGTTTTTATCCCGATAAGTGACCCTCAAGTTTTTTATTGTTAATTTCAGGAGTTTTTTTTTAGGAAAACAAATGGTCGTCGGAAAGGGCAGAACGACGTCTGCCTGGTCAGCTAGTATATTTATAAAAATCGAGTCTGAGAAAAATCAGCCAATTGATCTTGCTTTATCTACGTCTACTGACCAAACGGTTTTATATTCGGAGACAATATAGTGCAAACATTGGTTTATTGTAATAATTTAATATTAAATTAAATAACATATTATGTACTTGCATATATTCCTTGTTCCCTAGAAAAAGTTGTTCAACTCTATTGTTGTAAATTATCCCTAAAGTTTGTCGTATAATTATTTCAGTCTGTCTCTATTGAAATATATGTAAGTTAGTCACTTCAATTTTAAAGACAAATTGCTTACTCCTTTTGAAAAGGTCTTTTCCCTTGCTTAATTCGTTTAAATAAATTAAAAAGACTTTTGTACTTACGTACTGAAAAGGTTCTCGCCTTAGTGGAGTGTAACGAAGTCATTAAAACGAAGCCTTTTCCTTCATTCCTTTATTAACCTTAGTCGCTATCCGTAAACCATATTAAAGTATGAAGTCGTTTAATTAATTATTTATCTGTGAGCACGGTGAGGTTAACGGCCCCGCCATATAATGTTGTCTTAATCTTTAGAAATAAATACCCAACAGTTTAAAGCTATTTTCAATTCAATATTACGTGTGGTTAAATTCAAATTACACAAAGTTATTCCGAATAAGCAGTCGACGTTTTGATGGTACGTGAGATCATACTACGTATATTATATGTATAAAACATTAATGAAAGTTAGTTATATATTAAGTTTGGAGTGGATTAAAAATGATACGGCCCCCCCCACTTGATGGGAGTGATGAACTGGTAAGAGATGCAAGAAGTCGATGGATGGTTCTGGACCGTGCTAAGTGGTATTTCTTGGGGGAGGTCTATAGTCATCAGTGAACTTATGATAGGCTATAATGATAATGATAAGAAGGTGGAGAAGTTAGTTACAATTTCTGAGACATGCAAATTTCGACACGATATTTTCTTTCAGTACGGAGTAGGTACGTGATAAGCAAGCACTTTCAATTGCAATTAATAATTTGGTTACGGCAAGGATAAGCCATAAGTTGCAGGCGTACTATAATATTATCAGCTTAGCACCTGAAAGCTCTATGGCTCCACGACAGGAATTGCTTATTGTTTTTAACCAAAACATACTGAATGAATAGAATGAATCTGCGTAGATCGGACCAAAATTAATAATTAAATAGCTGAAGGTACTCCGGGTTAACTCTGACATCGGGACGTCAGTCACCTCAGTCCCCCGTGACCATGGTTGCTAGAAAGCAACTCAAACGTCGGGAATATAAAATAAGTTAATTAAACGCGATAAAATCCGTAAAAAGTAGTTTCATTTAATGTGTAGTGTTCGCGTAAATATAAGAAATCATTATGCAAAATATACTGTATAGTAAAAGTTCTTTTTTCATTGTCTTACTTACACCTATACTCGTGCATCGAATGAGTTCTAAATTTCAGAAACCTTTGATCTGCAGTAGGAAAGAAACTATTTACTGCAATTTTAAATGCTGATTTACCATATGTTTAGCGGTAAATAAACGAGGGAAAAAGGCATCTCCCAAGAATAAAAGAAAACTATTTAGACATGTCTTCCGTCCGTCAGTATGCTCTGCTACATTTCTAGATGTTATTTTTCATTGTTTACACATCTACGTCGTAATATACTATTTTTATATTTTAAGTACAGTCTTACAAATAAATAAGTTTAAAAAATTTGGTGTTTCTAATGTTGATTAATAAGGCTTTGCCCAGGCGACACCGTTTATAGATTGCAATTTTACTTTTTAACTTTAATGATAAATCATCTGACACAAATAACTAATCGAATAACTAACGAATAACAACGGAAAATCCTTCTTGTTGGCGTTACCAGCATCTTATTTATTGCAATGACCTTATATTTAATTAAAGGGTGCTCAATTTGCTCTAAAATGTCTCAATGTTTAAAACAACTAAAAATACGGTTGGAATTAAGGTAAAAGTAAATGTAAAAGATTTGGTGTTTCTAATGTTGATTCCCAAATAAAAAAAATCGGTTATAAGAAGTTACTGAAAAAAGTTGTCAGTGTTGTTTTGATTAGAAAAAAATGGGTGTGCACTTATGTATGCACGTAGGAAGTTATACTTCTTTAGCGTAACAAAACAAAAATAACTAAAAATAACTACCTTAAATATGTGTAACCCAATCTATATGATGAAGATTTAAAAAGATTTCCTCAAATTGTTTTTTTTTAATTTACTCATTTCCCTAATTATTAAATTAAATGGTTACTTAACATTTACGCAAAAAATACACAAGTTATAGTCTTTTTTTATATTCAAGCACAAGTCTGTAACCCTATTTCATTATAGTTATTCATAATAATTTTTGGAATTAGATAAAAGACAGTAATAATGTTACTTCAATATTTTTTGTACATATCTCGTACGTACGCGTGTATAATTTATTACGTTCTCCATTATTACAACGGTATAATAACTCCATAGCAATAACATCCTTTCATACACTTATCTTATCAAATACGTTTTAATACGTATTTGCTATAAATAAACGGTTAGGCTGACTATATCCTGCACAAAGAGCAGTAAAAAAAATCGAACAATTCGAAATCAAATTCAAAATATTTATTTTAAATTAACTGTTACATTTGGCGTTAATTTAAAATATGATGTATCTTACAACTTCACCACCCTTTTTAGGGTATTACAATATTTATTATATTTAATAGAATAATAGATCTGTATCTAACATTACCATACAGAATAAAGTTGTTAGTTATAAGAATTAAACAATTAACAAAATTATAAAAAAAATACAATACTGACAAAAGCGAAAATTGGCTTTTGTTTTAAACGCTAGTAGGTACCTACCTTCGTATACGCAACCGCAGTTTGACTACTGTCGTGAATCGTTAATAACCCTACTATTCGTCATCTTTATCGGCCCCAAAGATTTTCCTTAATCATCTAGGTTCCTACTTTTATTTATTTATTAGATTTTTTCTTAGAACTTTCGCTATGAATGGTATTTCTTTTAATGCCCAATGTTGGACATAAAACTTACTAAATTTATGAGAATATATTCTTCTATTATCGATAAAACTACTTTCACATTAGAAGCAAGTACTTAACACAAAAACACTCTATATTTAGCCAGTACTCAGGAACAACCTTGCAACAGTATTGATTTCGTATCGTTTACATTATCGCAGCGTTAGAAATCAAGGCTAAAAGATTCAATGTTCCAATCCTAAGGCCTTGATTGCATGGTGGATTCGTCCATGCGACGTGACGTCAGACGTTTCTGTAACAAGGCCCCGTCCTCGAAACGAGACACGATTGCTTACATTGTGGTCTTGAGGGACCGACACTCAATACGCTGTTAAGCCTATAAAATAACACGCTTAATATGAGACCTTGTAACACAACGCAAATCGCTCTGATTAATCTTAGACTATGATACTTCAACTAACCTAACCTTTTCCTAACTCAACATTTTCAAGGACAAAGTATTAGTTCTCTAAAGTTGACATGTCCATGTTTACGTTAACTCCCTAACCAATTTGTCTAAAAATATATTCGCCCACACAATAAAATCTATCATTTACCATTTCTTGACGATTACGTTTTGCCTTTACGCCCACATTGTTACAGTACTTACTGGTATTTATATAGCATAACCAACACTTTCATAAGAGACGTCATCGCTATCGAACATTTGTTCTTGTTAATTACACACGCAGTACGGACTCTCCTCTAATGTAAGGTTTTCGTGATTCATTTGATAAAGTCCTACGAATTCATTCGCCGACATTTAAAGATGTTTACTTATGTTTTTTCACGAGTACTAACATTATTTTTCACACAGTAATTTATATTTTTTTTCTCTATCACCCCGTAAGTCTAATGGGTCCTGGATATCTCCCGTGGTAGTGAGGATATGTTTTAACCGTTTTATAGAATAAATGTGACAAACGAGCACACTATTCACTTGATGGTAAGTGGACATATATATTTATCCTCGTTTAAGAAGCAAAATGCAGATGCTTACTCATCCCTGAGGACTAAGATTGAATGCCTCGTATCCAGTACAAAAGATTAAGACATATCCTCCGGTCGTCGTCACGCTTAACCCGCGGCTTTATGATCACAATCGATAGTCCTGCTTCTGTATATGCTATAATCCAATTTCATCATCGTCATCATCAAAAAGCGCAGTCAAGTCCACTGCTTAAAATAGGTTTTCGCCAAGGAATGCCACAAAGCACGGTCGAAACACATACATATGTACATCGTCTAGTAGACTACCTAAGCGCTCGCCTTAAATTTTTATAGTACGGGAGCAAACTTCCCCGCCGACATTAATGAAGATGTGCTAATTGTAATGTTAAGCACTTATTTACCTACCATATGCACTACCCAATATTGAATAAGATTAATAACACATGCGTGTTTATACGTGGTAGAGCCATGCTGCAGCTATATTAGAAGTATAATTCCGTGACGTGAAATGACCGGGGAAGGACCACGCTTTCACAGAATACCAGCGTCATATAGCAGCTTAACACTGCTGTGTTTCGTATGGTGAGTGTAGAGAACCGGAGACCCTTTTTACTAGAAACGAGGCATTCCATCTTAGTCCTCACGGGTGGCATCTGCCGCATCTGCATTTTGATTCGCAAACGAGGATAAATGTAGATGTCTGCCACAGCAGCCACTTACCATCAGGTGGACTGTGTGCTCGTTTGTAACCCTATACTATAAAAGAAACATGTATAAAACAAAAAAAAAATCTGGGATTATTTTTGAATATTATAAATAATTTGAATAGTACTAATCATCGTGCTAAATACCATAAAAATGTTCAAGTATGTTTGTTGGTTGTTTGTCCTTCCATCACGCATGAACGGCTGAACGGAATCTAACGAAATTTCGCATAGAAGTGGATTATGTCGTGGAATTGAACATAGAATACTATTAATAACAATTATTACTAAAGTTCAATTCAAGCCCAGTGAATCGGCTGGCATTATTATATTTCTCTACGTCAAGTAAAATCCATTTAACTGCACTTAAGCAACAAGAGACTCGTCTCCTGTTTTTTTACTCTCAGATTTATGAGACCTAAAGAGAGATACATTTAAATGCAGCTAGGATTTGCGTCGCATAGAACACTCTTTTAACGTGAATAAATGTTGCTACGTCAGAAATATACTTTTTTATCAGCCACATACAGTTGCGACGGAAATATATTTACAGTGGCGCCAAACATAAATAAAAGCTGGAATCATTGGTCTCGCGACAATTACGCAGTAACAAAGTTTTTAAAAGTTGGTGGTGATAAATTATTTCAGCTCTTATTAATTTTAGATGCCTACGTTTAATGGTTATTGTTCATACTTGAAATGTATTTTTGCCCCATTGATGTGAATTTTCTTATCATATGAATAAATACATATATTGACTTATAAACAATATCACCAGGGATTATTGCATTTTAGCGTTGTAATATTTTCAGGGTTTACAACTATCGAAAAAAAACTTGTAAAGTAAAACGCTGTCTAAGTACAAAATTTTATCCAAATTGTTAGAGCCGTTTCCGAGCAACATGTTACAAATTAAAAAAAATAATATATAGGCTATTAAGTTAATACAAAAATAATGACCATAGCTAAGGTTGATTAGCTAATAACTAGTTGCTCATAGGCACATTTTAATTTTTATATACGTATACCGTTTAATAGCTTTGTCGATTTAACTGTTAATAATTATGATGTTGAAGTTCTAAATAAAATAAATAAATAATCAAGCTTTTAATTTTTGCATGTTTGCAAATGCCGGATTTTTGTATAAATAGGTACTTTCCCGCTTAAAGCAATATTTTACGTTTCAGTTTCCATTAATCTCATTTTGTTTTTATTTAACTAAATGTTTTATTTCTTTGTTTAAAAAGGTCTGTATTTTTATGCGCTTTTGCCAAGTTGCTTGTTTACTGTTTTCATTTTAAGTCTGCGATTGAAGTCGAATGCGTTATCCCCTTTCCGTTAAGTAAACAAAAATCTTAACAATTAAATGACTAACAAACGTCGTTTTTCAGCATTGCTATTCATATAAATTGAATGCATATGTATTACTCACGTCTAGGGTTATTCAACTTTTCCTCAAGCCGATGCTAAATGCATGGCGATATTGTTCTATAAATATTTCGTAATATAGTTACTTATAGCTGCATACCAAGCATACACTATACGTATTTTCTCTTCATTACAGGCATGCTGAAATTATAATATATGCATTGAAATATGAATATCAAAATATTTTTAATACGAGTGAATAACGTTAACGTTCTAATAAACAAATTATATTTGACGTCAACTGTACCTAACATAGCTTCGTCTCTACCATTATTTTAGTCTTGGCATGTATTCGCATATTTAAAATAGCTATATTAAGTGTTAATACGTATAACCCATGAGACTCAATTAACACTTTGTCCATTTTGCATTCTGGATATTAAGTCTCTAATTAGTATTTACGAAAATAATAACCGTAATGTTTACGCAGCGTTCAGACGTCATTTGAACCAAATTTCGACTAATAAACGGAAATCATGATTGCCAAGTAAAACCCGAGATTATCCTTAATGAGCTTCACCTCAAGGAAACAATTAAAATACTAAATTCATACAACATCTGCCGCATATCCGAAAAATTTCCTCAGAGAGACCGTCGAAAGATGCCGAATTGATGATATTTCCGCCATAAAATCCACCATATGACTTTTACTGCGTTATGAAATAATATAAGTGACATCAAATAGTTGCCAGCGGCTTATAAGTCCGAATATAAAATTATATATTTATAACAGGTAGTGGAATAAAAAAACTCAAAACGCTTTACTGTTTCAGCTTTGTCGCAAATAAATCACAAACAACCATGAGGGACGAGCGTGCCAGCCCGCCGCGCGTCCGCATCGCTGTCATCGGAAGCTCCAGAGTTGGCAAATCAGGTATACATATTTACACAGCTGCTACTATTCAAGCATGTGATTTCCCTTCATAGTTCATAATATTAATTAATGCAAAATGACGTCACAAAGAATTTAAAATACACTTCCATCCATCACCCACTATATAATTTATATTTAAAGACATATATCGCTTGATGGAGGTAGCTCACAGCCGTGTTTTGTGGCATTCTTTGTTTAGACCTTTGTTCAGCAGTTGACTTGAGAAGGGATGTAATGATGAAGTACCGTGTACCGTGTAGAGGCGGTGTAAGAATATCCACTACCCCATATCATGCCGCGAGTGTCGTAAGAGGCGACAGAGTGGAAAACTATAAATAGGCAGCAGCGCAAGGACTAAAAATAAAAAACTGCGGTTATCAACCAGCTTGACAAGCACGACAAGTATGGCAAATAACCCCCTATGACGCAATCTATGGGTGAGAGTTCAGCACTGGACTTTAATAGGTTATAACGGTAACGGTAATGATGACAATGATAATTTTAATGATCTTATTAAATTACACACGTAAGACCACACATAAAGGTAATACGTTTAAAATACTTTAATGAAATATGTAAAATGACAAAAGTTATTTTTAAAGTTTAGAAAATTTTATTGTTTACATGTTTAAATGTACAAGTTTATTGATGACCCAAATGCCTGTAAGTGCCCTATCATACTCTAAAAGGTTTACGGTCGACCGAAAATTTTCAGACTGCTTTCACTTTAGTGTTTTTATGAAACATTAAACCTTATCCAGTTCCACTTATATAAACATTAAATTAATCTCGTCGTATAGTGGCGTCGTTAGAACCCACACGAATTTGACCAAAATGTACGATTAATTAAAAAAAAACCTAGTAGTGTTTGTTACCTGGCTACATAATTATTTTGTGAATATGAGTCATTTTCATGTGGAAATTGATAATAACTTGACTACAGCCCAATCTATCTAATGTACAAAATTTGTCATTAAACAAATTTAAATTTTTTATTAAAGAAAAATTGTACAAAAAGGGTTATTATAATATCAAAGAATACATAAATGACAAAAACGCCTGGGAGAGAGCTGATCGACATCGATTACAGAACCAGCATGGTTCTCTTAAAACTCGTTTAAAATTTGTACAAACATGCACAACACAAGTTATTATAAAGTGAAATATGTTTAAAAAATATTCACGCTGAGTTTCTTACTGATTCTTCCCAGGATAGAGGTATTTTCCGAACCAGTGGTAAATAAAAAAATGACTTTCAATAAATATTATGTAATAATCTATAGTGAATAAAAATTATTCTATTCTATCTAATCCTAGCATAGCTATGAGACATCGTCTGAAGAACAGACGCACTTACGAACAGACGAACTTATATAAAGATAATTATAATTCGATCTATAAAAGTTCTTGGGTAACTATATTTGAATTACCCTATGGAATACGTTAAAAAGTGAATTATCAAATCTTAATTAAACGGGGGCGAATATTTTCTTGAACCATAAACTTAGAATACACTAAGTCTTGAATTAACCTACGAACGATCATATTCTGACCAATTCTGACATAACGAATTAAATAATATAATAACGAAACGAATTGCCCGGACAAGAAAAACAAACAATAACAAAATTCCAACCTAGATGAAATTACATAAACCAAACGAACAATCCAGTTACCCATTCTACAGAATGATGTAATGCGGGCACATTTTATTAAACAACTAACCGATGTGCGGCAAAAACAATCTGTCGTTCCATATGCCGATTTGTGGTTCATAAATGTCAATCGGTATAGCGCTGCTTTTAAAACTATTTAACTGTACCTAGTCGAAACTATTGTAAACTGTAAATTTAACAAGAGAGAAATGTGGGACCTCCTCCTCCTCCTTATATAATTTTGTTTTTAGAATAACGATGACAAACGAGCACACGGTCCACCTCGTGATAAATGGACAGTGCACCGCTTAGACATCTACATTTATCCTCGATTAAGAATAAAAATGCAGATGCGTTGTCACTCCTGAGTACTAAGGTAGAATGCCTCGTTTTCAGTAAAAAGGGTCTCCGGTTCTCTGCACTCATCATACGAATCACAACAGCCCTACCCCGTTCGAACCGACTCATTCGTGCTACAACCAAAATATAGCCGCAGCGTGGCTCTACCATATAGCGTGAGACACTACAGTGTCTCCGGATAAATATAAAATTATTCCAAAAAAAGTCTATGGTGTATTTATTCCTAAATAAATTTATTACCAGACTTTATTGTTTTTATCGCTAGTATTTTATAAATTCTTCAGCAAGCAACGAAAAAACTACAACATAGAAGTCTCGGGTCTCTTTAATAACCGACCAAGTAGCATATTTTTATCATTTTATCCTTCATTATTATTGAAACTATTTTAAATAAAATACTTTCTTTTGATTTTAATATTGCTTTTCATAATAAATATATATATTAAACATTAAAATTTCATATTAAATATGGAAAGATCACTAACATATCCTTTTTGTTTCAGCTCTAATCGTCAGATATCTAACAAGGAGGTACATTGGCGAATACCATTCAAACACAGGTTAGTAGTAAAAAAACTTTATCAATTCAATCATAATACAATTAAAACAATATTATTGTATCTTATTTATCTCCAGTAAAGACGCAATGTTAAAAATATAATTCAAGGCATGCTATAATTTGCAATATTGACTGTCATATCGCCCTTTGTGTTTCGTAAGTGTTGGAGATTGGGAGATCAGAAACACCACGCAGATCTAATGACCTCCGATTGATGTCGGTAAAACCATCTCATATATCAGATGTAAAATATTAGATGAAATATATAAGAGAGACTCATGCCCAACAATGGACCTTGTTAGGGCTAATAAAGAAGAATAACAATCTGATCTGAATCTGTAGTATCGTTATTAATAACGTCTCGTCTCTCCACAGATCTCCTGTACAGACAAACGGTGCCAATTAATGGAACACCAATAGAGTTGGAAGTGATTGACGTATCCGGTTCTAATGCTGATAAATTTCCAGCAGAACAGGTAATAATTGTTAAATTATAGTTAAATTTAGTTGCTTTTTATAATGACTTTTGTTTATAATAAAATAATTGCTTTGTATAATGGTTATATTGAGTTGTCAGTGCCCACCAAAATTTGTAAAGAAAAGGCCAGAAATATCCTTATCTTTCTTTCTGTTTCTTAAAATGCAATAATTTTGTTTATTCAAACATTTTGTATATTGAACATAAACGAAAACGATTGTCATTTCTAATATCTTTATACCTTTATATAAAAAATTACGTGTCACATTGGTTGTCAGCGATGAACTCAGAAACCACCCAATAGATTTTAATGAAATTTTGTAAATGTGTATTGAGAGATAGGATAGTTTTATCCAGATAAGTGATCCTCAATATTTTTATTGCTTATATAAAAATATTTTAAAGGAAAACAAGTCGTCTGAAAGGGCAGTAAAAATTCTGCCTGGCCATCTAATTTACTTATATATATTACACTCATAGAAAAGATGCATTACAGGGCGCTACACGGTTGATAAATCACCTAACTTGGATAAAACCACATTCTCATTATTAGTACTGTTGATAGGAAACATTTCAATTTATATAACAACGATGCATCTGGTGCTTGCATTTAGGTTAATGCAGTTTAACACAATACCTTGGTAAACGTTCAGCAACTTTCAACTTCATAAAATATAGCTGGGAATCCAAGTATCGAAGCGACCTTTGACGCCTAAAAACAAAATTTATTTATTTATTTACTTTTTAAGGGAAACAAAAATAAAAATTACATTATAAAAAATATAAAAGTAATCCTAAAACCAATTAAGTTTCCACAGATATGAATAAATAGTAAAAGCTTGCCACACAATATGGTGTATAAAAATTTAAATAATAAAGGAAAAAATTACTGAATGTTATTTATAATAAAACATTAAGTACTTAATAAAATACAGTTACTAAATCAAAAGATTGATGATGACTTAGATGTCTTTAAAATAATATTCGCCGAGATCGTATTCATGTAGGTTATATTACGTATAGTACATACTGGGTTAACCCAACAACGGCTGGATTGTACTTTTTTCACCTTCAAAATATTATAAATAACTATTTGAATATTGTAGCTGTCAATGTTTTAGCTATCCGTAAACATAAAAAGCTACATTGTTGCTATGTTATATTTATTGCATACTACTTATAGATGCACCGTGTTGTGGTGGCGTAATCCCACACGCCATTTCCTCTCGTGGGACTGTAGGAAATGCCAGATAATTCTTATGACTGCCGAAAGATAGCAGCATACCATCTCGTTTACGACAGAAGTAAAATATCCAGACCGGCAACAGGCAACAGCGTCAAAGATGCGAAACGCCTGATGTTACAATCGTTAAGGCAAATCTTTCAAACAATGGAAGAAGTCTATGCCCAGCAGTCGATATTTAATATCATGAAATCTGAATAAGAATAAAGAAGAATTAACTTATCTTAATAGACCCACACAGCAACTTTAGGGCTGCGGTCGAATCGCATGGGGAAGAGCCACGCTCCCAAAGAATGCCAGCAGAACAGTAGTTACGTAATGCAGCAGTTTCTATGGCACTGGGGAAGCTATTATTTTTTTACTATTGTATACGTATACTATTTTTATACGTGGTAGATCCATGTTGTATATTAATTACATAGTTGTAGCACGAATGGGTCGGCTCGACCGGGGAAGGACCACGCTCTCACATACCAGCGTAAAATAGCAGCTTAATGCTGCTGTGTTTCGTATGGTGAGTGTAGAGAACCGGAGACCCTTTTTACTGGAAAAGAGGCATTCCATCTTAGTCCTCACGGGTGACAACTCATCTACATTTTGATTCGCAAACGAGGATAAATGTAGATGTCTATGGGCCACAGCACCTACTTACCATCAGGTGGACTGTGTGCTCGCTAGCCAGCCTTATCCTATAAAAAATTTATAAATAATTACTTCTATTTTAGTCATCAAGCATCTGACAACAAATCTGTATATTTCGACTAATACAAGGAAAGATATATAAGCTCACATATTCATAGGATTCACTTACCATCACAGTCAATACTATGAGCTAATTTGTTACACATACTTGTAAAAAAATAAAAAATCACGCATTCTAATTCCGAGTGTCACTTTTCGATGACTTTGATTTAAAAGCTAACCTAGTTATCAGAGAAAACATTCAAGTATAACCAGCATCATATTAATTTCTGCGATTAATGTCGTAACGGCTGTACAGCGAATCCACATTGGTAGCACAACTGAATCGAATCTTAGGAATTCTCTTATGAACCCTTCCGCAAACAAATCAAAGATTAAACAAAGTTTGAAACTGTTTTATGTTCGCACAAACTGGGTTAATAGTTACAAATATAATACAAGCTCTACGAGAATGTGCTCCGGCTCTAGCCGCTCTAGTGACCCGCGCTCATGCACTATGACTCACAGTGTTTACATTGCAGAGTTACGTTAACATGTATGCTCCGTGTATGAACTAATGAACTATATACCTACCTCCTTTACGTGAATTCGCGCTGCCAAAAAAAAATTCATATCGCAAGTTTTATTTTTGAATCCAGTCTAATCTAGTGTCAGTTCAAAACGATGCTTCCGTATTTACAATTTAATAGTCCACAGACGTGCTAAAAAGATCGGATTCAAATTACACTCGTTAATTACAAAAATAAGCAAACCTAATAAGTCTGACCCAGTGTTTTCTTTCTCTAAGCAATATAACGTTCTAAATTTAGTTAGGTACTGACAGAATATTTTTCTGCATGAAAATATTTTTAAATTCGAAATAAAACAAAAGATATACATAATTCTCAAATTTTGACATAATTCTTACAGTTCAATGTGCGGTGCCGAAGTGATCGCTTCAATAATTTATAAACATTATTTAGGGCTGCCTTAATGTTGCATTCAAAAAAATTATACGTAAGAATAAATTATGATCACCACTTCCTAGACAACTGAGAACCGATGTTGCGGAAGGCATCCATTTGTTCTAAGAGAGCAGACTGATAAATGGAGACCAAAATAAAGTAACAGCGTCTTTGTCGATCAAAACAAAATTATTATAAATTTTTAAATAATGAATTGAAATATTAAATAAAGATAAAATGTACAATTTAAGTAATATGATGTAAAACCTACTTTTAATTCACAATAACAATGAATGATGACAAACTGTAGGAAACGCTCTACGCCACCGCGCCGTGGAAGCGCCCGTGAATTAGTCTAATGGCTAATTTTAAACAAGAATTCTGGCTCCGACACACTAATTAGTATAATATATAATAAACTTCGCTGTGTGGGTTTATTCGTACTAATTCTCTATTCAGCTTCCCTCATCATTTGTATTTGTATTCGAAAACTCAGCAAAACATAATAATTGATACGGTGTGAAATGCTTGAAATCGATTAGTTTTTGTGCATTTCTCATAATTGAATTGGTATCTGCATTTTTTTTTAATTTCAAAATAATTATGAAGATAACAATGAACAGAAATTAGCTATTTCATAAAAATCAACAACAAGAAAAAACTGAAACATGTTTTATAACGTAATAGGTTTAAATATTGGTAAATCCAATTATGCATGCCTTAATTACACATGTTTCCACTAAAAACCTTGTAATTATTACTATACTTCAAATTTTACGATAACTTTATGTCAAATTTTAATTTAAAAAAGCTTGAAAAATCCAAACGTGCACGACTCATAATGCTCATATGATCGTGAAAAAATTTAAAAAATGTAAATTGTAGTTCTATTCATCAAAGAGTTCCAATAGCCGTCACCGAAGTACACCTTCAAGTCGCTATATCAAGTCCGGAGGTAAAGGTAACGTCTATTCATAACAAAACGAGCCCAAACTCGGGACACCTAGTTCTTCTCGTCGAGGAGTTACAGTAGCAGTCATCAAAGTACACCTTTAGATCACTCTATCAAGTTGAGATGTAAGGTCTCATCATAACTAACAAAACGAGGCCAAACTCGTCACATCTAGTTCTACTTTTCGGAAAGTTCCAATAGTATTCACTGAAGTCCACCTTCAGGTCATTCTCTCAAATCCGGAGGTAAGTTCTCTCATCATAACTAACAAAACGAGCCCAAGCTCGGGATACCTAGTTCTACTCTTCGAGGAGTTCCAATAGCATTCACCGAAGTACACTTTCAGGTCATTTTATCACGTCCGAAGGTAAGGTCTCTCATCATAACTAACAAAACGAGCCCGAAAACGGCACATCTGCGCTGCGGCTGCTAAAACACCGAAAATTTCGAGATTCCGCAGCCGAAAAATTAATTATAACTAAACAAAACAAAATGAAACTGCTATTTACATTCAATGACTTCCCACATGATAGAAGAAGAGATTAAAAAATAAATTGAGTTCAACAATTGATATTTTCAAAAGTTATCGTGTTTACCACTCCATGCGTACTTGATAAATCTACACCATACGCCACTAAAACCACTTTTTTTATGTAAAAATAGCAATTAATCGATTTAAAAAAAAAAAAGTCCAATAATCATTTATCTTTCTAACAACGTGCTTTTTATATAACTGATATGTTCAATATGATTGTTAGATACGATTTTATGCGACAAAACGTTGGAACCTTGATTTTTAGGCGCTAGTAGAACATACCTACGCACTTCGCGCTTAAGGCATGCAATACCTACGCGCTTTACGCTTAAGGCATGCAATATTATCAACTATTATTATTATTTATTCTGTGATATTATTCATAATTATTTTAAGCTATGTTAATGATGCGAAGAATCTAGTGCTGCGATCATCATCTTATTAAACATAATAAATTCGTCTAATCCAAGAGAGTTTAAAAAACTGAATGAAAGATAATGAGTTAAAGATTCTGATCATATTTCTATCTGCCGCAATTTTTTTTATCCTGTGCATAATTTTAATGCAAGTAAAAATTACAAACACGCACAGAGTTCAACTGAATATAAGTTTTGTTGAAGAATACAGTGGTTTATACGTGGTAGCGCCATGCTGCATAGTTTTAGCACGAATGGGTCGGCTCGACCGGGGAAGGACCACGCTCTTACAGAATACCAGCGTAAAATGAGCAGAAGAACAAGAAACGAGCCATTCCATCTTAGACCGCATCTGCATTTTGGTTCGCAAACCTGGATAGATGTTGATGTTTATGGGCCACAGCAACCACTTACCATCAGGTGGACTATGTGCTCGTTTATTACCTAATAACCTAATACATATATTATATTTTTATACAATGAAAAATCCTACCTACAAGACTACAAATGTCCTCGGTTAGTTATCAAATTACAGTACGTTGTTGTTACCGCTAAGGATCATGTGGAATGCTCACAAGAATGTTCAACAGTAAAAGTATCTTCAGTTTTTAACGTGTCAACTGTGATGCAAATTTCCATACAGAATGTGAATTATTCCCCAACGCGATATTCATCGATTTATTATTCCGGAAGCAAAACACGCATGAGTGTTTTAATATTATTTGTAGAGTGAAATAAAACTGCGAATCATAAGGAAGACCCTGGAGCTAAAGAAACATTATAAGAGGTCATTAAAATGAGCTTTCAGCAGCCTGATATAATCTACAACAAACAAAAAATTCTGCAAACAAAGCATCACGTCGCGTCGTTACATTTTTACGGGAGAACATCACTGCCCGCTTCATTTATGACTCCATAAAACATAGATATTTGAGGACGTTTAACTGTGTCTAAAGATGTGTGGATAATGTTTCACATCTTTTACGATATTTTACATTAACTCTATTATTATAATACTATTTATATACTTTATTGCAATATTTCTATTCATAAATTATTATTAATTAAAAGGGTAATACGTGATCAGTTACATAAACCAATTCGCTGATGCAATATGATGCTCTTATTCAAGACACGTTATCTTTTTAATCAATAAATTTTAACTATAAAAGTTACAATATGGTCATATCAGTTGTTTTGAAACTAAAATCATAGTTACATGGGCTTTATAGCAATAATTAATATCATTTGCTCTAATAATTTAACTATTTATCATGTCACCTGGCTTGTACGTGGTAGAGCCATATTATGTAGTTGTGTAGTTGTAGCACGAATGGGTCGGCTCGTCCGGGGTGGGAACACACTCTCACATAATACCAGCGTAAAATAGCAGCTCAACGCTGCTGTGTTTCGTATGGTGAGTGTACAGAACCGGAGACCCCTTTTACTGGAAACGAGACATTCCATCTTAGTCCTCACGGGTAACAACGCATCTGCATTTTGATTCGTAGATATTTTTTTTTAAAACTTATAAACAGTGCCTAGTGCAAAGAATCAATCTCCTTTCATTCCGTGGTGGGTTTCGAAAATACAACGAACTGAAATGATTATATAAAAACATAGAAGAGACAGTGTCTTTTCATATCCTTGAAGCCGAAACAACTACTACAGATACACTGTTGTTTTGGAGCAGAAATATATGATGGTAGTACCGACCAATTTAGATGCTTGATAAGACAAAACCTTGCAAGAATAAATGGTATTAAAATCTTGAAAAAGTAAGCATGAGGCGTTGCGACCCGAATATTCCTTACAAACAAAGCCATTTAGGCAAATTTTTCAATCTTTACTACCGTACTAAGAGGCTTATGTACTAAACATTGCATTGCCACTAAGAACGCTCCCGAAACATCTTATCATGTGGTCACCCCGTGAAGTGAACTTATAAAATTAATTTTCAAATCCTTGTTTCAGATTCAATGGGCTGATGCGTGCCTTCTTGTGTACTCTGTAACGGATCGAAGCAGTTTTGACTATGCTACCGAAGTTTTAAATACATTGAAACGGACACCTACCAACGGCAGCCCTGCACACGGTCCCGGTGCCTCACCCTCCACTATGCCTCTCGCATTGCTGGGAAACAAGACGGATTTGGATCACTTAAGACAGGTCAGTGCGTGAAATATTCTAAAATAATTTAGATACAAAATCAAGCATTCTCTTTTATAGATTAGGGATGCTAAACGAGCAGTACACCTGATGTAAGTAGATGCTATAGTCCATAGACATCTACATTTGTCCTTGATTAAGAATTAAAATGCAGATGCCTCGTTTACAGTATAAAGGGTCTCCAGTTCTCTACACTCATCACACAAAACACAGCACTATTAAACTGTTATTTTACGCTAATATTCTGTGAGAGCATGGTCCTTCCCCGGTCGAGGCGTTACATTCGTGCTACAACCATTATATGGTTGCAGCGTGGCTCTATCACGTGTATTCTGTAAAGCTCCGTTATATTATTTACGTTATAAAAAACCTGTTCGACATTTCACCATTTTTTACTATATATTTTTACTTAATATAAGCCTGTGCTAGACTAAAATTCTATTTAGTGGTAAATGATATGTAATCCTAGGTAGTAAAAGCCTAATCACTCTTATTTTGAAAACACACACTTTATTATCCTAGGAAAAGGCAGATACTAGCAAACTATTCCACTCTTTTGTTGTACGTATTATGAACGACAAAACAAACCTTTAGTTCAAATGCTCGGGACTTCAACAAAAAAGAGTTGGAGAAAAGCCGAGCGTCTGGTGGTCCACTGATGGACGGGAGAATGGGGAATTAAGCCATGTAATTTTTGCACACATTTGTTATCAAAATACGTATTTTTTTATTATACATGAAATGAAGACCATATTTAACATTCTACAATTAGAACAGGAAGGATTTATTTTATGTGTAAGGGGAAATATGTTAATATTATTCCCAAATGTCAACTTTATCATTACGTATCGTAAACGGTTATCGATATAATAAATAATACAGCCGTCGATGCTGATAACGTAAAATCCGTTCAAAAATTGCTAAACCCATAGTTAAGCAGATTCGTGATGGGGTACACTTCGCACTATATCTAGTGGTCTGCTCTGCGCTCACCAAATTATTTAAGTAATTAATATCGTCTGATGCATACCTAAATGGAAAAGGGTACACCCAAAGCGAGCTTATAAAAGCTGTTGATGAGTTATATTCATTCTGTACATGTACCTATCTGATATAATCACAGCACATCGAACTATCATTACGATTGTTCAGATGTATTGACAACACCAAGATAAGTATAATATTAAATTCTAAAATTTAGTATTGTGCTACCAATGATTTAATTCTCTTTTCCCTGGATAGGCTACAAGCTTAAGCAACTCGATTTAATTTTTTGACTGAAGTAAAAACTTATGCAACTTAAGTTATAATAACTAATATATACAAATTTATAATCAACCACTTTTTTATTTTTAAAATTAAAAGAGCTTAAAAGTAGGCGTAGGGTAACTTTAATATTTTTTTCCAGTTCACAATGTCATGTCCTTTAAACGACTCCTAGACCTTTTTAAAAGTATTATTTAATATTCTACATTTGACTTACAATAACATAATTGGATTGCGAAGTGAGTCGTATTTGATTTCTTTGGATTTTTGAATGTTACATACGTTAAAAGCTTTCTTTATGTTTAATTCTCGTAATATAATATTACTAACGTAATTCTTTATCATAAAATATAAATCAAGGTTACTACGTCACTTAAATATGTAGATTAAACCGTATGTTAACAATAAATAAATATAATTTATTTAGATTTCTACTTTAATATATTATACCGACAATAAATAAATTTGTGAAAATTTGTTTCCTCCTCAATTGTTATATAGGATATGTTTGCCCGTTATACATGGTATCTGACATAATTGAGATGCTTGGCAGTCGAATTGCCGATTGTAATTATAAAATGTGTTTATCTCAAAATGTCTATGTATACTAACTTTTATCTGATAGAAATACGTAATTGAATTTGATAAATGATTTATGCATTCAAATTTTAAACACATTTTAATTACTAAAATAACGATTTTATTCTGTTTTGAGATAAATCTGATCTTTTAATATGAAACGCGATTTATATAAAGGTAAATACCAAAATTTTCGAATAACCTAATCAAACATTGAAAACTGTAGTTAGCACCCAAATACTATAGTGTTTCATCTATGCTGTTACCCAGTATGTGCTACCCTCTTATATACATTGCGTATATAGTGACAAAACCAGAAAAAACATGGCGAAAGTTTGACGTTCTCCCTGTCGAGACAATGGCGTAGGTAACGTCCTTGTGTCGCCGCCTCAATTGAGATTTGCATCCAAGATTTTGTATTTATGCGACAGAACTATTCACAGCTTAGCAGCCAACGTATACATCTATAAATCTTCGCAAAATGGGTACAGATATACTAGAAATTCCAAATGTATTACAAATCCGCGTTATAAATCGTATGTGATGATGAAAAAACATTGACACGCATACTTACGAAAAATTGAACTTGATTTTTTTTATTACGATTTGAGTCGGCCTCTAAGTTATTTTTGACAAATAAAACTCTGATCAGAATATCGAAAGATTGATCGTTTCTCAGAGAATTTATGTTGTTTATATTGCAACTCTTCGGACTTTTACATATACTTTACTATTAATACTGCGCGTGTGGTTCCTTTATTACGATTAGTACTCACAAATTTTATTAGTACTTCATCATCCCAACATTTTCTTATAGAATAAGGGTGACAAATGAGCACACAGTCCACCTGATGGTAAGTGGATGCTGTCGCCTATAGACATCTACATTTCTCCTCAATTAAGAATCAAAATGCCGATACGTTGTCACCCCTGAGGACTGAGATGAAATGCCTCGTTTCCAGTAAAAAGAGTCTCTACACTCACCACATGAAACACAGCAGCAGTATTCTGTGAGAGCGTGGTCCTTCCCTGGTCGAGCCGACCCATTCGTGCTGCAACCATATTATAGCTGGCTCTACCACGTAAAAACAAATGCGATAGTAATGGAAAAAATAAGTGATATTAATCGTAATACATAATTTTAATACATTAGGCACGTGCGTTAATTAATTATAACATCTTATTTTACCCAAACGTGACCACCTGATAAAACGTGCAGAGAGTCGATAGATGAATGGACCATGCTTTGTAATGCTGCCAGTATTTGGGGAATGCTTATATCCCATAGGGTTCTTGTAGTAGATTGTAATGATACCTTGTTTTACACACAATGTATGCTATTTATTTAATCGAAAAAGTGCAATATTTAAAAATCAACATAGAATAACGCGTCACTTCAGTCATAATTTACTGTAGTTAAGTATTATCTTCTTAATTATAGGTTCCCACAAAAGAAGGACAGGCAGTCAGCGCGGCTCACGGCGCTTCGTTCAGTGAGGCAAGTGTGGCGGACAATTCTGGCGACCTCTACCGGTGCGTCGACCGCTTGCTCGCCGAAGTGCGCACGCCTCAGCGCACGCGAAAGTTCTCCGTCACGAAGATGCTTGGCTCGCTAATAGGTACATTTTATAACTGTAAATTATAAGTTTTCGAATTCTAAATATGAATAAAAATGAAGAGCGTAAAAAATAACGATCACACTTTCCCAGGCCTAACTTGGCCCACGCAAATCAACCGTGAAAGTTTCGTCTCAAATCGTCAGGAAATCTAATATCCACCAATATTGCAGACTAGACAGAATAATCATCCTGAAATTACTAGATAACATATGAGTTTTATGTTTAATATCAAATTCAAACGATTGCTCTACTCCAATACTAGCCTACGTAACGGCGTACGGTAACAGGCTTTTTAGATGGGTCCAAGCTTTAAACCCATTACACATGTTTGCACACACAGTATAATTTAAAAATATTTCTTTCACTTAAGGCTTGTGTGCGCTTATAAGAACATTAAAATCTACTACGTACCGGTCTGAATAGTTACCATCCTCCTGCCACTAAGGAGACTAAGGTTTGGGTTTTTTGGAGGAACTTGGTTCTATAGCCATACAAATTAAAACACAACAGTGTGTGTAAAAGCTGCTTAGCAGTAGAAATAGATAAGAGGGTTGAGGTTGATTCCAACCAAGACAGAGCTCTATCACCTAGAATACCAATTACAAGCCGGTGTTTTTTTTTTTTGTAAATTGATGTTTTACGTGATAGATCCATGCTGCAGCTATATTAGTAGTATAGTTGTAGCACGAATGGATCAGCTCGACCGGGGAAGGACCACGCTCTCACAGAATACCAGCGTAACATAGAAGCTTAACACTGTTGTGTTTCGTATGATAAGTGTAGAAAACCGGATACCCTTTTTACTGGAGACGAGTTATTCCATCTTAGTCCTTACGGGTGACAGCGCATCTGCATTTTGATTCGTAATCGAGGATAGATGTAGATGTCTATGGGCTACAGCAACTACTTGCCATCAGGTGGACTGTGTGCTCGTTTGTCGCCCAACCCTATAAAAAAATGTAAGTTTGCCACTTCAGTCCACTAGATAGTAAGTGTCTACTGCAGCTGATTGTTATCTGCAACTACTGGTAATCTCAAATAAACAACAGATGCGTTGCCACCTCAGAGAACTAAGATGGCATGCCTCACGGCTCATAACTCTATCAATGCTGTGAGAACAACTCTAAATAATAATAAAAACTGCGAATGCTAATGCCAACCATGACAAAATCCCATCAATGAGGTATAGGTATAGGCACTGAACTTTTATAGGTTATAATTTGGATGGAATGAATGTATGATTATAATTCTTTGTGCAGGTGGTGCGACGAATAACAGCCCGACGACCCGCAGTGGTTCAGTGGTGGCGTGCCCGCGAGTGCCCGCGCCGTCGCGGCCGCCGCTGGCCGCCGCCGCGCCCTGACCGGCCACGCAGCCACCGCACCGGGCGCGCTGATGCCTCGCCAGCGCTGGCGCTGTCTGGCTCGCCTGCTTACCCGTGCCCACCAGGTTCAATTCCCCGACCCCGCTGTCAGCTGCCATTTGATTAATTATCAAAATTTCCACTCGGAAGCTGATTGGTATTACTAATGCCTTTGTGCTAGTCGACTGTACTGGAGCTTGGATGAATCTAGATTTGTAAGACCGAAGCAATCCACACAGAAAAATATATGTGCATATACAGTCACAATGGAGACTGAAAGCCGCAGAAACATCACCCAAAGAAATCCTTGGAAACTCGAAAGAAAAATTTCGAAAACAGCGGATTAATTAAATTTGGTTATGTATGGGGACTTGGACGTGGGCCTTTTTGTACCAAAATTTTATTACTAGTCATTATATTATAGACTTCAGAGTATGAGTGTCGGTGCATAGTTTTGAGCTTTACTGCATTAAACTGCATTAATGTTTATATATAGATGATATTATAGGAAAATTGAATAAATATGTTTACCTCAATGAGCCCTTTTACATTGGCCACCAATACCGACGACGATACTGATAGGATATCGACGGACAAGTAGACCAAAATAATCATTTACCAGTAAGCGCCAGTGTGAAAGTGCCCTATGCTGTATTTAGTGTTTACGTTCCAATTTGTAATTTCGACAATAATTAAAAACCTATACATTTATACGTGTGTAATACCTTTTTGAATGAGAGTCTAAGCGTACATCCCTTTAAGTAAATATGATTAACTATTTGTTGTAGGCTAAAAAATACTTGTATAAGTGCCAAAATATATTTATGTGTTAAATATTTAAAAAAAAACTATTAACATCCTTAGACGTTTACTATTTTGACGAAGAAAAAAGCTTAGATTTTCTTTCAATCAAATTCCGCTATTGTTGATATATTTTATTGTTTCAATTTATTTTAACGTTTGATAAGAAATAAGTCACGAGACTCAATTTGGTCCTTCTGAAATTCTTAAGGCTGTTATGCCTTAAGCATTACCTAGAGAAACTTAAAGTGACAAACTTTTTTTCTACTTTTATACAGTATTATTAATGTAAGTAGGTTAAATATTATGATAGATCCAATTCATTAATGCATTTTATTAATTCATTAAGACCTATCAAAAGTCCATCGCTCGACATAGAAAATAGATTGCCTCATCGGGGAAATATTTATCACGCTTGGCAACCCTGGTATTTTTTTTTAAGTTGTTATCAGGAATATGCTGCTGTCCATTCTACTATTTCATTTCCCTCTGTTGCCTCTTACGACAGCCACGGGATATGGGATCATCGAACGCCGCCACTGCACGGCAAGTTTTTTTTTAAGAAACTAAAAAAAGTAACACATTCGTTTTATACATTTAATTTATCTATGTCTTGAACCTTATAGTCTCTCCAAAAAAGATAATTTCAGTTTTGCATTTTTAACGTACATACTATGAAATAGTTTAATATGCATTTCGAATTATAATAATAACATTTGGTATTCTTATTTATTTTTAGATACATAATGATAATAATATAATAAAGCAGAAGCAACAGAAATATTTATAAAAGTTTATAAAGAAAGTATTTTTATAAAATGAGCGCCTGATATAATCAATTCTTTTAAACGCATAATTGAATGAAATTATAACTTTTTTACGGTTTTACAAGTTTATTTTTTTATATCCCCGACGTTCTTTGCAAGCACCATGCTTGTGACCATGATGCTTTACAAGAACTATGATCACAAGAAGGCTGAGTATCCATGCCATCTTAGAAGAAATTTGAAAGCTGGTGTAAGCTACCATCTGCTTTAGAATCTGTAACTAATTAAATTGATTGTGTATCTGTAATCAATAAAATTAAATTAATACAAAATTAACAATTAGAAGAGTGACTGTAGGTGCTGCAAACACTCGAAACGTCGGAAATATAAAGTAGTGAAATAAAACGCCAAAAAAATCTTTAAAAAAGTTTTATACAATGTTTGCAAACGTTTTCACGCGGATGCTACGGGACCGGATTAAACTAAAGGCAAAGTAAGCAACTGCCTGCGAAGTCTTAGAAAAAAGATTTATTACCTGATATAAGATGTAGGAAAAGTAAGAGGAGCCCGACAGTCGTATTGCCTAGGGGCCTCTACATGGCTTAATCCGGCCAGGCGCATTAATTTAAGAAATTGTCATAAACGACAGAACGTTTTATTTGATTAATATGACCAAATTATTATATATTTCATTTGTCTCATTGTTCATATGTAAATCTAAGTCATCACCTAGTCATTAGATTGTAAGGCTGTGAAAAGACATTTGAAAGTAACGCGCAATGTCAGATTTACGAATGTTAAAACAATTGTTTAGTTTAAAAAATGTAATATGTATATAATTGTTAAATAAAACTTAAGTATATACCATACAGCTATAAAATAAAAGATGTCCATTTCGTTTCATGTTCATACAGTATCTATCTGATGAATTTTAACAGATATAACACAAGTGGTACTTGAGATTGTTATTGTGAGATAGTTTGTAATGGAATAAAGAAATTGGAACTGATTGGTATAAGTTGTAAATAAATTGTAAATTAACACATATCTAAGGTTATAGAAATAAATGTTTCCTAAGAATATTACTATCGATCTCGTTTCATTTCACTAACACTACCAGTTAATAAACGAACGCAATTAAAGTTTGGATTATAATAATGCAATCGAAATATTTATAGATTAAATTCATTAATGGCTTAAATACAATAATAAACATACGTTATATTCACTTATCGGTTACAAATGATAACAGAATCCTCATGATGGTAAGTGGACGCTGACAAAAAAAAGACAAAAACGTCCCGCTGGGTTTCTTGCTGGTTCTTCCTAGGACAGAGGTTTTTTCCGCACCAGTAGTACCTATATTTCTATCATCGATAATGAATCAAAGCACAATATGGTTAAAATAAATCTTACTAGTCATAAGCAAAGACGCAAAGTAACCAGCCTTTCAGTGCTTTACAGGGTTTCGGTTCTTAATATTTCGGAGAGTGTGTGCAGCAGTTGCATGACTCAATTCTTCCCTCTCCGTTCCATATAAAGATGCTTGAGAACTCAAATGGAATGCTTCGTTACTCGTTAAGAAACAAGGTCTCCAATTTTCTACACTCATCGTTTGAAAAATATTATAACATATAAAAAAGACCTTAAACAGGGAATCGGTTATAAAAAGATTCTTCAAAAGCTTTTACAAGATCATTGCTAGACGTGGGTCTTTCCCATTGTAGGCTCATACTGGGCAGGCGAATTGATGATCGCTGTACCAGATATATTTATTTTTTATAGAAAAAGGGTGACAAACGAGTACACAGTCCACCTCATGGTAAGTGGAAGCCATATACATCTATATCAATCCTCGATGAAGAATCAAAATGCAGATGCGTTGCCACCGCTGAGGACTAAGATGGAATAACTCGTTTCCAGTAAAAAGTGTATCTGGTTCTCTATACTCACAATACGAAAAACAACAGCATTAAGCTGCTATTTTATGCTGGCATATTGAGAGAGCGTGGTCATTCCCCTGTCGAGCCGACCCATTCGTGTATAACTATAATATAGCTACAGGTTCTACCACGTCTAAAATTATATCTGGTATATAAATTATATTTTTTTAAATGCTGGTTGGCTGTCTCGTTGGTGTAGTGGTAAGCGCAACAGTTGGTTTGAAGTTTTGAATCCCAAGTCAGGCCAAAATCAGTTATTGGATTTTTCTGTCAAGAATTTCAGGGAGTCAGGAAGCTGGCAATGGCAGTGGCAGAAGACCCTCTGGTTTCGCAAAGCACGTAAAGCCGTTGGTTTGGTTGGTCTCCGGTCATTGCATCATATCAGATTGCAGCCCTATCTGACTTTGAAAGTGAGGGAATAGAGAATGCACCTGTGCTTGCGCACACACTTGTACAATTTAATTCAGTTTTAGACGCCCTCTCATCGAGGTTATAGTGTAGGAAAGAACCATCTCTCTTCTCCAGTACACGTTAGAGGTTGCCCTCGAATTCATTTTGAATATCACTGAAATGCCGGCTTATTCATTTTGTTTATTACTCAAAGGGCAATCACAGCTAAACGTGATATGCTAGCATGGTCAATCAAAAGTGCTGCACTCTATATAACTGTTTCAGTAGTGCTGATGAAAATCGGGGCTAGCACCGATCGATGCCCGAGATCTCGTGGTTTCTTTTATATTCGCATCGTATACATATACTGATATCTATCCGTTATAAGCCATAGGCCGCAAATGTTCCCGAGGAAAGAGGTACTAAAAGTTTTTTCCTAAATAAATTACGTGTACGTTTTCGCTTTGACCTCCAATTATAATACATAGTATAAATACGTACATTTAAGATGTAATCTGTTCGACCTACAAAATGAAACTCTATATCAAAATTATACCGACGTGACGAATAATTTGCGAATTTCAATAACGCGCCTGTCAAAATTAAGGCTAAGGATTGCGTGATGGACATTTCAACGCCTTAAATTGTTGGCACTTTGAACTGGATTGGTTACAAGGTGACGAATTTAAAGTCCATATTAAATAACAATACTTACAGAAGAAAGTAGCAAATATTATTTAACCATGATTGTTGTTTAACGAACACTTGTCGCGAAAGTAGTGCTAACTACGATACGCTACGATTAAATACATGATCAACTTCCTTATTTTCATCGTCCCGTTAACACTAGAATGCTGGGCAAAAGCCTTTACATAGAAGGAACAAACTGCAATTATTACCATCTTTGACAGATGGAGCTGCAGGGCACAGATTTATGCCAGTAACTGAACGAATATCGCAGATGTTGACACAATTTTCATAAGGTGTATGCCCGGTGCATCACGAAGGATGGACAGCGTCATGAATTTTGCACGTAGTGAAGCAGCGGTGACGTTGCAATTTACAACTCCGTTTTGTAATTTTATTTGCAAACAACAAGTGGAACTACAATTAGCACAATAACAAAAACATATACAGGTTCACGTTTATGAAGCTACTTCTCTATAATGAGTAGCCTTTATGCATTTGTGTAATGCTTTTTTGTAGATACTAAAACAAATTTACAGCAAACAAACAACATCAAACAAGGCATGTAAAGTGCAAAAATATTATGTGGCTTTTATCTCCAAACTCCTACTAAATCAGGTGATTTGACATGCAGTGTCCTGTTTTATGAACTAGGCTCTAGCATACTGTGAAAATCCATCCGAAAATTTGTCTGTGGCAAGGTGCTAGAGGACAAAATTACTACTGAGTATCGACTCAGCGCTCAATAACTGCCTGTTTATTACATATGGGCGAATTTCCCAAGAAATAGTTGCCAGCTATCATATACTTAGGTATGCTATGTCCTACAGTGGACTAAAAATATTCTCCTGATAACTTTCAGCCACAACAACAAACCGACATAAATACCTTTCGAAAGCAACTGCGTAAACTTCTTGCTAGCCATAGATAGACCACATTCACAATCAAACTTGTATACTCCTAAAAGAGCAAAAGCACCGACGCACCGGGAAATCTACAGTTTGAGAACGTATTCAGGTTCAACCCACAATTACTACGTGGTAGAGCCATGCCTATTTTTGCTATACTTTTTACGTGATAAAGCCGTGCTGCAGCTAATGGATCGGCTTAACCGGGGAAGGACGTAAAATAACAACGTAAAATAGCAACTTAGTGCTGCTGTGTTTCGTATGATAAATATAGAGATCCGGAGAATCTTTTTATTGGAAACTATGCATCCCATCTTAGTTCTCAGGGGTGAAGACGCATCAGCATTTTGATTTCTAACGGAGGATAAATGTAGATCATGGTTGTTGTAGAATTTTTAACACCCGCGGACGCGGATGCGGCTGCGGATGCGGATTTTTAGAGGATCATATCCGCTGATGCGGATGCGGAGTTCAAGTTTTTTAGGAAAACAATTAAATAGAAAATGATAATTTTTATGTTATTTTTATTTATTAATAAAATGTTGAGTAAAAATCTTAAACAAAATACTTTTATTTAAGTTACATTAAAATACAATTTTTAATAATCCAAATTAAAAACGAACCCGTGGCCCTTAGCGCTGCAACTCATTGAAGGAATTTGTATATTAATTATCAACGAAAGTAAAAACATGAAAAGTAACAGATTTCAATCAACATCAACATCAAAAACTACTTTAAAAACGAGCAAGTGTTTTAACCGACTTCAAAAAAGGAGGGAGGTTCTCAATTCAGATGTTTATATATTTTTTGTTTTATAAATTGCTTAAAAATTACCGCATTAAAGTAAAAAAATCTAATCAAAACCGTGTGTCATAAAATATATGATAATATCACCATGAACATCTTCCTATTTTAAATTTGGCCCAATTAACACTTTGAATTATATCAATAAATACAAAATATAAAAGCTAGGGGACAGTAAACTCGTGTTCTCTATTTGATTAATTTTTAGAAAGAGTGCCTATGGTCTGACCTGTATCATCTTTTTTTTTATTCTTTAACTGTTTTTCGATATTCGAGCTTCCGAACAAACTAAACTCGTCTAGGTGCATCGATTTAAGATGATTTTTCAAAGAAGTTGTGGTACGTCCCTCTAGTGAGTAATTTTTTTTTTACATACTTTGCACTGGAACTTATCCCCATCACTTTCGTCTAATTTAAAATCCAGATATTACTTTGTACTGGTGGCAACATTGTTATTCACTTTTATAAGTGTATAATTTATACGACGAAATGTTTATGGAACGCACAATAAACTTAGTCAAACAGAGGAAACGAACGTTTTGACTGACACTTCCTAAATTACCTCGATCAAATAAAACAAATGTTGCATCTTGTCACCAGCGTGTGCATTCTCATTTTATGATCGTCCACTTGCTCCACATCTGCATCCACATCAAAGATCCGCATTGATTGCGGATGCTGATGCAAATGCAGATGTCTAAATCAATGCGGATGTTCCGCATTTGCGAATACACATTCGAATATCCGCAAAATCCCTAATGTAGATGTCTATGGGCCACAGCTTACTTAGCAACATTATTTAATCTGTGCCACAGCACCCACTTACCATCAGGTGAACTGTGTGCTCGCTTATCACCCATATTCAATAAAAAAATGCCAGCAAAATAAAACTGATTCGTACCAAGAAAGCTTCGTAAGGCTATTGAAATTAAAAAAAAAAACCTAAATTCAATTGAGATAGAGAATTGGATGAATTGGTACTAGCATCAAGATACTGTAAGTTTATTCTGTGTAGATGGGACCAAAAATGTGTAATTAAAAAACATAGGTAGTCGGTTTTCTTATGGCACATATTTGTATGCAAAAGTGGAATCAATAAAACTGTTGATGTGAAGACATCCATCCATTACAGCCTATAAACGTCCACTGCTGAACATAACCTTAATACTTACGTGGTAGAGCCATGCTGCAGCTATATTAATAGTATAGTTGTAGCACGAATGGGTCGGCTCAAACGGGGAAGGACCACGCTCTCACAGAATACCAGCGTAAAAGTGCAGCTCAATGCTGCTGTGTTTCGTATGGTGAGTGTAGAGAACCGGAGACCCTTTTTATTGGAAAAGAGGCATTCTATTTTAGTCCTCACGGCTGATAGCGCATCTGCATTTTATTTCGCAAACGAAAATAGATGCAGATGTTTATGGGCCACATCAACCACTTACCATCAGGTGGACTGTGTGCTCGTTTGTCACCCTAATTCTATAAAAAAAAAACATAAGCCTCCAGCAAAGATTGTCTATTTTACCATAGTTGCCACGCTTGGCAAGCTGGTTGGCAACCGCAGTTTTTTATGGTTTTATTTAAGTAGTTATTAGGAAGACGTTACTGCCCATCTACTGATTTGTTTCCCTGTGTCACCTCCTACGACACCCACGGAACGATTTGGGGCAGTGGTTATTCTTACACCGTGACTACACGAGAAAATCTCTTAACATGGAATAATTCTCATACATTACAATTCTCTCAGATATAATGAATCATCTCATTGTCCTTCCTCAAACAAATACACCTGGAAAAGCCCAGACATACAAACATCAACATCAATTCAATTACTATCAATAAATTCGGTATGCGATGATTTATGACGACGTGTGTACCTCGTTTTCATTTAACCCAGTTGCTGTATCGCCGAATAAATCACCTCGATTGAGTGTAAGGCCTTGTATATATAGGATTCTGAAAATATTCAACGTTATTTTACTTAAGAATGCCTAGTAAGTAGTTGGATTGATGAAAATACCCGTAACATTGCAAACAATCGTTGATCTTTGTAATTTCAACCTAATAATTTAAGATGATATTAAAAGCATGTTTCTGTGTGACTTATTTATAATTTTTTCAGCGTGCTCAATGTATGCATGGTTGAATTTTTTACAAATTTAATTAATACTAATTTTACGGATTTTATCGCATTTTATAGAACAAGGATAATAAGTGACCACACATCTGATGGTAAGTGGACAGCCCATAGGCGCCTACATCATCTCGTCATCTATCTCCTCATCCTCTATAAGGAATCAATATGTAGATGCCTTTTCACCCCAAAGAACTTAAACAGAATGCCTCGATACAAGTTCGTACAAGGGTCACTTACCATTAGAAATATAGTAGCATTAGGCTGCTATTTTCCGCTGGTATTTTGTGAGAGCGTGGTCCTTCCCCCAGTCGAGCTGACTCATTCTATCGTGTTAAAAATATTATTGATACACTTATTTTCAATATCGGAAGCTTATAGAGCTCTATAGCACCAATTTATTATTACATCAGGGAGTCGAACTTCTTACTACTGTCCTACTCTGATGTTACATTCCGTAGAGCACTTTTAAAATAGAGAATTAAAAATAAGTTAAAACTCGAAAAATCCGTAAAATGTATTATTTGTGTAGTATTCGCCTAAATATAACAAATCATTATTTCAAAAAATATCCAGATAATCTTATCATTAGACAGCTAAACATTTAAATTAGAATGTAGGCGCTTCCTTAATACCCAAATTGAGAGCAGGAGTCAATGACCCCGGCTCGTTAAAGGATACCTACTGAACTACTAATATTAAGCTTGAAATACAAGTATTATAAGTCACTGAAACTGTTACTAAGAATATTATTTGAACCTACGTCTTATATAATTTAAAATACATGATACACAATATTTCGACTTGAATTGTTATCTTTACTAATCGATTCGAATTGTAATCTTTTACCTGATCTGATCGATGCCATTTTTAGCGACAATACTGGAGTTAAAATGTAAAGTGATAATTTACGGTTTTGAAATGTCAAGGATACTTAGCATCTCAAAAATGAATTAAGCAGTATTGGCTTCAGCATTTCTTTGTGTACAGAATGTACTACTTCTAAAGTTCATGGTTAGATTCCGACGTTTACCGTATATTATTCTGAACGTTTAATACTGTTATATATATTTATTAGATTAAAATAATAATAAATCTGTAAGCTCAAGTCATTATCCAATGTAACTTTCATAGTGATTAGTTTTGGAGAGTAGGTATCTAGTAGATACTATCTACCTGTTTGAATTTGTATCTATACAAAAATCTTTCCGTAAATCTTTAAAGGTGTCAAAAATTAATATAATAAAAAATAATATATTTGTATAATTCTTAGAACACTTCATTTAAATCAAAATTGAGTTATCAGATTTTGGTAAAACATTTAATACGTTATCAATAGTACACACGCGCTTTACGAAACAAATCACAATCGCATCTCGGAACAATGCTCGGTGGTGAGATGAGAGGGGTGCGCGCCCCAGCTGCGTACCCCAATCGATCTGTGGACCGATTCAACTTCACTCTATGTTCACTCGCTGTCAACGCTGCTACCTTTCAAAACGTCCTTACGTATTTTTATTGTTGTAATGTGTTAGTTTCCACTATGGAGGGGCGGAGGAACTGGGATGGCGTGCCTTTGGGGGAGTCCCACTCACCACCACAGTCAGTGCCGGGCCGAAGGACCCCGCTGGGCGCTGTCGGTCTTGGCGGGTTTTATATGCAAGGTGGCCAGCCTCCGCCGCCTCCGCAACACTGCTATCCCACAGATGAAAACCAGCCAGAACCCGGAACCAGTTATGGTCAAAGGTTAGTTCAAAGGCATTATTTAAAATTATCAAAATATTATTACCATATATATTATTTTCCTTTCTATTTAATTTGCATTTTATAATCGATTATTAGATTAAAATCAACCTCAAATAAATAAATAGATAGGTATATATGTGAAAACTATTTGTTTTCATTATAAATATCATTAATTGTCTATTTCCATTTTCAAATACATACATAAATAATATGTATCGCTTTTGTAATGAAATTGAAATTAAGGCATCGCTTTAAATTTAAATTAAATTAACAGTACTTATTCTTCTAACGTAAAATTTCACTAATTTTCTACCGTAGTTTTAATTTGAAACATATTTAGACCACTTTATAATATATTTGTAATACAACGTTATGTCAGCGCTAAGGTTTTCAGAAATTTATCTAGTTCAATAATATTTTTAATACGACGTTACATATATATTTTTTTAAGTTGTAAACACCAATATTTACTCCAGACGGTAGATACCAATGAGAACATCCACGGCTTTTCCTGCCACCGTGCCACGTAAAATGAGGTGTAATATTTGACAGATTTCAAAGCGGGGAAATTCATTTGTTCGAAAAATATAAAGATTAATGTTTATTTCTGTACTATTAGTTATATTTAATATTAATTAGATTAAAAATAAATAAAACTAGTCACAGCTATCTACAAAAGTAGAGAAATAAAAAAAGAGATGAAACGTGCAAAAAATTAAAGACCATGTGATGGATTTTTTTTAACCAGACGCCACATTTGCATTTTGCATAAAATGTAATGCACATCCATACACAACATCTGTGCGTAATACACCAAAAAGCTGTACACCCTATATTCATGCGTACTTTAGTTGCAATGACCATGATTTCCATTGATCACTGTACTGATCATATTATAGACTATGTTGTGGATAGACATGATGCGATGTATTTTTATTTATAAAATTAAATCATTTATGATTGTAAGTTAATTACTACAAATAATTTAAACTTATATTCTAACAGTAAACAATGCTCAGTCCCTCATTTTCTATCTGTTATAAACCTACACTTGGCGTACAAAGTCATTTACGTTAACTTACAATTTTACTTTAAGACTATTAACAAACGTTAGAAAATCTCAATTTATATAATTGAAATAATAATTTTTCTTTTCGTTTCCTCTTAGTATCACAATTTTAGCATTAAATGCGATGTCTATCAACCAAATGACTTTGATGTTCACCCTACTAAATATATGTTAAAATTAACCAAATACCATAGATTACTTTATCAAATCAAATAATAGAGTAACACAGTAAAAATCTATGAAATCATATTATTTACATGCATTAATAGAGTGACCTGTCTATTTGATTCTTTGGTCGGAAAACACCCCTCTTCGCTCGTTAGCGTCCGACGAACAAAGCTCGTCCATCGCCAGTCACCGGGGAGTTATGGCACTTGTTCCGCCTCGCGGAACCGCGGTCCCTTGTCGAACGATAACTGCGAGGGTACTATTATTAACGTACCCTATATTCAATTATTATTTACTATATAATTAATATTACATATTATACACTTATGTAATATTACATAACTCTATAATATGTAATATACACTTGTGAATAATATACACTAGGTGGCTCAGAACCGTGGTTTGTGGCATTCCTTGAGGAAGGCCTATGTTCAGCAGTGGACTTGTGATGGGCTGTAATTATTAATTCTAAAGATAAATAATATAATCGGTTTAATTTAAAGAGAGAGAGAGAGGGGGGGGGGGAGGGATAAAGGAAGAAGGAATTACAAAAACTATTGGATATATTTAGATTTTTCTTTTCTGCGTTTCTGGGCTAGATAAACCCACCGCTGCGTCCCAAGAGAGTAAATAACAGGCTATGCAACATTTTATCTTAGTACTCAGGAGCGTAACCCTTCTGTGGTCCCTTAGTTGCAGGTGTTGACGTGCTACGGTAAACACCATCAGGTGCACACAAAGAGCTTGGTTGTAACTCTTTTAATGACAATAACTTCCCACAACCATGACTTAGACATATTCTTTATCACTCCGTACCGGTCTACGGCTGAACATGGGCCTCTCAAAACTTTTTGTTAGTTTTAAATCTGATTTTAACTTTAGTTGCTAAAACTGTATCCTAACGGCATTAGGGTACCGCGTTCCAAAGTCCAACTTCGTATTGCTTTCGACATTAAATACAGTATTTAACAAACGTCTTATTGATCCTTAGGGACGTATAGGTGTACATGCATGGCATAGCATTTATGACAGTGATTTTTTTTGTCGTTATTAAAGCTATTTTAGTATTCACAAAAACGTGAAAAAATGTTATTCGTATCTGAAATAACTGACACTCGCATCGGTAAAGTGGGGTCTTTGACAATATCTACTCTTACTCCCCTGATAATTCAGAGGTAATAAACCCTGTTACAATTTACAAATAAAAATTTATTAAATTTTGATTTGATTTTTTTATCGTCGAAGGAAGTATAGTTATTTAAATACGTTTGAATATTGATTGTGATAACGCACTAAACGGAAACCACAAGGTTTTTTTTTTACATGTTGTATACAACGAATAAGAATGTTGCACTATAATCAATTTAAGATGCGCAGTTGATAACTTAGAAAACTATTGGAAATTTATTGTATTGATCGGAATCGAATGATTTTTTAAGTGATGGAGCCATGTTGCAGCTATATTAGTAGTATGGTTGTAGCAGGATCGGCTCGATCGAGGAAGGAGTACGCCCTCAGTTACCAGCATAAAATAGCAATGAGTGTAGAGAACCGGAGACTTTTTGCTGGAAACGAGGCATTCCACGCGTGACGACGCATCTCCATTTTGATTCGTAAGCGAGGGTAGATTTAGATGTATATAGGCCACAACAATCACTTACCATCAGGTAGACTGTGTTGTTTTTTACCCATATACTATATTACAACTTCTACTATACAAAAATAATTCGGTAATTTCAGATCGATGGGAGATGGTAAGGGTAAACAAAAAATGCGTCAAGGAAAAACTGTCAGATTGAACATAAATGCAAGAGAACGAAGACGGATGCACGATTTGGTAAGACTAAATTTAAATTTCTAAAATCAAGTTAAAGGCATGCATAAAGTCAATTGGCAAATCTTCCCAAGTCATGTTTGTTGGCGCATCATTGTAAAGGCCTATTTCGAGCTAGCAGTGAATACGATTCAAAGGTAATATATATTATACAAACGTAATTTAATTAATATTTAAATAAAAACTTGAATAATTGCGTTACGGAATACATTTATTAATCGTCACCGTTACAGCCTATAAAAGTCAACAGCTAAACGTCGGCCTCCTCATAGATTGCCTCATACGGGAGATTATTTTCCATAGTTAATAGCAAGCGTATTGGCAACCGCAGTTTCTTATTTTTAGTCGTTATTAGGAAAACGTTGCTGCCTAGCACCTGATTTGTTTCCCTCTGCCGCCTCTTACGACACCCACGGGATGATATACCCATAGACATCTACATTTATCCTTAATGAAAATGCAGATGCGTTGTCACCCCTGAGGACTGAGATAAAATGCCTCGTTAATTAATATAATCAGGCGTTACTTTGCGGAAATCCATTATATTAAAGTTGGAAAAATTTACTTTGGACGGGGATATTGCACGCAATTGAGGGAGGGCGGGAGGTGCTCTTCAAACTAGGTAATACACATCTTTTAATTTTATTGAGCGGATATTGGCAAAATAATTTTTTCCAACTTTAACAGAATGCCTCGTTTCCAAAAGGATAAATGTAAAGATAAAGGAGACAATTCTTTTTGTATGGAGAATGGACCCACCAAAAATTGTGGGGTAACTTAATGAAATACATGTCGATTTATTACTTATAGTCTATAGGTTACAATAGTAATATTAGTTTTGCCGTATCTAACAGGAATACTGAGAAATTAACAATTAAAATATGAAAATCACAATAACCTAATAACAAACTAAAAGCGATTGTCTGGTAGTTTTCACCGGTATTATAAGTTAAAATAGTGCACTGGTCAATAATTAATAGAATAAAACAAAGTTGTAGATACATTCAGCATCTATAGGTACTTTTTATAGGAGAGGGGGCAAACGAGCATGCGGCTCACCTGATGGTAAGTGACTACCCCCGCCCATGAACAACTGCAACACCAGGGGAACCAGGGGAATTGCAGATTCGTTGCCGGCCTTTTAAAAAGGAGTAGGCTCTTTTCTTAAAGGTCCCTAAGTCGCATCGGTCCGGAAAAATCGCTGATGGTAATGGATTCCACAAGGAAGTTGTACAAGGAAGAAAACATCTTCTAAATCGCACAGTGGTGGACCGCCAATCATCCAGATGGTGTGGATGGTATCGGGAGTTCTGCCGCGATGTGCGTTCGTGAAATTTGGCGGCTGGGACTAATCCGAACAATTCCTCAGAGCACTCCCCGTGGTAAATGCGAAAGAAAATGCAAAGGGATGCAACATCTCTTCGCAGTGCCAATGAATCGAGCCTATCAGAAAGGACTCGGTCGTCGACGATTCGAGCCGCTCTGCGCTGAATGCGGTCAAGTGGAAGGAGCTGGCACTGGGGAGCCGCTGCCCAGAGATGGGAACAGTATTCCATGTGAGGCCGAACCTGCGCCTTGTAAAGTTGCAGGCGGTGTGCTGGCATGAAACACTGTCCCGCTCTGCTGAGCACGCCAAGCTTTTTAGAGGCCAATTTGGCCTTCTCTTCGACTCCGAGGACTCCGATACTGGCTGAGGCAAGAAGGGGAGTGCCTTGAAATTGAGGAGTCAGCAACAGCGCTGAGATCATCTGGCGAGAAGCAAACCCGCCCTCATGGGTAGGATGCAAAGAAACACCGCATTCCGTCCCAATCCACCGACCTGTAATGCCAAACACGGCGGCAACCTGCAGAACGCAACCGCGAGGGGAGCGTGAGTGGCACCACACTCCGGATCAGACAATGGTCCGAAGAGCCGAGAGGGGCATCGACAGAAACCTGATATCCGTCCGGATGAGAGGTCAGCAGAAGGTCCAACAGGGAAGGTTTATGATCCTCCACATCTGGAATCCGCGTAGGCGAAGTAACCAGTTGTGCGTAAGCGAAGTAACAGATCTACCCGCATGATCGGTTAAACGTGAACCAAGCCATTCGGCGTGGTGGGCGTTAAAAACGCCAAGGATAACGATCTCTGCAGATGGGACCTGTTGTAGCAAGGAATCTGTAGCCATTTGGACGTGGTCGATGAGTCGGTCTGTTTCGGCATTACCGCTATGGGACCTATAGAGGCACCCGTAGACGCGCGGATGGTCGTCGCTATCTACGCGGAGCCAAATGATGGACAGGTCCGAACCTTCAAGACTGCCGAGGCGTCGAGAACAGATGTCTTCTCTGACGTATACGCAAACTCCAGCCCGAGGCACAAAGGAGTGCTCCAATTTGTACCCCGGGTAGGAGAGATACGAAGTATCAGCCGGAGAGGACACCTGCGTCTCGGTCAGAAAGAGCAAGGCCGGCTTCGCCGTCTCGAGATGGTAGTGGACGGCGTTTAGGTTCGAGTGAAGTCCCCTGATGTTGCAGAAATTCACGGATAGCGTGGCAGAGGTCACCTTAGTATTGTTGCTCAGTTTGCCCCGAGCAGTTTTGTTTTCGAGATGAATATTGCCTCAGATTTCATAATTCCGGTTGGATTTTCATAAAATCTTTAGGCCGTTTAGTATAATAAATTGGTATATTTTTATGTGTAATAAAGTTAAGTTACGTTAAAATTTCTAGTGGGCCCAAAAACGATTGTCTCCTTTAAAATATATTCTAAATACAGTTAATAAATTTGTCTCACTTTAATTTTATTCCACATATCAACCAAAGAGCTGTTCATCGGTAGTTGGTATAAATCGAAATCGTTATTAGATGTATCGTTATGTTTGTGCCTTTAAAGAAATTATTTTGCGTCGTAGCGCCGCGTTGCAGCGTATTACGCCAATAGAACAATTGATTTTAATTATATATAACTGGCCTTTAAGATAGATACATTTTACAATACAATATTTTAGATTATTTTTTTATTTTCAGAACGATGCCTTAGATGAACTACGAGGTGTCATTCCATACGCTCATTCACCGTCCGTACGAAAATTGTCCAAAATTGCAACTTTGTTATTGGCAAAAAACTACATCTTAATGCAGGCCAGTGCCCTCGATGAGTTAAGAAGGTACCTATATATTTACAATATTAGAGTGAGAAACGAGTTCTGAACCCCTGCCCCTGACGGCAAATGAATAGTGTAACCTGAAAACACCTGCAACCCACTTCAGACGTAGAAAGTTACAGATGCGTTCCTACTTCATGTTTTTTTTAACGTCTCACAATACGTATTCTTAATTTCTAATGCCTCACAAAAGCAAATACAAACATTATTTTTTGATGATGATTTCAATCAAATAGCAAACTGGAAGAAAAACGGTGATATAAAATAATTAAAAAAATATATTTGTACCGTATCATAAATAACTTTTATTAATTGATGTTGCACAAACTGTTTAATAATGGCTCTCTTATATTATTAGCTTATTAGCGCAAATAGGCCGGCGACCTAAATAAAGCTAATTAACTTTCCATTTTCCAGATTAGTAGCATACCTCCAGAGTACAGCCTCAGCAGCTGGCATCGTACCACCACCAGGATTCGACCTGACGGGATTCCCAGCCGCAGCAAAACTCCTTCAACCCCCTGCGCCAGGGCCACCTGCCCCTCCTGAACCGTCATCTTGAGATCAATTAGTTAAATTAGAACCATAGATTATAACAACATAGCTACGTATAAATATAAATAATGATATATTATGACCTAAGTTATATACCTTATTTAAATATTAAGATGTAAGAATCAAAACTTGTCAAACAAAATATAAAAAGTCAAATGTTGTATGTGAAAAAATTTCAAACAAAATGGGCGCATCTTAGAGTAATTCATATATAAATTACTCTGAGAGGCGCATATACTAGAGTAGACCTACTAAAGTACTAAATTACATTGTAAATAAAGTACTATAAAATGACCTAACCGTGACCATGCTAGGTTCTCATCTCATGTTATTAATATCGCCTTATTAATTACGTGTCCTCAAATCGTCTACTTTTGCCAACATAACTAAAATTAATCACTAATACAGCTAAAATTAATTATAACAAATTAATTTCACAATGTATTTTGTTAAATCGAGAAGAAAGAGATTTTCTAATTCTAAATTTAAATTTATATGTTTAGTTAGAATATCTTTTAATCAAATGAAAATTAAGAAGTAGGTAATATATAAAAAGAAAGAAAAAAAATATGTTAGCCGGATAGTAGTTTTAAGAATTATTAGTATCTAACACGTAGCGTTGCATAGAAATTATAAGTTTGCGTATAATATGTTGGTACTGACGTACCGATGTCCATATTATACTCGTACTTACTTACCTTCTGCGTGAGTAGAGGGAACGTGAATCGATGTGCCAAAAAGAGTAGATATCGTATTTTGATCTCATAAGAATAAAACTAGAAAAATTTGTGTGCGTATTGCTGCATTGCGAACTGACGCAGGCATGATAATAGGTATATGCGTATTTATTTAGAATTTTTAAAAAAAAATCTAAATTAATATACTTAGTACTTACATGCACGCGAACTCCATGCAAATTGTTAGTTTAAGCTAAATATAATGTAACATAATATATATTACTTATCTGTAAACAATACTTGCTCATATTGTGCTAAGAATTGTCTAACTTGCAAGTTTAATATAGGTACCTTGAAAATAATGATAAATAAAAAAGTAATTTGCCGTATGGTGACGGCGTAAAAGAATTCATCACCTCATTGCATCACGTGGCTGTCGTAGGAGGCGAATATAACCATCACCTTTACGTCAGACCTTAAATACCCAGACCGGCGACGGACAACAGCGTCAAAAGTACGAGACGTCTGGCACTGCCATCGAAGAGAGGCCCACAGGACAGCCAAATGTGGAAATACCGCGCCGATGAAGAAATAAAGTATGATAGATAAAATAAGTACTTTATACCTATCTAAGTACAATTTTATACTGTAAAAATTTACTTTACCAATTAATATACTACCAACTAATAATTACCAAGTAATATTAACTCGTGCAGAGACAGTTTAATTCATGTGTAATTAAATTTCTGTTTTAGAATTAAAATATTAGTAAAAACATGGCTGACTTCGTCAATTGCACTACTAATTATAATGATCAAATATTTACAATTGAACAAAATCATCATCAAGAACTTATTAATTATCCGAAAAAAAAACACCTCCGCGTTTGTCCGTCCGTCTGTGTCTATTAGTCAAAGACATTTTCCTAAAATAATTGATATGAGACATAATAAACAAATACACATTAAATGAGAGTTTAAATGCGAATTTTGGAATTTTGTAAGGAATAAGGGATAGTTAAAAAAATGGGATCATCGTATGGGATGGTGTCGTTTTGTGGTGGGTCAATTCAAAGCTATTTTATAAACATTAATTTTTTTCTCAAAAGAGTGTTTCCATTATTATTATAAAACAATATATATTAATAGCAATAATAATAATTTTTAAATTGTTTTTACTCTGTTGTAAGTAACTAACAAAACCTTTGGCTTGTGTATATCTATTTTCATGGCGATCGGTTGAACGGTATAGATGTAGATGTGCTGCAGTGCCATCTAGTGGTCCGTTACAAGAAAATGCATAACATAATAATCTTGTCCATGGCAAAATACATAATGTGTTCCTGATGATCGGTCAAACGGAGTCAGTCTATTATTCTCAAACAGATATACCAACATCAATCGTTATCTATATAGATATACAGGCTGTCTGGTGGCAGATTTATATTTTTAAAATTAAGTTAAAAACTAACTACTTGACATATCGTTTTAATGAAAGTGTTGAAAGACAGAGTAAAGATGCGGATATTATTTTCATTTTGTCATTCAAATGTCTTCCGTCGAGTCACACACATTGTTCGAAACGGAGCCTCGTGTTAAGCGACCACACGCTGCAGTCAGCTCGATTGAATTATGCTGATTTCATGACGAATGTGTTTGTAAACTCTTTGTGTAAACTCTCTCTTTGAGATAGCCCCATAAAGAAAGTCTGGCAATCTTGGTTGTCCCCAAAGCGACTAATCAGTTTTAGAGGAAAAATTTCCGTAGCAAATTCATCTAAGCTCTGGCCGTGTGTGGGGTCGTACCATCCTATTAAAACCACGTGTGTGGTGAGAACGATGGATGAGATCGCAGGTTCAGCAAAAAGAAATATGTGATCATGCGCCCATATTTCTCGCCATTGACATTCGTCGCCGTCCATTTTCAAAAAAGTTTCAAACAGTTACCTTGGTGTCATAAACTTTTCCTTAATGAAAGTCGTGCATTTTCACGTAAACTCAATTCCACCAGTTCAATGTTTTTTAGAGTCGTTGCAGATCAACTAGACCCTGGCCTTGAAGTGTTCATAGCCAAAGCAGTTCTCCTGAACCTCTGTATCCAGGAACAAATTACTTTCACACTCGGTTAATCACTTAACCGTCGAATATTGAAGTTTGAACAAAATTGTTGCACAATTGTTGAACAAAAATGCTCACCCGACCACTGCGACATTGTGATTGACTGAGAAATCCACACGATTAGTGATTCTAGTGACACAAACCTCCCCCCGCTCCGTTTATTACTTTTTTTAAAACAAACTTATTTAAAAATATAAATCTGCCACTAGACAGACTAAATTTTATCATACAAAATTATGGAAGGCTCCTCCTGAACCGTTTTTTAATTAAACCGCATGAAAAATAAATAACCCATTATGTTCTACTACTAAACTTACCTGATTGTTATCAGGAATTACGCTAAACTAACTAATGTTAAAGAAGACGAGATTAAAATGGTCAATATTATTAAGGAATCTTAAATTAACAACGGCGTCATAGAATTTAATAATTCTATGGATGGCGTAATAAATTAGATTAAAAAACATAATTTATAGTTCACTAAATTAACAAAATGGTAAAAATAATAAAATTATTTAAAATGTGCTTTGTGAAATGTGATTTAAGATTGAATTACTTATTTAATTTCTTTTTCAATAACGATTTTTGCGTTTCATTGTTTTATTTAAAAACTTTATTAGTTATGACTATGACCAGTGATCTATGACCAGTGTACTTATTTTATTAACTGGTTCTTTTTATTAAATCATTTTAATTAATGAGTTTAATTTTAAATGATAATATTCGCTAATAAAATAAAAATATTTCAATTTATTTGACATAATATATTGGAAGATTTACAAATATTTGTAGGTAACGAGTTTAAAAATCATGTTTTAGTTTATTCTGTGGTTTTAGTCAGAAGTGAAATCGCAAATGATTCGATTAAAACTGAAATAAAATTATTTTGTAGAATAAATAGTATAGAAATGGACGTCCTGTACTTTTGCATTATATGAACCGTAGTGTATATAGGTACAGTAGTATAAATTATAGCAAGTATATTATTGTAAGATGTTTTAATACGCCAAAGTATATTGTGATTATTTCTTGGGTAATTATTTTAGGTAAGCAAACTTTACTATGGAGTCTGAAATAAATGTGAGGTAAACCAATATTTTTGTTTTCATTAATACTTAATAATATAATTAATAATAATCATTATTACATAATAGTAAGGCATTACTTTCTTGGAAAGATGTCAGAGGGTGATGGCCGTTAGGATCATACAGGAATATCGCACTATCTCCTTTATAGCGACGTTTACTGACCGGATTCCCTCCTTTGGATTTGGAGGCTAGGTTTCTTGCATCCATGTACCAAAGTTGCTCGAAACTCTTCTCTAAGGTGATAATGCTTCACACAGTGAGTTGACAATACGGGAATTTCATGCTCGTCAGTCTATGCTGGAAATGTGAAAGAAGTGCCCAGCCCACCCAAAGAGGATTGTTAAGGCTGTTTGCGCAGTCGTTTTAGACTGCGTAAACTTTTTAGTTAGTTCTTTGCAGCTAGTTCTAAAGTAAAAGATTACAAAAAGAAAGCTTTTAAGATAGTATACAATAAAACTTCAGTTTCTGTCTTGTTTGCAGTACAAAGTACAAATCCTTATAAAATTAACATAATCATCGTTTCGTGCATTTTATCTAGATAAAAACAGTCTTAACGTAGTTTTAACGTGGTAGAGCCATGCTGCAGCTATATTATAGTTGTAGCACTAATGGGTTGGCTTGACCGGGGAAGGACCACGCTCTCACAGAATACCATCATAAAATAGCAGCTTAACGCTACTGTGTTTCGTATGGTGAGTGTAGAGAACCGGAGACCCCTTTTACTGGAAACGAGGCATTCCATCTTAGTCCTCAAGGGTGACAACGCATCTGCATTTTGATTCGTAATCGAAGATGGATGTAGATGTCTATGGGCCACACCAACCACTTACCATCATGTGGACTGTGTGCTCGTTTGTCACCTTTATCCTATAAAAGAAGTCTTTATCTCAAGCCTTTTGAACCAGTAGTTTGGTTCTTACAGGTGTTTTTCGTACGCATAAAATTATCCTGTGCATCCCCACTCAGATAATATACTTGAACTCGACGTGCATTGCTAATGAACGAGAGCCAAACCAGTACTATTATTTACTCTGTGGCCAAGCGTCCAAAAACTAATATTAGCGAGATATGGACACAATCGGGGACTGGCACGAATCACGCGCTAAGCAGCAGATTGGTAAATAAACTTACCACTACGCGCCACAGCTAACTGCAGTTTATCAGGCCGGAGATACCCGTGCGTAGCCGAGATCGCTAGATAAATATAAATCTTAGATACACGATTAAACAAAAATATAATATTATGTACATTTTTACATATTATGGTGATAGAAACAGTAAATTTTGTTACCGTTACCGTTACAGCCTATTAAAGTCCACTGCTGTACATAGACCTCCTCCCCAATAGATTGCCTCATAGGAGGGATATTTGCCATAGTTGCCACGTTTGGCAAACAGGTTGGCAACCGCAGTTTTTATTTTATTTAAGTCGTTATTAAGGAAGCGGCTGCCCATCTCCTGATTTGATTCTCTCTGTCGCCTCTTACGACACCCACGGGATGATATGGGGTAGCGGATATTCTTAACTATTAAGTAAGTAATTGTGTAATTATCTGTAATTCACGACAATTCATTTACGACATTCATTTACGACAATACTTTAACAATGAACATCGATTCGGTGGTCATGGATTCGAATCTAATATGTAAGATGCGTTTTTGTTTTAGTATATCGAAATGGGACAGGATTACACCTCATTTAGTCATTAATGGCATTTCAAATATGTCTAATATTACCACTCTGAGATACGCCTGCTTTCTGGGCACATTGCAACACAAAACATCGCCTAGGTAGTTACTTACATTACAAGTTATATGTTTAAAAAAAAGTTTAAACTCAGAAAAATATCGGGTGCTTAAATTCACACCTGCTGGAATCTGGAACGGTTAGCAACCTCCAGTCCAGTTTATCCTATATCTATCTACCTTTTTGCAAAAATGCTGCAAGTGGCCAATTCGCAGCAGCACCTCTGTGTTGCTCGGCTCTATAACCATATCAAGTTAATGTACATTTTTTTTGTTTAGTTACTGTTAATTTGTGTTTGTTACTTTGACCATATAGGGTCTTAGGTAAGTAATGTTTCAATACTTACCTAAGAGCTATTTTAGTCATGCTATTTTATTTTATGACTTTTTATTCTTTTTGTGGCAAATAAATTATTTTTACTTTACTTTACTTTACATAATATGAATTTGGCATTTCCATATGAATAATATTATACTGAATTACGACGGTCAACAGAGCCTTTTAACTATTTGTTACTCATGACAACAAACAAAGTTAACAATTGGAGAAGTTGTTACTTATTAGGTACTTTTATTGTCCTCTTTACACCCTAAGGACTTGCAAAATAACACAAATTGTAAAGAAAATGCTTCATTCATCATTCATTCATAACAGCCTATCAAAATTCTACTGCTGTAAGTAGAGTTAATATTTGCCATAGTTGCCACGCTATGCCACGCGAATGGGTAACGTGAAAGTGGCAAAAGTAAATATTTTTATATGACCTCTAAATCATTGTGCGTTCATTTTTTAATTATATTGCGTGTAATTTAATCATAAATTATAAATGATTAGCTCTTTGAAATTATTAGATAATTTTAATTTTGACTAACTTAAGTAATTTATTTCAAATTATGTATAACCTTAAGCAAGTTAGTGTAATTGAAACTAAAATTCCGAAATTCAATTTTATAATATTTGAATGTTTATATACTTATAATTTAATCAAAGATAATTGGTATGTGACCTCACAGCTTCGCACGTAAAAAAAAATCCTGATAAATCCACACCGCGTGAATATAAAAGGGCGTTTATATTCACGCAAGTGTATTTAAGTTTAAGGCAGCGTGTACTTATTTATATTCACGCAGCGTATATTTAATTATGTACTTTTAATTATTTATAACTAATTAAATAATTAATTAATAATGTGATCATTTTAATTGAGCATTTTGTAAGCAATTAAGAGCACTTAACTTATTCACTGAGCGGTTATAGTTCCAAGCCAACTTTTTCGTGGTTCAAATGAATGCCAACACAGAATTTCGGGTATAAAGTACTTGTACTCTGTGGTTCAGAGCCCTGTTAGCCTGGTAACTTTGATTATGACATGTTTTTAAATCAAAGCCTCTTAGTAATATTTATATAAGATAAATTTGTCCTTCCAATCTAAGACTAAGATTTCAATACCTAGATGGCAACTATACAACTTCGACCGATTTGAATATTATACATTACATAATTTAAAATAATGTGATATATTCCGTAGAACCACAGTAGCAGTGGCGTAGCGTTCCTTAGATGGGCTCTGTATCAAAATTTGTTGGGGGGCCCCAATGAAGAGTAAAGAAAACGCTTGCATTGAATTCAAATTATTATATATTGATTTTAACTTATTCATCATCATCATTACAGTCCTTTACAAGTCCACTGCAGAACATAGGCCTCCCCCAAGGAATGCTACAAAGCACGGTCCTAAGCCACCTGCATCCATCGACTTCCTGCATGTCTTACCAGGTCGTCACTCCATCTCGTGGGGGGACGCCCTACACTTCGCCTACCGGTACGAGGCTACCACTCGAGAACCTTTTTTCCACATCGGTTGTAGGTTCTTCGAACTATATGGCCGGCCCATTGCCACTTCAGCTTACTAATCCGTTGGGCTATGTCGGTCACTCTGGTTCTACTACGGATATCCTCATTTCTAAGTTTATCACGCAGAGAAACTCTGAGCATAGCCCTCTCCATAGCTCGCTGAGCAGCCTTGAGCTTCCTCATCCGGCCAGCAGTGAAGGACCACGTCACAGTTCTATAGGTCATCACTGGCAACACGCATTGGTTGTATAGTCTCTTTTTCAAGTTTTGAGGTATAACTGACGAGAAGATGTGCCGTAATTTCCCGAACGCTGCCCAACCGAGTTCCATCCGTCGATTGACCTCTCATTCGAAGTTGGACTTACCCCAGGTAAACATACTCGTCAACAACTTCGAACTTAGTGCTCCCAACAACTACCGGCATAGGTGTGACATGGACATTAAACATGATCTTTGTTTTGTCCATGTTCATCTTAAGACCTATCCGTTGGGAGACCCTATTGAGGTCATTGAGCAAAGTGCTTAGGTCCTCCAGCGATTCTGCCATAAGGACTATATCGTCGGCAAAACGAAGGTGAGTGATGTACTCGCCGTTGATGTTAATACCGTATCCTTTCCAGTCCAGAAGCTTGAAAACGTCTTCCAATGCAGCAGTGAAGAGTTTCGGGGATATAACGTCACCCTGTGTTACACCTCTCTGCAATTGGATAGGTTCTGTACTCGGATAGCCATCGTGTACAGTAGGGCACAAGCACTTCAGCACTTCGATATACCGACAGTCAACTTCGCACCGTTGAAGGGACTGCAGCACCGCCCAAATTTCGACGGAATCAAAGGCTTTCTCATAGTCCACATACGCCAGACATAGTGGGAAATTGTACTCTTCGGACTTCTGTACAATTTGTCGAAGGGTATGTATGTGGTCTATCGTGCTAAAGCCCTTTCGGAAACCGACTTGTTCGGGAGGCTGGAAGTCGTCAAGTCTGCGCGCGAGACTATTCGTAATGACTCTTGAAAACAGAACGTAGACGCGGCTCGGAAGGGAAATCGGTCTGTAGTTCTGTTCAAGAGAGCGTTGTTACCTTTCTTGAAGAACAAGACCACCGCACTTCTGCTCCACGCCTCCGCTGTAATGCCACCATGGAGGACGGAATTAAAGAGCTTCTGAAGGACTTCAAGTACAGGTTTTCCACCCGCTTTCAGAAGATCCGCTGTAATTCCATCCTCGCCTGGGCCCTTGCCGTGTTTAAGGTGCTGGAGAGCCATTATAATCTCTCTCAGACTGACGTCCGGGATATCATCGGAATAGTGTCGGATAAGACTCGCTCTTGGATTGTTACTCACACTTCCGTGTAGCTCCAACGATAATGTGTACAGCTGCCCATAGAACCTCTCAATCTCACTCAAAATCTCAGGTGTCCCGGAAACGACGCTGCCACACTCTGTCTACAGTTTCGACAGTTGGCTCTTTCTGGCAGACAGATCTCTAGCAAAGACTTGGATACTGGAGCCCTGTTTCCGCTCGATCGCTTCTTCAATACGAGCAGTATTAAAGTTGCGTAAGTCCCGCCGCAAGCATTTAGAGATTTGTGTGATCAATTGCCTGTATGCTGTCAAATCTACTGAAGACTGCAGCTTCATATCCCGTCTAACAGCCATGAGATTAAGAGTGTGATCGGAGAGTTTTTGTGTTCTTCTGCGACGGGTCTTGCCAAACTTAGCTGGACGCAAGGACAGTTTCCACGAGCTTGTCATACATATCGTCCACTGCATTACAATCTTCTAGGCACTGAAAACGGTTTCGTAGCTCGAGCTGAAACGTTTCGGGACTTCGGATTAGAGCACGAGGGGGACGAAGCGTTGACTTCATTAGACGTGACCTCTCCAACTTAACGTTTAGGTTCAGTGTGCCTCTCATTATTCGGTGATCGCTGCCGGTTTTCACCTTCGCGATCACTGAGACATCACTGAACAGTTGTCGTCTGGTCGTCATAATGAAGTCAATCTCATTTTTTGTCGAACCGTCGGGGCTCGACCAGGTCCATTTTCTGTGGGGCCGCTTCTGGAAGAAAGAGTTCATCATAAAGAGTCCCTCTTTCTCCATGAAGTCGGCCAGCTGCTGGCCCCTCGGGTTCCGTTGCCCTATTCCAAAATTCCCTACTTTCAGCTCACTGTTCTCTCTTGTGCCTAGTTTTGCGTTGAAGTCTCCTATTAACACTGTATAGTGGGTTTTGGAGGAATGCATGGCTCTAGCAGCTCTAGATCACTTAGATCACATAGCGGTCAGCCTCTGCAGAGTCTACTTCACTTGAGGATGCCTCGTGTAGAAGCGAAACACGTGTCGTATTTTCGAGAGTGGTGTGTCGTGCCTAGTGTGGTAGTGCTAGGATTGACGGCGACGGGTACAGTGCGCGCGATTGAGGGAGGGTGGGAGGTCCCCTTAAAACTGGGCAGGACACACCATTTTCTTTCTTTACGCGGAATTAAGCAAATTAATTTATAACAACCCCATTAAACTGTTAAAATGTCTATCGTTCACATATAACAATTTTATACATATATTCGCTTCTAAGCGTAGAAAGTGATTTACATATAATCGAATTTAATCAAAATTAATTAATCTACCTAATTGATTGATTTTTCATCGAAAAGTTTCCAAAAGATAAACCCAATTTAATTTTGCTTATACCCTATTCTCTGACGGAATCGTAACACTGATGCGGGAAAGTATTCGTATGTTCTTACAATGCGTCGCTAAGCCTAAGTTGTATCATCCGCTGCCGAAACTAGCTCAGCGACAAAGCCAAAACAGATCAATCGCTGGAGCCGGGAAATCTAGTACTTCTGAGTGTTGTTTCTGTGTCCTATGGCCTTGTCTTGGCGGAATAGGCGCAAATGGAAAGCGCAGATAAGGCCCGCATTACAAGAGGAAGAATGTTTTTCTTTCCCGAGGTTGGAATATAAGCTTCCAGCCAACACCCGCCGCTGGCGGGATTGTACATGTGTACGTAAGCAGTTCCCCGATATGCAGCGAAGGTTGAACACTAAATAACGCGCCCTAGCGAGCCGAGAACTTTCCTCGGGCAAAAAAAAATCAATACCTACTTATTATAAATGAAGTAAACGTCAGATTATTACAAACTACGAGGCATTATGTCTTAGTCCTACAATAAAATGCATAATTAATTTTCTTTTAAGGACTATAAGCTCTATTTTTTAAAATAATAAAAATTTTAAAAAATTCTGTAAAATAACGATCAGCGTACTTTACTTTTTAGTACGTGGTAGAGCCATGCTGCAGCTATATTATGGTTGTAGCACGAATGGGTCGGCTCGAACGGGGAAGGACCACGCTCTCACAGAAAACCAGCGTAAAATAGCAGCTTAACGCTGCTGTGTTTCGTATGGTGAGTGTAGAGAACCGGAGACCCTTTTTACTGGCAAAGAGGCATTCCATCTTAGTCCTCACGGGTGACAGCGCATCTGCATCTTGAGTCTTTATTGAGAATAGATGTAGATGTCTATGGGTTACAGTAACCACTTACCATCAGGTGGACTGTGTGCTCGTTTGTCACCCGATCCTATAAAAAAAAAAAAAAAAAAAGCGTTAGCCTGTTAAAGTGCACTTCTGGATTGATCTTTCTATTCGTTTTATTTCAAAATCTTTTCTCCACTCAGCGATATTATTAGTAATAAAGAGACTAATAAACTATCGCTGCCGATCTCGATATTTTAACATTTTTATTATAACGTTTACCAGTTATCTTAAAGGAAAGAGACTGAAAACTCGTGATAGAGTAAGAAACGAGCTCTCAGTGCTTTATATAGAAGAGAGTAAATAAGTCCCGTTATAAATACGAGTATAAATAGAGTATAAAATAAGATTTTAGTTCTTCCTCAAATAAGAATTAATTCTCTTTATTCGTGGTAGAACCATATTGCAACTATATATTATGAGTGTAGCACGAATGGGTCAGCTCAACTGGGGGTGGACCACACTGGATACGAGGCATTCCATTTTAGTCCTCAGGGGTATCAATCAACGCATCTGAATTTTGATTCTTAATCGTGGATAAATAAGGATGTCTATGGGTCACAGTTTCCACTTATCATCAGGTGGACTGTGTGCTCGTTTGTTACCCTTATTCTATGAAATAAAACTCTGTGCGTGGAACTGCATGGAAAAACTCGACCTCGACGACATCTAGCCTTGTTTCCGAAGTGGTATTATTTTATTGTAAATAACATTGCCAGGCGCAATGTTTTAAATCATGATGAGCTGAGCTCTTCAGCCGCCCGTATGAGTCCACCGCTAGCCATGGTCTCTGCAGTTATGGGGAGAATTTTTCTTTAATTGTCATGCTTGACGGGCGGACTAACAATCGCAGATGTAGCGCTCGCACTTTTGCTGAACTGACACTGCTTCCCGTCGCCAATCTGGCCATAGCTCTCTCTTACTACTGGATGAATTCTCTTAAGCCGCTATCACACGTACAGTCTCGGCTATCGATGTTGTAACAATAAAATGCGTGTTATATACACTCTACAACTGATAGCCAGTTTATCACAAGAGCGACGCCACGGCGTCGCGCTGCAGTACAGCACATTCTAATGTAGCTCAGGAAGCTCGGACAATCAGACCTATGTTGTAACTTTTTTTTCTTATTTTTTTAAAAAACGTTACCCCCACACTAGGATTTTCCCACCGCAGCAACTCATTGCTAAGCCACTGTGCCACGGAGCCGTCACTCATATTGTAGTGTCGTTTACCTAATTAATTTTTTATATATGTATATATATATATATATATTATTTTTAAAAAGTTAGTTATCCCTCTCGGGATCATAATTTGCGTGTTACCCGCGATAAGATAATATGGATTTGAAACGTGATTCTTTAGTGCCAGCCTTATGAGGAATCCAAAGGTCGCTCAGCGAGCTATGGAGATATCAATAGCCGTAATGAGGATATTCGCAATAAAAACAGAGTAATTAATTTGAAGCCTCGTACCATATTGCCTCGTACATATTTGAAGCCTCGGGTAAGCAAAGTGTAGGGCGGCCCCCGCTAGATGGACTGACGACCTAGTAAGACATGAGAGAAGTCGATGGATGCAGTGCAGGTGGCTCAGGACCGTGTTTTGTCACATTCCTTAGGACAGGCCTATGTTGTGATGATATGAAATGAAATATATGTTATTTAAATCGCTGCAGTTTCCCTAGGTTGTTGAATCAGTTTTTCGGATTTTCAAATCAAAAGAATATTCTTTAATTGTGGCGCCATGATATAATCAGACCGATCTTGCGATAATAATTGAAGTTGGGTTATATTTTAAGTAAACAATGAATGCTAAATCAACTAACCTGTAAAGTGTAAGCCGTAATTTGGGAAACATTATAAAAATATTTACCACGTGCAGTGAAGGAAACATCAGGAAACAGCGCAAATTTGAGAAATAAAATATAAAATAAAAAATATATTTCGAAAAAACATGTGAAGTGAAACTTCCTCGCTCTAAAAATCCCTTCAGAAGGATGTACTTTTAATTTTTAACTGAATAAATTATTGTACATCATTTACTCGTACTACACACAAAGGAAAAAATTACATATTAACATGAAACTACTATAGAGTAAACAAAAGTCTTAGTGCTTTACAACAATTTCTTCCAGTAAACCTACAAAACTTTTTGCTCAAAAATCCTCTCAGAAATGAGAGGAGCCTGTGCCCAGCAGTGAGACGTACACATGCCGTAACTTTAACTTTAACCTACAAAAGGGGTATTTTTTATAAGATAAGGGTGACAAACGAGCACACAGTCCACCTGATGGTAAGTGGTTGCTGTGACCCATAGACATCTACATCTATCTTCGATTAAGAATCAAAATGCAAATGGGTCACAGCAACCTCAGTCACCCGTGAGGACTAAGATGGAATGCCTCGTTTCCAGTAAAAAGGGTCTCCGGTTCTCTACACTCACCATACGAAACACAGCAGCGTTAAGCTGCTATTTTACGCTGGTATTCTGTGAGAGCGTGGCCCTTCCCCGATCGAGCCGACCCCTTCGTGCTACTACCATAATATAGCTGCAGCATGGCTTTGCCGCGTATAAAAAGACGGATATAAAAAATATAAAAAGACGGAAAAAATTAACGAGGAGGGTGCACTAGAAATAATATTATAATCTAAAAAATGAACTAAAAAGGCAACGAAGGTACTTATAACGACAGGAAAAGGAGGGAGAAATTAAAGGGAAAGATAATGTTGCATAGGTGTTGAGCCGAGCTCGAAAAAATATCTCGAAAATTTGTTAAAGATGCTAGTGGAGAGTTCTTTGAAAAAATTTAACAATAAAAACTTTATCCATATTTTGTTCATAATCCTCATCATTACAGCCCTTCATGAGCCCACTGCTGAACGTAGGCCTTCCCCAAGAAATGCCACAAAGCACGCTCATAGGCTACCTGCATCCATCGACTTTCTGCATCTCGTACCAGGTCTTCACTCCTTCTAGTGGGGAGCCGCCACTACACTACGCTTATATAATCTATTCCAATTACAAAGTCCCATTTGACAGATCAGTCAATAATCAAGTATTAGTAAAGTACCGCTATAGTCGATACTTGACGACATTGATCTTCGATTACTATAACGAACAAATTAAAATCGAATTGACAGAAAAAATGATTAGCATCAAATTAAAATTTATAAAACTGTTTTTTAATTTTAATTAGATAATATTACATATTTTTATCAAGATGGAACATATTCATCATCACTAGCCGAAATCGATATTTCATGGTCGGCATCGTCGTCATCACCCTCATCATCGTCTGTGGAATTCCCTGTATTTATTATAATTTGGTTATCTATGATGACATCGATATGTATGTCTCTGTCCCAATCAGCGAAAATCAAATTTTTTGTTCGTAAAACCACACTTTCCCAATTCGCGGCAGTAACACTATCACAAGCTTCTTCCAACAATGACAGCATTTTGTTTGCAGTAAACGGTGGGCTGGTATTTTTACGAGCCGCATAACCTAAAATAAAGGTTTGCGTGTTAATATAGCAACAGATAAAATGTTAAAATAGGTAAAAATAAATTATAAAAAAGATTTGTTTAAATTCTTGCCTTTAATTTGCGCCCAAATCAATTCTATGGCATTGTATTAACAATGGTAGGGTGGAAGGCGCATTACATTGTGTCCGGCTTCCTTAGCCATTTCGTCCAATACGTATTTTGGTCTAGCTGGCTTATTTATAGCAACCAAATGCAGCAGCTCAACTTTTAACATGGACATGTCAGCAACAATATATCATCATACCTCTATACAAGAAAGGGGACAAAGACGACATATCAAACTATAGACCAATTTCTATTCTTCCATCGCTATCAAAAGTGTTAGAAAAGATTATTAACAAGAGACTCATAAATTATCTCGAGAAATTTAAACTACAGCCCACTAACCAATTTGGACAGTATAGGTCGATTAATAATGCTTTAGAAGAATTAGTTTCTTATGTTGTTGATAGGATAGATGCTGGTGAAAAATGTATTAGTATCTTTCTGGACTTGGCCAAGGCTTTTGATACAGTCTCTATCCCTATATTAATGAAAAAACTAGAAATTATTGGTATACGTGGCACACCTCTAAAACTATTTAGTGGTTACATGTCAAATAGAAAACAAGTTCTAAAAATTGAAGGAATGTTTAGTTCTGAATCCAGCATCCAGTTTGGTGTGCCGCAGGGTAGTATCCTGGGACCTACGTTATTCTTGATCTATATAGATGGTTTATGTAGATTGGGAGCTTAAAAACGGAAAAATATTCAGTTATGCAGACGATACGGTTTTCACCTTTAGTTCTAAGTCATGGTACACTACTTTTAAAATTGCGGAGGAAGGTCTTAACACTGTTAGCAAGTGGCTGGATAATAATTTACTTACCTTAAACATTGATAAAACTCAGTATATTGTTTATGGAATAAGGTCTAACTCATTACCCAAACGAGACACATATAACATTAAATGTCACAACTGCTTTAACAAATTAAATTGTGTGTGTAAGAATATTTCGAGAACAGATTTTGTCACATATCTAGGTGTAATTTTAGATCAACATTTAAAATGGGATAAGCATATAGATACTATGTCTAGAAGGGTTCGACGCTTAACTTATATCTTTAAGAATCTGCGCCATGTATGTTATAAAGAATTGCTTATCTCAGTTTACCATTCATTTTGTCAATCAATATTACAATACTGCATAATATCATGGGGTGGTGCATGTAAAACTCTTTTACTTAAGCTAGAACGTGTACAAAGAACGGTATTAAAAACTATGTCTTTTAAAAATTATAGGTATCCAACTCATAATCTCTATAAAGAAACTAACATTCTTACTGTGCGACAACTTTTTTTAAAGCAACTTATATTACGGCAACATAAACAGCCCTCTGTGAAATCTTCTGGAAACCGTAGAGAGGATTAAAATTTGCTCATTCTTTTTGTAAATTTCTTGGTCCACTAGTTTACAATAAAATTAATAAACAAATAAACATTAAGAAAAGACAGTACTTATCACTTAAAAAACATTTAAATACCTTTTTCAAAAAACTGAACTCTTAAAGTCGTTAACCTAAGCATGAATTGAAAAACATACACTACACATCATAACACACAAATAACACACCATTTATATTTATGTATATATTTATTATACATTAATTATATTAATATCAGCGTATAAGTACAAATGAATCTCACATTCAGTTAATCTCCATACACATTTTATATAAATTAAACTATATGAAATGATCGATATACTTATTACTTTATATATCCTAGGTTTATAGTTACTGATTCAAATATTTAGAAAAAATACCTAAATAAAAAAAAATATATAGGAAAAGAATTAACAAAGCATCGGTAAGTTTTGAATGTACTATGTTTTAGTAAAATCACTTATTATTTTGTATAAAAAGAACACAATCTACCTTCAAATTTTGTATTTGTTTATCGCATAAGTCTGTTGATGTAACACTGTTTAATTCTTCATAACGGAGAATACTGCATTACTGTGATACGGTTTTTTTCTATAAAATCAGTACAGAATATAGGGTTTCTAATATGAGTTTAAGCAAATTACATTTTACGAAAAACTTAAAGTTGCGACAAGCTATGTTAGATTTGATTTGTTTGTGATTTGTATATTATGTTTCTTTTTAATAAATAAATAAAAATAAAAATAAATAAATAAATATTATTGTCATTCAGCCATTTCACAATATCGGCTTTTATGCTGCTAGAAGTTGGAGGCTTACTTATTTGTACTGAATGATACGGTGCATTATCCATAATGATCGTCGATGGCTCATTCAAGTTGGTCAATAAGGTACAAAACCATTCCTTAAATTTAACAAAATTCAACTCTTCGTGGATTTCCACAGTTTTCTTAGATTTAAACGCCAAGAGGCAGTTCGGAACAAATCCCTTCATGGAACCCGCATGACAAATAATTAAGCGTTCACCTTTGCCACTAGGTACTTTTGTGGAGGAGTGAGGAGTGTCGTCTGTCCATATCTTGCCAACTGTATGATTAACGTTTAGCCACGTCTCATCTAGAAATATAATATTATTCCAAACGGCAATGGACTTTGCTGATCTTAGAAAATTAAATCTGGCTACAGCTATATCTCTACGTTCCATCAAAATCCGCCTTTTATCACATTTTTTATAAGAAAAGCCAACATTTTTTAAAACCCTCCAGAAAGTAGTTCTACTGCCTTGATCCAGTCCAGATTCGTAAAGTATTTGACAATTTATCGAGAGTCGGCAATTTGTTCCTACTATAGTAGCCATAGATATGGTTTCTAATGGCGTCGTTATCAAAATTGTCGATATGTATAACTATCGATCTTCTAACTTTTTTCTTAAGTGGCGATTTTAATTTGTTATCTTCCATTAAATCTTTACCATGTTTTTCCTTACTTATTCGGGAAACAGTTTTTCGACTAATACCAAGAGCTGCACTTACTCGGTTAGTCACTTGTGTAAGTGGCAACAATGGACCACCATTCTGATACTCTCTTTCAAAATAATCTTGTAGGCGTACTACAAACTCTCGCGCTTGACTGCGAATCACTGTGCTTTTAGTGGTCTCAGTTTCGGCCATAGTGTTTATAAATACAAAAAAAAAACCAAATCAAATAACAGTCAAAACTTAATAACAACGAAAGAATTATCAAACAGTTATAACTACAATAACAAGAACGAAATAAAAACACAACACAAAATCTACTAAACTGAACACGCGTATCGTATACAATACAAGGCTTCTGCACTCGTACTGAAGAGACAAACAAAATGGCGGTCGTGATCACGAGGTAGACGTAGTAAGTAATGACAGATTTTCACTCGCGAAAAGAATCTGTCTGTAATCGATTTTATACGATTCTTTTAGTCACGTCACTATGTAAAAAAGTAAAAATAAAACTATAGAACGTAAACGCAAAACGGCAGTAAAATATTATTATCTTTTAAAGTTTTAATTATTTTGAGCACGATGTCTAAAAACAATATGTTGATTGTGTGCGTGAATTAATTGTATAATGATTTAGATTGATTGTGTATTTTTAAATGATGATTTACGAGCATGAACAAAAATGATTATTATTTCAAATTATGCGAAACGTGAAGGGTTACACGTTCTAAGAAGTGTCAGAAGGGACTTCGTAATTGGAATAGAGTATAGTTACGAGCCTGCCATTCGTTCGTCCCTATCGGTTGTCGATTCTTTGAGCTAAATGGCCGGCTCATTGCCATAGTTAAGAGCTATGTCCGTTACCTACTGTGCAGGGGCGTAGCTACCGCCGTATCAGCCGTATCAATTATAGAAGTAAAGAATTTAGTAAAACTGAAATCGTCTTCAGCTATGAATGCAGCCGAATCTTCTTTAGCTGTGTTCGCCGGACAAAAGGCACGAAAAGTGTATATTTGATTTGAATTGTTGGACTAGCTTAGTTCCTAGGAGTATTAATTGTAAGTAATAACTCAAAAACCCGTGTAGTGGCACGGGTGGCAGTGGAGAACACTCACTACCGTATATCTTCCCGTGGGTGTCGTAAAAGGCGACAGAGGGAAACTGGGGCAGAGGATGGGCAGCAGCATCTTTCTGATAACAGCAAAACAATAATAAAAAAACTGCGGTTGCCAACCCGCTCGGCAAGCGTGGCAACTATGGCAATATACCACCCATAAAAGTAACGAAGAGATGGCCCCCAGTCCCCGGCGGCCCCGCTATTCCTGGCTACAGTGGCGACCATGGTAACGGCGGGGTAGGAGGTGCTAAGAATCTCCGGTGGAGGTTCTATTGCCACCTACGACGACTAGACCTGGCAACTTATAACGCACGCACCCTGAGGACTGACGAGAAGATCGTGGAGCTGGAAGAAGAGATAGACAAGTTGCGCTGGAATGTCATAGGATTATCCGAAGTCCGAGGAGAGGGGGAGGACACGGTAATCCTCGAATCCGGCAATTTGTTCTATGACCAGGAGGGCGACCATCTGTCCCAAGGAGGTGTCGGATTTATCGTCCACAAGTCTCTTGTTAACAACGTTGTAAAGATTGGGAGTGTGTCGACGAGGGTTGCGTACCTTATACTCAGAATCACCAAACGGTATTCGCTGAAGGTCATACAGGTTTACGCACCAACCTCGGAACACCCCGATGAGGAGGTGGAGGACATGTATGAGGATATCTCTAGAGCCATGCATTCCTCCAAAACCTACTATACAGTGTTAATGGGAGACTTCAAAGCAAAACTAGGCACAAGAGAGAACGGTAAGCTGAAAGTAGGGAATTTCCGGAATAGGGCAACGAAACCCAAAGGGCCAGCAGCTGGCCGACTTCATGGTGAAACAGGGACTCTTTATAATGAACTCTTTCGTCCAGAAGCAGCCCCACAGGAAGTGGACCTGGTCGAGCCCCGACGGTTTGACAAAAAATGAGATTGACTTCATTATGACGACCAGACGACAACTGTTCAGTGATGTCTCAGTGATCGCGAGGGTGAAAACCGGTAGCGAACACCGAATGGTGAGAGGCACACTGAACTTAACCGTTGAGTTGGAGAGGTCACGTCTAATGAAGTCAACGCACCGTCCCCCTCGTGCTCTAGTCCAAAGTCCCGAAACCTTTCAGTTCGAGCTACGAAACAGTTTTCAGTGCCTAGAAGATTGCAATGCAGTGGACGATATGAATGACAATCTCGTGTCCATGCGGTCGGAGCTAAGTTTTGCAAGACCCGCCGCAGAAGAACACAAAAAATTTCCTATTACACTCTTGATCTCATGGCTGTTAGACGGGATATGAAGCTGCAGTCTTCAGTAGATTTGACAGCATACAGGCAACTGAACAGACAGATCTCCAAATGCATGCGGCGGGACTTACGCAACTTTAATACTGCTCGTATTAAAGAAGCGATCGAGCGGAACCAGGACTCAAAAGTCTTTGCTAGAGATCTGTCTGCCAGAAAGAGCCAACTGTCGAAGCTGAAGACCGAGTGTGGCAGCGTCGTTTCCGGTACACCTGAGATTTTGAGTGTGATTGAGAGGTTCTATGGGCAGCTGTACATATCATCCTTGGAGCCACACGTAATAAGTGTGAGTAACGATCCAAGAGCGAGTTTTATCCGACACTATTCCGATGATATATTGGACGTCAGTCTGAGCGAGATTAGAATGGCTCTTCAGCACCTTAAAAACGGCAAGGCCCCAGGCGGGGATGGAATTACAGCGGAGCTTCTGAAAGCGGGTGGAAAACCGGTATTTGAAGTCCTCCATGGTGGCATTACACCGGAGGCGTGGAGCAGAAGTGCGGTGGTCTTGTTCTTCAAGAAAGGTGACAACGCTCTCTTGAAGAACTACAGACCGATTTCCTTTATTAGCCGCGTCTACGTGCTGTTTTCGAGAGTCATTACAAATCGTCTCGCACGCAGACTTGACGACTTCCAGCCTCCCGAACAAGCCGGTTTCCGAAAAGGCTTTAGCACCATAGACCACATACACACCCTTCGGCAAATTGTACAGAAATCCGAGGAGTACAATTTGCCACTATGTCGGGCGTATGTGGACTATGAGAAAGCCTTTGATTACATCGAAATTTGGGCGGCTGCAGTCCCTTCAGCGATGCCAAGTTGACTGTCGGTATATCGAAGTGCTGAAGTGCTTGTACAGTAGGGCTACGATGGCTATCCGAGTACAGAACCAGAGTACGAAAGCTATCCAATTGCAGAGAGGTGTAAGACAGGGTGACGTTATATCCCCGAAACTCTTCACCGCTGCATTGCAAGACGTTTTCAAGCTTCTGGACTGGAAAGTATACGGTATTAACATCAATGACGAGTACATCACTCACCTTCGATTTGCCGACGATATAGTCTTTATGGCAGAAGCGCTGGAGAACCTAAGCACTATGCTTAAGGACCTCAATAGTGTTTCCCAACGGATAGGTCTTAAGATGAACATGGACAAAACAAAGATCATGTTTAATGTCCATGTCACACCTATGCCGGTATTTACTGGGAGCACTATGCTTGAAGTTGTTGACGAGTATGTTTACCTGGGACAAATAGTCCGACTAGGTAAGTCCAACTTCGACTGAGAGGTCAATCGACGGATTCAACTCGGCTGGGCAGCATTCGGGAAATTACGGCACATCTTCTCGTCAGGTATACCTCAAAACTTGAAAACGAGACTGTACAACCAGTGCGTGTTGCCAGTGATGACCTATGGTACTGTGCCGTGGTCCTTCACTGCTGGCCGGATGAGGAAGCTCAAGGTCGTTCAGCGAGCTATGGAGAGGGCTTGGAGTTTCTCTGCGTGATAAACTTAGAAATGAGGATATCTGCAGTAGAACCAGAGTGATCGATATAGCCCAACGGATTAGTAAGCTGAAGTGGCAATGGGCCGGCCATATAGCTCGAAGAACCGACAACCGATGGGGAAGAAAGGTTCTCGAGTGGTAGCCTCGTACCGGTAGGCGAAGTGTAGGGCGTCCCCCCACGAGATGGAGTGACGACCTGGTAAGACATGCAGGAAGTCGATGGATGCAGGTGGCTTAGGACCGTGCTTTGTAGCATTCCTTGGGGGAGGCCTATGTTCTGCAGTGGACTTGTAAAGGACTGTAATGATGATGATGAATAAGTTAAAATCAATATATAATAATTTGAATTCAATGCAAGCGTTTTCTTTACTCTTCATTGGGGCCCCCCAACAAATTTTGATACAGAGCCCATCTAAGGAACGCTACGCCACTGCTACTGTGGTTCTACTGCGGATATCCTCATTTCTAAGTTTATCACGCAGAGAAACTCCGAGCATAGCCCTCTTCATAGCTCGCTGAGCGACCTTGAACTTCCTCATACGGCCAGCGGTAAAAGACTACGTCTCAGATCCACCTGTCATCACTGGCATCACGCATTGCTTGTACAATCTTGTTGTCAAGTGTGAGGTATACGTAATCTCTCGAACACTGGCCAGGTTGACCCCTCGATCGAAGTTATATTTTTTTTAGTTTCGCAAATTTTTCTGAGCGGCCTACATTTAGATTTTTTTTTATAGGATAGGGTGACAAACAAGCACACAGTCCACCTGATGGTAAGTGGTTACTGTGACCCATAGACATCTACATCTATCCTCAATAAAGACTCAAGATGCAGATGCGTTGTCACCCGTGAGGACTTAGATAGAATGCCTCTTTGCCAGTAAAAGGGGTCTCCGGTTCTCTACACTCACCATACGAAACACACCAGCGTTAAGCTGCTATTTTACGCTGGTTTTCTGTGAGAGCGTGGTCCTTCCCCGGTCGAGCCGACCCGTTCGTGCTACAACTATACTACTAATATAGCTGCAGCTTGGCTCTACCACGTAGAGATAATTAAAAACTTTAGTTTAAAAATAGAAACAACATTTTTAAAAAACAAAATCAAGGGAAAATTATTAACACGTAAGCTTAAAAACATAATATATAACTGTATATCAAAGATCTATTCTACTCTAAAGAAATAATCAGAGGGAAACATTTCCAACCATAACACTGACGATTATAAGCGAGCTTGAGGCAGCGTAGCGGTGTAGCACGAAATTTAATCTTCCCCCTGTCTGCCACCGTAGCCCCTTACAACCCCCTCTCCCCAGGCGAAATACATATACACCTAGCGAACGAGTAGACGACACGTGTATAAAATTATTCTTACTTGTGCCTTCTTCTTACACAATATGTATCTGTTTTCATCGACGCTTCATGAAGAACAACTATGACAAAATTTAGTACACCTAATAGTTAAATGTCTCTACCACGTATCTACAGAAGTACCTACATAAACAGCTAAATGCCTTGTACCTAGGTACAGAAAGATACGATCGACGCTTGGGCGACACCGACACATGCCTATATACCTTCGTAGCACACAATATACCCAGGTTGTATAGAGCGAATCGTGTAGAATAAGGTTTTAAAATATTAAACATTTTCTGTATTATTATTTTTTTCATATAAACAAGCATTACAATGTAGACATAATACGAGTATATAGTGATAACATTTAAAACCAATAAGGTTTATAAACTGAGGTATCGAAAGTTTAGAATTTTATAAAACATAGCGAAATATAATATAGGAGGGCTTGTTACTTAAAAGCTGATGAAGAGAAAAACATGGAATAAAATTTAACCAATCAGAGAGAGAGAAAGAAAGAGGCAAGTTATTAATAAGTCCAGGTATTACATCATACTTGTTCGCTCGCACGTCTATTTAAAATTATATGAGTATGCCTATAGCTAAATCAAATATGCCTATACGAGTATAAATATTATATCAATGTACTAAATGTGTACTAGCTAGCACAGCAGATGTTGTGTCCTTTCCGGTAGGTGGCGCGATGAGTTTCACTCCGAATTCACTTTGGACTTTTTACAGTGTAAATATAAAATGTATTGATAACTCGAACAAAGCGTTTTTTTGACTTTGAAAGCTTTTAAATATTTAAAAGATTTCTTTTTGGGCACTAAACCAACATATTATATTGTGCATATGAATCATTTAAATCCATAAATGTAGAATTTGTTGACAACTTGACTACAGCGGCGCTTATTGGAGCCTAGCTAGCTAAGAACCATCAGAAACAGAAACGGAAACATTTTTATTCAATGTAGATTATAAATAATACGTATTGAAAGTCACTCTAATGTTTAGTTACCACTGATTCGAAAAAACCTCTGTCCTGGGAAGAATCAGCAAGATACCCAGAGGGACTTTTTTTTTAAATACCAGCTTACAATCATGTATGTTTTTTTTTTATAGAATAAGGGTGAGAAACGGGCACACTGATGGTAAGTGGTTACATCTATCTTCGTTTACGAATTAATATGCAGATCAAGATGCGTTATCAGCCGTGAGGACTAAGATGGAATGCCTTTTTTCCAGTAAAAAGGGTCTCCGAGTCTCTACACTCACCATACGAGACACAGCAGCGTTAAGCTGCTGTTTTACGCTGGTATTCATAATTATATACGCAATTAACAACACAAAACAAATTAGAAATAGCCTGGTAGCGATCACCTCATTCCCAGGGGTTATTATCATCCATAAATTACTTAATATTGTAATAACGTTTTTTATACAAACTTAGTTTAATTCTTTGAACTCTGAGCAGGTCAAATTTTGTACGTTTTCTGGGATTTTGTTGTAAAATCATATACTTACATCGCCCCAAGAATGAATTACTGTCTCGGTGGAGTCGAGTAACTGGTACTACTAACTTGTGCCTATTCCATCGTCTGGACAAAAAAAATGTTGTGTGAATTTTTTTTTATAGGATAAGGGTGAAAAACGAGCACACAGTCCACCTGATGGTAAGTGGTTGCTGCGGCCCATAGACATCTACATCTATCCTCTGTTACAAATTAAAATGAATATGACCTCAATCGGTCACGTCGTTCAGAAGTTACAAACACCTTTGACGATTTGTATGAAGTTTTTTTTTTATATTTAGATAATTTCTTACATTCCAAGTTTATTTAGATAGGTATCATGAGATGAGAAAGCTATATTTTGTTTAACACCGAGCAAAGCTCTGTTCACCCAGGTACCTACTAAGTACGTGAGGAGTGAGGTTAAAAAATTAAACTATAGTTTTTATTAATATAGAATTAGAGCTACGAACGAGCACACAGTCCGCCTGATGGTAAATAGATGCTGTGGCCCATAGATATATACATACATCTATCCTCGATAATAATGTAATATAATATGTAAATTCATGAACTACTAGTTTACGTACGTACCCGTTACGATACGTATTTATCAAAATTAAAATAGATCCCACCACAAGCATAAATGTGGAAAGGTACTTTCACGTAATAGAGCCATGCTGCAGCTATATTAGTAGTATAGTTGTAGCACGAATGGATCGGTTCGACCGGGGAAGGACCACGCTCTTACAGAATACCAGCGTAAAATAGGCTTCAAGCTGCTTTGTTTCGTATGGTGAGTGTAGAGAACCGGAGACCCTTTTTACTGGAAATGAGGCATTCCATCTTCGTCCTCACGGGTGACGATGCATCTGCATTTTAATTTGTAACGAGGATAGATGTAGATGTCTGTGGGCCACAGTAACTACTTACCATCAGGTGGACTGTGTGCTCGTTTGTCACCCTTATTCTATAAAGAAGTGGCCTAAGTTCGATGCAAACGACATTCGTGGTTGATATGTTAACGTTCACCATGTTCCATAAAATTCCTTAAATCGTAGTTAATTAATTCCTTAATTTCAAAAAATGCTTTGTCATCGTACATCACCTACACACTTAATAAAAACAAGGTATCAAACAATTATATCTTAGAACAACAAACTCTGTCTCGTGTGTCGTCTATCAGGGATCTCGGGGTCTTGTTTGACGAACAGCTTAGTTTCCGCATTACGATCTCATAGCCAAAAAATCTAACCAGGTACTAGGCTTCGTTACTAGACAGAGCAGGCACTTCAGGAACCCTCAAAGTTTAATTTTGTTATATAACAGTCTGGTTCGAAGTAATTTAGAATATTGTTCAATAATATGGATCCCATACTACGCAGTGCACTCTGAGCGCATTGAATCGATCCAATCCAAGTTTTTGCGTTTATTGAGCTTACGTACCGGCAACAATAGAAGACTCCGGTCATATGCTGACAGGCTTAAAGAGTTTGACATGACACCACTTTACCTCCGTCGCGACGAATTGGACCTAGTTAACCTACACAAAATAATACACTCGGAACTAGACAGTCCCGAGGTTTTGGAACTGTTAAATTTTAACATAAAACACAACCCACGTAGACCTATGAAAAAAATATTTGACATATCTAAAATACTTAAAACTTACAAACTTACAATATTTAAAATATCGCGAAATAATATCTCCCGGAATCAACCCCTATCATGGTTATGTCGACATTATGAGAATTATAGCCTTCGCTTTACCAACCTTGACATCTTCAACTCTAGTTTGGTTCACTTTAGAAATGTTTTGAAAGGCATTCTCATTACACTATTATTATTGTAAGTTATAGCTTTAAGTCAAGATGTAATCTGTTGGGTTGTCAAATAAAAAAAAAATAGGTATGAACAAGGTTCTTCAATTCATTTAAAAGATGATTTAAGAAATTGCGGAGCTTGGCACGTTCAGATTCAGATCACAACTCTTTATCAACATTGGAAAACTCTGAACATCTTTCTTTTTATAGGATAAGGGTGCGAGGTACGAAACACAGCAACATTAAGCTGCTACTTTACGCTGGTATTCTGTGAGAGCGTGGTCCTTCCCCGGTTGAGCCGACCCATTCGTGCTACAACTAAACAATTAATATGGTTGCAGCATGGCTCTACCATGTAAAAAAAACATCTCATTCCGATTTTTCATTATCTTATCCATAGACATTATCCATAGACATCTACATTTATCCCCAATAAGGAATCAAAATGCAGATGCGTCGTCACCCGTGAGGACTAAGATGGAATGCCTCTTTTCCAGTAAAATGGGTGTCCGGTTCTCTACACTCACCATACGATACACAGCAGTGTCAAGCTACTATTTTACGCTGGTATTCTGTGAGAGCGTGGTCCTTACCCGATCGAGGCGACCCATTTGTGCTACAACTATACTACCAATATAGCTGCAGCATTGCTCTACCACGTATGAATATGTTTTAATATTTTCAATTATATAACATGAACCTAAACATTCCTATCACATAGCACATAGTCAAATACAGTTTAATATTTATTTGAAATACTTTAGTAATGTTCTAATAAAATTTTCTAGAATTTATATAAATATTAAAAATAAGCTTTTGTATTTATTAAATTAATTTTTTATAAATAGCTTCTTATCACTAAAATATGTAAAGATAAATATTATGCACTCACAGTACTCCTCTTTTGTTAATGATTTCTACCACGTATAAAAATAAATACGCAATATTAAGGATAACTCAAAAAGTACTGGTTAGATCTTGATCTTTATATGGGAAGCACCATATGAGAACCACCAGCTTTCAAATAAAAAAAGAATAATCAAAATCGGTTCGCCTAGAAAAAAGTTCTGAGTTATAACACACATGAAAAATACATTTGAATTGAGAACCTCCTTTTTTGAAGTTGGTTGAAAAATGTCGACAGTTATCGGGGCAGCTAGTTTCAAGTACGGTATTTGAGTAGACATCGAATATCAATAATTTTCAGTTTTAATTTTTTCCGTTTATACGCCTAATTACGCCTAATACTTGATACAAAATTTTAAGTTTCATAATCACCTAGGATCTAGAAGTGATGTAGGTTTTTGGTAAGTGAGTGAGTCAGTAAAAAATAAAATGGTACTTAGGTAACTCAAAATATTAAAATTTAAAAATAGTTTAAAGTAATTCTACAAATTATTCGTAGTTTCTCAACTTTTTACGTTGTCTGTGTCGACTACATGATAGAGCGAGAAAGCTCTATCAAGCGTCGCGTTCGCCGTCCGTGAAAGCCTCCTGAAAATATCTATTGATTATCGTATACATGTCGGCTAGTATGTATACTCCGCCAGTACGACCTATATTATGTTGACTGCTGCGCTGTCGAGTGCCAATTTATTAGAAGTACGTTCGAAATTCGAATATGGTGAAGTGGGCTGACTACCCCATTAGTTAGTTCAGTGTAGGTATAGTGTCATCACTCACCAGGAACTCAACTAGTACTCCATACACTGCTTTTTCTTTTATAATAATAGTATTAGATAGTTAGCTCTATGATAAGTGTCGCTTTGTAGTGTAGTGACTGCACAATTATTCGTCATTGCAGCAGTAAAAAAAAATTAATACAAGATTTAATTGACAAACGAATTTACAGTCCACCTAAGTGTTACTTTTAAAAAAAAAACATTTTATTTGTCCGTAGTAAAGAATAAAATAAAAGTACTACGTATGCGTAGTTAGAAATGGGCCACTCCCGTTTTTAACGATTAGCCTAAATCTTCGCGCTTGGCAGGTGGCTTAATAATCGCAGTAGGTAGGTATACCAGACCTCGCACCATAGGTACTATTATTTATTCTGTGCCATTGGCTCTGCTTCCCATCACGGTTTAGATATTTCAAATATCACACTTGTATCGCAATTTGTTAAAAGCCATAAGATTTATCGAGCTTCTTCCATAGCCGCCTCTTACGACACCAGCAGGACGAAATGGGGCGATGGATTCAAAACAAAAGATCCATCTAAAGGAATTTGGGTGATAAATAACAATTAATCTATAATCATCATTATTCCCTTACATATAAGCACAGAATAGATAATAGGACAAGTATAAGGTATACAACAACATCCTCGTGCAGTTAGTGAACGAGCGAAACAAGATTATAGTGGCCTATAGCTACATAGTACTATTATTTATTCTGTGCTATAGCTTTGCTATATTAATAGGTTGTGAAATATTGCCATTATATATTTTTCTGACTTACCTACTATTAGGTAAAAAAATGGTATCTTACAAATATCTCATACAAGTTTAATGAATTAATGTTTAATAGATCATCCGCCTGTAAGAGTTCACTTCTGGACATAGGCCTCTCTCGTTGTAGGGAGGGTTTTTCTTAAAGGTCACCCTTTGCTGGCCGAGCGGATGACGACCGCAGTACCAGACTACCAGACGTCTCGCACTTTTAACGCTGTTCGCCCTTCGCCAGTCTGTGTATTTAATATTTTGTGTAAAGGAGATAGTAATACCGCCATCTATCGGTAAAATACATAAGTTTACCATTCAGAATCAGACGGTAAGTTCAAAACACTTGCACTATAATCCATAATATTTAAAATAAAATTTTGAGTCATAATTATGACGGTTTCACCTTTATTTACTATTAGTATATTTTCAAAAATCATTAATAACATTTGATACAAATAACGGCATATTGGCATATAACGTTATCTAAACTAGTTCCCGACAAAACTCAAACTCAGCAGGCGTAAGCGATTACCGGTACTTTTGAAATCTTCTGCTTTGCTTAATTATTTATATGCAATAAAATAACATTTCCATAAAAACTACTCTAGAGGCTATAACTGTCTGAGATAATCTAATGATTTATTATATATTACGTTAATACTGCACATAGAACAAATGTAGGTTTACGGATTATGTCGCGTTTTTTATGTTTTTTTTTTCTAATTCTTGACTTTTCGTGCGCTTTACTACACCCATGATCACGGGAGGAACTGAGGTGTAAGACTTCCTGAATCATAACGTCATAGTTAACGAAGGCTACATTCAACTTTTGAATATAAATTTTTGGTCCAAACTATGCAGAAAGAGCTTACAGTATCTTGAAGTCTTGGAGTAGTATAGGTTTCAATAGTGAGGATAGGTGGGTGCTACTTGATTCCCATGATTATTAAAATTAAATCCAAACCCAAACATACTACCGCGTCTTTAATCCTTTTTCACAAAAATGTAACTTCGTAATTCCTTAGTGGGACACCTCCCGCCATACTAAGATTGATGCAGAACAGTGTGCATACAATTTGTTATTTTACTTGCTGCAGTGCTCTTCAATGGTACTATTTTTTGTATCTGCTAAGATCACATTACTCTCTTCCGCCAGGGTATCGGGACTGCAAAGTTTTGATTGATCTAATCTCTTAAATTGTAAGGTCTGATTTGTAATTTGTAGCTTGTTTTATAATTTGCGATAGGGTCCTAACAGAAATCTTCATATCAAGCGTTTATATTTTTCATAACTTATAGAATTTCGTTGAATTAGCGTTCACAATCTGACTTGTCCTATCATCATGGAGAGTTATATACTATAGTATATTCACATACATAATGATGATGTCTAGCTATAAAGAGCTTTAAAAATGACTGATGACTCCATACTCACTTTGTAAAAAGTAGTTAATCACTGCTAATCTGTTTTTTTTTACGTTCCAGTCCATAATGTATTAACATTCACGATAAAAAATATTTAAATATTCACGGTTTACAAAGTATGAAGTTAATGCTATGGCATTCTCTACCAGTAAACCCTCAGTGAAATATTGGTAAGTTGATTAAGGCTTTTTTATAATCTATTTTCAGAAAAAAGAAAAAGCAACTTAATATTGTATCGCAATTTATAGCCATACTAGTTATATTATATGCTCGATTGATATCATTAAAGATCTATAAGACTGTTATGTATTTGCTTAAAAATTAGGCCAAATAGTTTCAAAATGATTAAATATGAGGACTTTAATGTGTATATATTAAAGAGAATTGATTGTTTAATTTATTATATGACCATTTCAGTTCAGCCTAGTTTGATGTATATGTTATTCACAAAATTTTATACAATATGCTGCGACACACATCACGAAATTTTTGGGAGATTATCACGAACGACAACTTAACCTTGCAGACAGTTAAAGATGATGGATATCTCAAGCCATACAAGCGGATTGAGAACTTAAGATTTATATTACCATCGAAGCACTTGTAACATCGTTTCCACTAATAGTTCACATGCAGTACAAACCATTATCTAAATTTTAAACGATAATACAGGAGCAACAATCCGTTGGCGGTCAAGTTCCCGTCAAAACTCACAGATTCTATATTCAGGTATTCAGTCTTCAAAAGAGAGTTGATATTTATATTTAAAAAACTTGTTTGTATTTAACATAATTAAGTATGAAATTTAAAGGCAATACTGTAATGTTTGCGCTTAAATTCATCATTCATAACTATAACATAATTCCATGCCAGTTCCATTAAGTGAAAATACCGCGATATCTCAGTTCCATTTCAGTACCGAAATCCGAAACTGAAGCCTTCGATACTATTTATGAACTGGTCTTACAACCCCTTCTCCAAACATTTATATAGAATTAAGAAAATAATAAGAATTATTTGGTATTTATGAATTTCTATTCCCACCTGTATGAGCAATGGAATTTTATCAAATTAAGTACTATATATATATATATAATAAATTACAATGTAATACCACTATAACACTCATATTTTAATGAGGAAAACGTTATTATAACATGGTATTACAGAAATCATTAAAAACAGAACGCGCTTGCGCGAGTTCAACGGGTGTCGGGTGATCGCGGTGCGGAGGGACGCAAGGCCCGGGGGTCGGGGCCGGCGTGCGGGGTGCAGAGCGAGGTTGAACGTCATGTCGAAGTCGAACAACGCAGAACCTATCCTACCAAATTCGGTAGACACTTTGTTTATACTCTTCGTTACATTGTAATGACTATCTTACAAATTCGTATTTGACTTGCCTGCGTCGCCGTCGCTTGAGCTTGAGTCGTTCAAAACGATTACGCGAGGTGGGAACAGACAGCCAACTGCGAAATCGGTGTTTATTAGTGGGTTCTTTCTTTACAAGTGTATACGGTTATTTTTACTTCTAATACTAATTTCAACGGAATGTCAAAAAAAATGTAAAAAGAAAGTTACTTGCGAAGCATCAGAATTCGGAACCTATGATCCAAATGTTATTAACAATAAGAAGACGGAAGATAAATAAATAGGGAGCAAGCTGAATACGTCGGGTTGTGATAAAAAAAGACCTTATCGCTATCATAATAAAGTGATGTTCGCTTAATGAGTGACGTGATCACAGATTGGAAAAATATGGATCTTTGAATAAACGTTTGGTGCAAATGAGCGAACGATGCATAGTGAACTGTGATGTGTGATCATCAGCCAGCATAACAATATTGGTAGAACTAAATCATAATGGATTGGAGAATTCGATGGCGCGCACATATGCGCCGGTGAAGTTTGTCGAGGCCACACACTTTTGAAACAGGTACCGGTTTTGGATTATCATTTTGTTTGATTTATAATGCTGCTCTGTTCACTTCAGGTAAAGCGAGTGCAGGGTATGTTGCACTCTACAGTTCGCATGTATTCTTGTATATTTAAATTAATTAGTGATGTATGGATTTAAATAATTGTTAATTTATTTTACGTCTAAATAATAGATTGAAACAGAATTTTATTGCATAAAACTACAAGTTGTTAAAAAATACATCAAATATAATCTCGCTGTATGCTCATCATCATCATCGTCGTCATTATCATTAGAGCATATCAAAGTCTACTACTGAATATAGGCCTCCACCATAGATTGCCTCATAGAGAGGATATTTGCCATGGTTAATAAATAATTATGCAGGCCCATAATTATTTACTAACATTAGAATTCCTACATTATTTTAATTTTATATTTTGTTACTAAAACTTATCTATTTCAGGTAAATGGATAATATCCCTGGACCAATCTGATCAACACATAGTTATCGAAAAGAAATAAAATTATTGAAACAATGGAGAAAAGCGGAGAACAAGAAAGTTATCCTGTATTAAAGTATGAAAAGAATAGTGACAGTGATGCTAACAGTGAGGACCTTAATTCTAATGATGAACAAAACAATATCAATAGTAACAACTCTCAGTTTTATGAGAGCAGTGATAGCAAAATAGATTATGCTGTAAAAATAGATGACAATGATACTTTAAGTGATATAGATGATATTAAAACAGATACTGCCTCAGCCGACAGTGAAGATTCTGCCCTTGGCAGTTTGCCCCCAGATAGTGCTCCTAATGATGGAGAAGAAGAAGCACAGGATAGATCAGATGGAAGTGACTCAGGTCTTGGAACAGAAAATAATGAAAATGCTGAGTTGCCTAATTTTAACTTAGTACTTCCTTGTACCAGTGGCTTGAATAATTCGAATATTTCTGACTCTGAGTACAGTGGTTCTGAATTTAATAATGATTTCAGTGGCTATAATTGTAATAGTGAAATTGTAAAACCCCACAAAAGCAACCTTAAACGAAAATTTGAAGAAAGTGATAATGATTCTCCACGTAATAAGAAACCAAAGCATAGCATACATTTCGAAAATGTAACAGTTTTTTATTTTCCAAGAGCACAAGGTTTTACATGTGTACCATCACAAGGTGGCTCTACTTTGGGAATGGAATGGGAACATACCCATGTACAAAAATTTACATTAGCAGAACATGCATTAGAGCAAAGAAGGTTACATAAACAAATTTTACAACAGATAAAAAATGAACGTCATAATTTACAAGGAGTGACTCTTTCATCAAGTGAAGAAAGTGATACAGAAGATGAGACAAGTGACATTTCTGAATCTGAGTTAGATCTAGACAGTTATTATTTCTTGCAACCTGTACCTACAAGGCAAAGAAGAGCTCTGTTACGTGCTGCTGGTGTAAGAAAAATTGAAGCTTATGAAAAAGATGAATGTAGAGACATAAGAACGTCGCGTGAGTTTTGTGGCTGCGCTTGCAAAGGATCATGCAACCCAGAGAATTGCTCATGTAGTTTAGCTGGTATAAAATGTCAAGTGGATAGATTGAACTTTCCTTGTGGATGTACCAGAGATGGCTGTCATAACTCCACTGGTAGAATTGAATTTAACCCCATTAGAGTAAGAACTCATTTTATCAATACACTTATGAGATTAGGCCTTGAAAAGAAAAATGAAGAGAATCAAGAAGCTGCCAAAAGACAATGGGTAGAAGTCCACAACGCAAGTACCTCAAGTTGTCTGAATTCCTCCTATGAGAGTGAGCGTTGTCTTAGCCATGAAGATGGACTATTACGTGATGTCAATCTCACACCCAGAGTGGAAGTGGAATCATGTGTCAATTCTGGCAGCTTTAACAATGTACACTGTGACATAAATGCAAAAGATGATGTTACATATGGATATAGAAATACTACTACTGCAAATCATGATTGCCTAAATGAAACTGTTATGGGGCAATTTGAAAATAAACCTAATCTCCATCACACTCCTTACACATCGGGTATAATCCAAGGTAAAGGCCCACCTTTTTCAACACCCAGCACCATGGCATTTAATACAATGTCTAGCAATATGCAAGGTTTTCAATGTGATCTCAATTATATTTATGAACAGCATGCTGAAAATCACCATTTTAAAAGTCTGCCAAGTTTTTCTGCATCTAGTTTTGAAGAATTTGCTCATAACTCCCAAATGTCTATGTACAATCATTATGGACATCTATACATGCCGGATTATATGCATAAACCAAACACAAGCATATCTGAGCATACAACTTCTATACCATACCATGTGATGGCACAGAATCATTATGAAATTTATAATAAAAATCATGTTGAATGCGTAAATGTGGATAGTAAAACTGGATCACATTATACAACATTAATGACATCATATCAGAATGGCAATAAGCTGCAAACGTTAGACAATGATGAGAATTGGTTTAGTCACAAAACTTTAATAAATTTGGACCACTGTGATCACACCACCCAGGACAGTATAGATGTCCAGCCAGCCCTAGTAGAGGCTGCAGGTGAAAATGACACGGCTGAAACAACAGAGAATTTTGGAGAACTTATAAAGAAAACCATGGTAGAGTCTGTTACTGTGTAGATAATTTCTTGTTGTCTTTTAATCATTTCAGTGAATTATCATGTTATTAAGTTTTAATTATATTAATTAGGTATTCCAAACTTTTTTGTTATTCCTTTTTGGTACACTGTAATCTTTACATAATATGATAATGTAAAAACACCCAAATTACAAAGGAACAATTGTTGAGTCACATTAGTGGTTAAAACATAAATATTTGTCGATATATAATCATTAGTTGGTAATCAGCAATGTGGGATATTTTATACGTGGTAGAGCCATGCTGCAGCTATATTAGTGGTATAGTTGTAGCACGAATGGGTTGGCTTGACCGGGGAAGGACCACACTCTCACAGAATACCAGCGTAAATTAGCAGCTTAACGCTGGTGTTTCATATGGTGAGTGTAGGGAACCAGTGACACTTTTTAATGGAAAAGAGGCATTCCATCTTAGTCTTCACAGGTGACAATGCATTGCATTTTGATACTTTATTGAGGATAGATGTAGATGTCTATGGGTCACTGCAACCACTTACCATCAGGTGGACTGTGTGCTCGTTTGTCACCCTATCCTATAAAAAAACACCACTTTTCACATTATGTCTCCTGGAGGGAAAGATGTGGATTTGCGGAAGTCTGCTGGGCTATGTTGAATATGTGTTGAGCAATGAATGATAAGATAGATGAAGTATACAAGATGATGTATAATAGATGAAACAATGCATTTTGTGCTCATGGATTGTATATAAGACTTACTAAGCATGCTAGGGAGACCGTGTCATCTTTTCCGAAAGAATGGGTAAGTGTGTGAATCAGTATGAATGTGTAACCCCAAGGCTGCTATGCAAACGAATGTAAGTGTGCTTAAAGAAGTTTTTTATCCTGGGGATTTATATTCCAGACATGTCAAGCCCATTTATATCCGAGAGCAGTTTTGGGAGCTGGTAAGAATGGTGTTAATAAATTGTAAAGAGAATGAAAAGGAAGATGGATCAAATTATTTAGCCTTAATTGATAAGGATGTATGCATAGATAGATATATGGGAGTGAAATGATAGAGGTGTGTTAGGATTGTGCAAAATGGAAATCCAAGTCAGCCAACCCCTCTGAATGACAGGCGTGAGTGTTTGTGTATTCATGTGTAGTTTAAACGTTCTTTAACTGCATACTTACTTATCTTCACGCACAATCCCTGACGGGGTAGCCAGAGAGAACAGATCGCCAAGTGTCACGATCCTTACATACCTCTTTCGCTTCTTTCAGATTCATTATCTTCTTCATATATGCACGTCTAGGTATCCGAGTACTCTTGACCCTCCCCTCTTCGAGCAATTTGCTCACATGGTCTTCGAAAGTTAGTCTCGGTCTACCTCGACACCTTCTATCGCGCTATATATTTTCTTCACCATTCGGTCTTCACTCATTCGCTCAACGTGCCCAAATTATCGAAACACGCCCTTATCAATTTTTGTGATAAGGTCATCTTTCAAACCTGCCATATTGCGAATCTCTTCGTTTCGCTTTCGGTCGGCCATGGTAACGCCGCACATTTTACGAAGAGATCGCATCTCCACTGCTAAATATACAAATTAAATATAAGTACATATGCAAACACAATATTAAAATTATTAGTTTGTGGACAGTTCTTTAGTGGCATTTCTTTCGGTTACACCTAGATTCCAAAGATTTGGATTTAGGAATTACCAAATTCCTTAAGCAGTTAAAAGTTTGTATTCAGCCCTTCTATCTAAGGTTTGTCATTATATTGTTTCTAGAAACATTAGTCATGAAACGTTTATTATGGGATGTATTATCTCACACAAAAATTAGCTTATGTAAGTTCTCATACAGAGAGGGAAGTCTGATTACTTAGTTGAATAAGAGTCAAAAAAAATGATTGTAAAATATATAGATTTATTAATTTAGATAAAAAACATACAATGTCTTAATTAATAGAGTCAGGCGTTACTTTGCGTAAATCCATTATAATGGGGTTGTTTTAAACTAACGCGGTACTAAGCAAATTAGTTTATAACAATCCTAATGTCTTAATTACTAATGTTATCATTAATACTATGTAACCATCATTGCAGCCCATTAGAAGTCCATTTTTTTATAGGATAGGGTGACAAACGGGCACACAGTCCACCAGATGGTAAGTGGTTACTGTGGCCCACAGACATCTACATCTATCTTCATTCATTGAAAGAAAGGGGTATGAAATTGAACGCAAGTAAGACGAAAGTGATGGTTTTTGAAAGAGAAGAAAGTAAAACTTTATGTGAAATAAGAATAGAAGGGGAGTTGATTGAGCAAGTGGATGAGTTTGTATATTTGGGATGTTTATTTAGCAGGGATGGTAGATGTGACAAGGATATAGAACGACGAGTGAACGCAGGAAATGGAGTGAATGGGGCTCTACACGCTATTATGAGGAGTCAGAATGTGTCAACTAAGGCACGTATGGCAATTCATAATGCTGTGTTAGTCCCTACTTTAATGTATGGTAGTGAAGTAATGGTCTGGCAGAAGAAGCATGAGAGTAGAATAAATGCTGTAGAAATGCGGTCCTTAAGGAGTATGCTAGGGCTGAATCTGAATGACAGGGTGAGAAATAGTGTGATAAGACAAAAGTGTGGTTTGCAAGATGACGTTATGACAAGGATTATGAAAGGAATGCTTCGGTGGTTTGGTCATGTAGAAAGAATGAACGAGGAAAGAGTGACAAAGCAAATTTATGTTGCAGAAGTGAACGGCAGGGTCGGCAAGGGACGCCCTAGACGAAGGTTTATCGACCAAATCGGCGATACATTAAAAATGGGCCAGATACCCTTAACCGACGAGCGTGTATGCGTAGATATATGGATGTAAAAGAGGCGAGAGAGGTGTGTCAGGATCGCGCCAAATGGAAGTCCGTAGTCTCTGCCTACCCCTCTGGGTGACAGGCGTGAGTGTTTATGTATGTATGTATGTAAATGGAGGATTGATATTGTAATTTACTAATGAGAAATGTTGAAAATACAAAAATACAAAATCAATGACTGGAGAACCAGTTATTGCCGTATCCGTACAAATATAAATACTTTGTTTTTTAAATATCTAACTACATGATTGTTGTAGTACATAGTTACTTAATTGAGCATGACATTTTATTCATAATTACTTATATTAAGTTAGAACGCGAAATATGTGCGGGCTGATCATATTTGCCAATACACACCGATTTTGTTAATCGAAGTATATTTTTGTCTTAGGTTTTTGTTCTAACCGTAGTAACTTTAACATACGAACATGGAGAATTCAAGAAGGAGGTATTCAACGTAATATTTTTAATATTAAGAGTGTTTTAAACGAACTAACAACCCACCTCATCATTAGTACCCAACCCACCTAGCTACTGCCAAATATACTCTGTAGATACTGCATTTCTTAGACATTACGCACTTCAAGTAAATAACAATGTCAAACTCATTACTAAGATTTTTTTATAGGATAGGGTGACAAACGAGCACACAGCACCTGATAGTAAGTGGTTGCTGTGGCCCATAGACATCTACACCTATCCTCGTTTGCGAATTAAAACGCAGATGCGTTGTCACCCGTGAGGACTAAGACGGAATGCCTCTTTTTCAGTAAAAAGCGTCTCCGGATCTCTACACTCACCATACGAAACACAGCAGCGTTAAGCTGCCATTTTACGCTAGTATTCTGTGAGAGCGTGGTCCTTCCCCGGTCGAGCCGACCCATTCGTGCTACAACTATACTACTAATATAGCTGCAACATGGCTCAACCACGTATAAGATGAAGTGCCTCACAGCCTGTCATTATACTAGATCTTGGTGCTACATGGTGATAGAAATAGGCAAAAAGCAAACCCTGTGGCGATGTAAGAGGATCTAAGTGTGTCACACCCTTTTGTCCTTTTGGGTATCGTAAAAGGCGACTATGTAATGCCAAAAAAACTTATCTCTTCCTATAAATGGTGTGTAACCATCACGTTTACGTCAGACGTAAAATATCTAGGCCGGCGAGGGGCAACAATGTCAAAGGTGTAAGACGTCTGGCTAAAAACTGACTCCGGTCTGGCACTGCGATCGCCAATTCGCCTGCAAAACGTAACGACTCAAGAAAGCCTATGTCCAGCAGTGGAATAATACAAGATGTTAAAGAAAAAGAAACCTTATGTACCTATTAGTCTTTTGATTACCTATTTACTAAACAACACAACACAAAGCCTTTTGTGTTACTTTTACCTATTTTTAAACAAAAAAAATCTACCCTTGTTTCCTTCTTTCAGTTTTGAATAAAATTAAACTTTAGTTAAAGTAAAAACTGACTTCAAAGAACTAAAAATAAATAATTTCCATAACATCTTCCGACGTCGGTGCTAAGACAAAGGTAGTGTTCGGAGGAAAATTAACTTTTAATGAAAAAATATATTCTTTAACACCTTTCGAGTTGACTAAGGAATAACACAAGCTCAAGATAACAACTAGAGCGCAACCTAAACAGTTACGTTACGTTACAAACCACACACCCCTGTTTTTCACTCTTCGGAGTGGTATTTTTTCTTTAAAATTGAATGGGACCATATTATACCTATTTAAAAAAAAAATTGTCAATACATCAGTCATAATAAGCGATGATGTCGCGTAACATACCTGTAATCGGATTGAAAGACATGCTGGCAAATTTATTTCATTTCTTTGCTGTACCTACGCATTACGAACGACGAAGCAAGCAGTTTGGTTTTAATGCGTGGTACGAGTACGTCGACAACTAAGGGATTGAGACTAGGTGAACGTCTGATTTATTAATGGTTTAAGGGAGAAGAATTAGACATGCAATTCCTGCACACACTCTCCGGAATGTTTTGTGTATGATCATCGAAAGGCTGCCTGTAGCATCAGACACAAAGTAGCCGGTGAAAGTGCATTTTAAATTTTAAATACAGTTTTTAATAAAAAATAGTTTTTGCGGATTTTATCGCGTGTATTAACTTATTTTATATTCCTGACTTTTCAAATACTCAGAGCGCCCATGGTCACGGGCGGACTGAGGTATTGTGATATAAACTGTGATATTAACCAGTAACCACGGCTACCTTCAGATTAAAATTATTAATTTTTAGTCCGATTTACGCAGTATGAACTTATAGTATCTTGAAGTCTTGCAGTTGTGTGCTTAGATTTAATTTTATTTATTATAGGATCCCAAGCAGATGGTAGCACCGAGCCATCTTTTCCATTGAAGTTAGGATGTTTTTTTTTTATTTCAATAGCCTCGCCAATAATTCTTGAAAGGAATCAAACATTGGTAGAGCCAAGCGGTAGCTTTTGCTGTCGCACGGGTGGGCCAGCTCGAACCGGGGTGGTACCACGACCTCACAGAATACCAGCGTGAAGTAGAGGTTTACCTCTGCGTTGCGCTTGGTGAGTGCAGGTGGCCGGAGGCCCAATTCCCCCCCCCCCTCATCAACATGGTAGTGGAATTAAATAAAAGACTACCCCAGGAGGGTACCAGCACCCCTGGAGAATCCCTCGCTGAGCATCCACGACCAAACTACTTTACTCCTGAGCGTGGGTGCTCAGGCTGCCCCGCGTATTCTGGGGGGGCAAAATTCCGCTCGCGACTAATGCTGCTCGGGGCAAGCGGAGCAATACAACCAAGGCGACCCCTGTCACGCTATCCGTGAATTTTTGCAACATCAGGGGACTTCATTCCAACCTTAACGCTGTCCATTACCATCTAGAGACGGCGAAGCCGGCCTTGCTCTTTTTAACCGAGACTCAGGTGTCCTCTCCGGCTGATACTTCATATCTCTCCTACCCGGGATACAAATTGGAACACTCCTTTGTGCCCCGGGCTGGAGTTTGTGTATACGTCAGAGAGGACATCTGTTTTCGACGCCTCAGCAGCCTTGAAGGTACGGACCTGTCCATCCTATGGCTGCGCGTAGACAGCGACGACCATCCCCGCGTCTACGGGTGCCTCTATAGGTCCCATAGCGGTAATGCCGACACAGACCGACTCATCGACCACGTCCAAATGGCTGCAGACTCCGTGCTACAACAGGTCCCATCCGCAGAGATCGTGATACTCGGTGATTTCAACGCCCACCACGCTGAATGGCTTGGTTCTCGTTTAACCGATCATGCGGGTAGATCTGTCTACGACTTTGCTTTGGCATATGGTCTAACACAACTGGTTACTTCGCCTACGCGGATCCCAGATGTGGAAGACCATGTACCTTCCCTGTTGGACCTACTGCTGACCTCTCATCCGGACGGATATCAGGTCTCCGTCGATGCCCCTCTGGGCTCTTCGGACCATTGTCTGATCCGGAGTACGGTGCACTCACGCTCCAATCGCAGTTGCGATCTGCAGCTTGCCGCCGTGTTTGGCACTATAGGTCAGCTGATTGGGACGGGATGCGGTCTTTTTTTGCATCCTACCCTTGGGGGCGGGTTTGCTTCTCGCCGGAAGATCCCAGCGTTGTTGCCGATTCTGTTGCTGATGTGGTACTTCAGGGTATGGAACTTTTTATTCCATCCTCTGTGGTGCCCATCGGAGGCAGATCCCAGCCATGGTTTGGTCGCTCCTGTAAAATAGCATCACGCTATAAGCAGGAGTGCTACCGGGCCTGGGCTGACGCATCAACGTCTCGGGATTTAAACACCAGCGCACTTAAAAAGAAGTATAATTCCGCCTCCAGGTCCTTCAAAAGCGTCATTGCCAAGGCAAGGTCTGAGCACATCGGCAGAATTGGCGAGAAGCTAGTTCGCCTTCCTTCGGGAACCCGTGCATTCTGGTATCTCGCCAAGGCTGTCCAAGGGAACTTCTGTCAGCCATCCCTTCCATCTCTGCACAGAGAGGACGACTCACTGGCCCATGCCGCAAAAGAGAAAGCCGATCTGTTGTGCTCTCTTTTTGCGTCTAACTCGACTCTAGATGATGGGGGGAACACACCGCCGACCATCCCGCGATGTGAGTGCTCCATGCCGGATGTGCGATTTACACAGCGCTCGGTTTGCAAAGCACTCTTCTCCCTGGACGTCAGCAAGTCGAGTGGGCCCGATGGAGTCCCTCCCATTGTGCTGAAGACGTGTGCTCCGGAGTTGGCACCGGTTTTAACGCGTCTTTTCCGGTACTCCTACTCCCAAGGCGTAGTCTCGAATTCATGGAAGACAGCTTTGGTCCACCCGATCCCTAAAAAAGGCGACCGCTCAGACCCGTCCAACTACAGGCCTATCGCCATCACCTCCTTGCTCTCCAAAATAATGGAGTCCATTATAAATTGCCAGCTCATGAGGTACCTTGAGTATCACCAGCTGATCAGTGACCGTCAGTACGGTTTTCGTCGGGGTCGATCAGCAGGTGATCTTCTAGTTTACTTAACTCATAGATGGGCGGAGGCAGTAGAGTCCAAGGGGGAGGCATTGGCCGTTAGTTTGGACATAGCGAAGGCCTCTGATCGGGTCTGGCACAAGGCGCTTCTTTCGAAGCTTCCTTCCTATGGGCTTCCCGAGAAATTGTGCAAATGGATCACCAGTTTCCTTGCTGATCGGAGTATCAAGGTCGTAGTAGACGGTGCATGCTCTGATTTCAAGCCTATCAATGCTGGTGTTCCACAAGGCTGCGTGCTATCACCAACGCTGTTTCTCCTGCATATCAATGATATGTTGCTAACTGGTAGCATTCATTGCTATGCAGACGACAGCACTGGGGATGCCTTATATACCGGCCGTGCCAATATTTCTCGGGAAAACGTCGCCGAGTACCGGGACAAACTTGTGTCTGAAGTCGAGTCTTTGCTTAACAATGTCTCGGATTGGGGCCGACTAAATCTAGTCCAGTTCAATCCCCAGAAGACACAAGTTTACCGCTAAAAAGAACCCCTTTGTCGTATCTCCTCAGTTTCAAGGCACTCCCCTTGCTGCCTCAGCCAGTATCGGAATCCTTGGCGTCGACATATCGAACAGCGTGCAGTTTCGTGGTCACTTGGAAGGGAAGGCCAAATTGGCCTCTAAAAAGCTTGGCGTGCTTAGCAGAGCGAGACAGTATTTCATGCCGGCACATCGCTTGCAACTTTACAAAGCGCAAGTTCGGCCCCACATGGAATACTGTTCTCATCTCTGGGCCGGGGCACCCCAGTGCCAGCTCCTTCCACTTGACCGCATCCAGCGCAGAGCGATTCGAATCGTCGACGACCGAGTTCTTTCCGATCGGCTCGATACACTGGCACTGCGTAGAGATGTTGCATCTCTTTGCGTATTTTATCGCATCTATCACGGGGAGTGCTCTGAGGAATTGTTCGGACTAATTCCAGCCGCTCAATTTCACTATCGTACATCGCGACAAAACTCGCGTTACCATCCATACCATCTGGATGATTGGCGGTCCACCACTGTGCGATTTAGAAGATGTTTTCTTCCTCGCACGACTTCTTTGTGGAATCAATTACCACCAGCGAATTTTCCGAATCGATACGACTTAGGAACCTTCAAGAAAAGAGCTTACACTTTTCTAAAAGGCCGGCAACGCATCTGCAATTCCCCTGGTGTTGCGGTTGTTCATGGGCGGCGGTAGTCACTTACCATCAGGTGAGCCGCATGCTCGTTTACCCCTATTCGATAAAAAAAATCTGTGTTCTTTAGCGAGGAATTGTGGTCTATCAAAACGGATATAGTGAAGAGGGGCGACCCTGTACGTGTTCACAGACTGCAGTAAATTCTTTACATCAGCTGTGTCTTTTACGCGGGTTTTTATTGGTCTTTTAGTTCCTCCTATGTAAGAGAGACCAAAATCACAATCAAGCTTGTACACTCCTGGATCTTGCAGAGGGACATTACACTTGACTGATGGTAAAAACTAACTAATCTTCTTCGGCGGCTTGAAGTATGTTTTATTGGAAGCACGTTTCAAGATGTAACCAATCTTGTCAATGACACCTCTAACATATGGCAGGCCACACGCTCTTGGACGGTTTTGAATTTTGTTGTCGTGCTTGACGTGTTGAAGCACGGCTCGGCCAGGTGTTTACTGTCACAAATCCCTCGTGTTCTCTAAAACAAAGGTTTTCCCACGGTAGCTACATAAATATGAAGGATGGTGGTGAGTCACCGTTTAAATATGGATCTTTTTTATACACAGTGTGGCTCAAGATTTTATCAGGATTTCGAACTACTAATTACTAAAATACATCAAGAGAAGCTAAATAATTATTTGCCTCTTAACTCCTTTGTGAACTAAATTTTGAATTTATGCAGTTAAGATGGTATGCAGTTACTTTATCTAAAGGTAGAATTGTGAAAATATTGTCTTTGTACCGCTTGTAGAATCTTGGATTTACAAAACTAAGAAGGATTTTCTCCTCAGTCCTCCGTGAATTTATCGGATGGCAGATATTGTTAAGAAAATAAATTGTAAAAAGGTCTTTTATAAAGTTATGTAAGTAATTATTACCACACCAACATGTAAATTAAAATAGAGTTTTTTTTTTAAATCAACAGCAGTCATTGGCGATGTCTAGTGGCACCACCACTATTAATGTTTTAATTTATTATCAAAGTAGTTTTACATGACACGTTTTATATACGTTTTAATTGCTTAAACGCAAAAAAATACGCTCTACGCTCTGCGCGGCACGTAGTTAGCCTTGAGCGTGACTAGATAATGTCATTCTGTTAAGATAGGTCAGTCTAATTTTTAACTGAGAGTCGACTTGTTGTCACATATTCAATTATTTTGAATCCATATTGAACTTCACCTGCCTAATCAGGGTTAATATTATATCTATTTATATTAACCGGCTTTAGTCAGTGGCCACTACAACTTATCTACTTTATACCACTTCGTTAAAGATTTTAAAGCAGTGTATTTTGTGTAAACTCTTTATTATTTTTATACATCGTTATTAACTATTAACATAGTAAATAAAAAATTCAAGATTAGGAATCTAAGATTCTAAGATGACGATAAGAAAAACCAACAATGACGCATTAAATAAAATTAGCAGACTCAAAAACTTGTCCAGCAATAACTAAAAAATAAATTAATAGTAAAATAACATTTTTAAAAAACGAACTTTTATTGAAATGCTCTAAAAAGAAGAAAATAAACTTTAAGTTAAATCAAACCCATAAATTTATTACGTTACACAATTTATATGATATAAAAGCTTGTCGATAGATTTACCTGTGTACATAAACAAGAATAAGTACAATATATAACTTGTGAGCTCATTTAAATGAAAAATGCAATTCATTAATATACTTACTTTTATTGACTTTAATTGTACGTTAGAGTAACAATCAGCGTTTATTTATATTAAAAACTAGCTGTTCCCCGCTACTTCGCCCGCGTATAATTTAGGTTTAATTTTTTTTGCGCGGAATTCTAATTTTTTTAAAAATAAAAGTAGCTTAAGTTACTCCTTATAACATCAGTAGTCTGCCAGTGAAAGTTCCATCAAAATCGGTCCCGCCGTTTCAGAGATTAGCCGGAACAAACAGACAGACAAAAATTTAAAAAATTGTTTTTGTTATAAGTAACGTATATATTTTCATATGCATTTAGTGAAAAGCTGTTATTTTGACATTACAAACAGACACTCCAATTTTATTTATTTGTATAGATAATTACTCTCACGATTTTCTGAAACCATTAACAGAGTTTACATTAGTTGCTGATTTTTCGTAAGCTTTTCCAAACATCATCCATTTGTATGTGCTTTTCCATTCACACAGATGCATGCTCTCTGGAAAATCTTGTTTTGTTGGTCAAAACATGTCCGGGACTATCGTGTAACCAGGTTTCTATTATAGACCCCACTGGAGCACCATCCATTAAATATTGTGCTATATTTTTTCGACGAAAAATTATCATTGGAGGCACATAGATTCCGCAAATACAGACTACCGTTATACTAGTCTCATCAACGTTGAAAATTCTGTGCGGAGAAGTTTATTTTTTTACCATTGCTGGTTCAATATAATGAAAAATGATTTTACTGCGTCTAAGTTAAATCATCCAATCCTTGCAGCGATAACAGCTTGTGGACTTCTAAGGCGTTAACAGCCTTAGAAGTCTTTTATACTAAACGGGTTTCAAATAACTGAAATGTTGTAATTTTTTAACATTCTTTCCTGACATTTTAAGGTACCTTCTGGAACGCCATATCCTTTTGCTGTTTTTAACATCCTATTTGTTTACACGTGAACCGGATTAACAGCACGTATGAACGTGGCGTGATCCCAATTTCCCTCTTAATTGGCGGCATCTGCAATACGAAATTTACATGTAAACTATTGTTTGTAACTGAAACCCAAAATGGGGTACCTAATATGAGATATCCCATTTTAGTAGCCCACTGGTATCTCATGTAAGGACCTCACTATAAACCCAACATAATCAAATGTCATGTTTGTTATCTATACATATAATAAATCTGTAGAAAAGTCGTGTCTGTAATTCTAATATATTCTTGAAAAAACAAGTCCAGGGGACTAAATAAAGGGTTCTGAAGCCAAATTAGTGGTTTTTAGAATTTTTGTCTGTCTGTCTGTCTTTCTGTCTGTCTGTCTGTCTGTGTATTCCGGATTCACGCAAAAACTACTGAACCGATTTACATGAAATTTTGTATGTAGGTAGTCAGTAACCTGGGGCAACTTATAGCCTACTTTTTATCCGATTACGGAACTTCAAAAAAGGATGGTTAAGTATATTAATTTCCTTTAGATGTTAATTTTCTGTTGTATCTTAGTTATAGGCGGAATGACGGGTGTTTTTCAAATAAATACCATATGACCATATTTGTAAATAAAGTTTAAAATATAGTTATAATCTTGGTAAAATAATTTGAAACTACACCGATTTCGTATTCAAAACATCGCCATCTATCATCAAATGGAAAAAGTTGTATATTTTGCCTTCAGTTACTAATAAAATGAAATAATATAAATAACTTACATTTATATGATTACATTATTAGATTTTTAAAATTATTAAAAAATTGTAACGTTCAGTTTTTTAGTATTTTTGTTATTTTATTTTAAAAGTGTAATAATTTCAATAGATAGTAGTGACGTCTATCAAAAATATGAAAATTGATAAGGTATTCATTTTATTTACTAATATATATGTAAAGTGATAAAAATTAGTCTGTCTGCAATTGTTGCAAAATTTTCATTATCATCATAGTTTTATTAAAGAGATTTTTATGTAAGTCGTGGCCAGATCGTAGAATTGATCATATATCATAAAATAGTCTATCATTTCGTGAAAACACTAAAAAAATGACTCAAATGAATGTGTATTTAACACTATTTGATGACCGTGTCATGATATAGCTTGACCAAATCAATGAATAGAAATCTTTTGAAGTTTTTAGTAACTAAACACAACGTTGCTATTTCATAATATGGTCATATGACGATATCATTATCGTTTTTCACCGCTAGCGGCGCTGATACGAGTAGCTTATTTTTAACAGAAACAGAACTTTTAAGAGAATTGACATCATGTTATCCCTTATTGATATAATAAATAAATGTTCGTTTCTATTGCTGATATTACTAGATGGTATAGTTTTGGCTTTCATTATTTCATGTAATATTAGCGCCACCCCCTTACTTCTAAATAAATTAACAGGGCAAGACATTGATAAAATGAAATAATACAATGCTACTGAATATACGATGTAAATAATTGAATCATTTACATTACGTTCATCCCGCGTTGGAATCAGTGTAGCGAACTCTTTTTTGGCCAAAAACTCTACAGCCTGTGCCCAGTAGTAGCATGTATGTAAGCTGCTTTTTTACTTTTCATGGGGCAATATATGCAGTTTTTATTTCATTCGTGTTTTCGGGTATGATAATTTATGTTTTCACTCTACCGTAAATATTAAGGCTTGCAAAGATGAGTAGAACTCATTATCGTCAGCCTATCAAAACTCCACTGAAATGAACATAGGCCTCCCCCATAAATTGTCAAGTAGCTGGATATTTGCTATAGTGGCGGGTTGGCAACCGCAGCTATTATTATTTTGATCTGTTGTCAAGAAGATGATGCAGATCATACCATCTACTATTTTTTCCTATGTCGCCTTTTACGACGAGACGATATGATGTGTTGGATTTTCTTTCACCGCCACAACAGTCCGAACATTTTTCTATTCCCGTTCATGAGTGTAGTGTTCCTCACGTTCACTTTGTATAAAATTTATAAGGAATAAAAGTAATTTTAAGGATTTTATCGCGTTTAATTTTAACTTTCACGGTCACGGGAGGGGTGACAGAACTGAGGTGTTTGACGACCTGATGTCATAGTTAAAATAGGATAGTTAAAATGCAGTAGTAGTTTGAATTTAATTTTATTAATCATGGAGTCCTTAGCAGATAGTAGCACTCAGCCATCTTCCCTATTAAAATTAGGATATTTTTAATTTCAATAGCCTCGCGAATCATCATTGGTAGTATTCGGTGTTCTATTGCAAGGATTTGTTGTATATAATGGTTGGGACGATACTAAACATGTTTACATACTTTAGACTTCCCGGAGCTTCGGTGCTTTCATTCGGTGAGGAGTCAAGATGCGTAAAAAACCCGTAACATTAGTTTTAATCCATGTGTGGTATTCATTATTATAGAACTGTATTTATGAAATTTTCAAGTCTACTCGAAGTAAATATAAATATCTATATCTTTTTATGGTGCCAATCAATATTAAATAGGACCAATGATATGAATAAAATGTTTCAAATAAACATTATATTACTTTGTTAAAACTAAATTTACTGTAATGCAAATGTAAAGAGTAAAATGTAAATAATAATAATACATTTTGATTTCAAGACTATTTACCTTTCTTATGGATACATCGGATTCGGAAGACACGCCGTATATAAAAAATAGTAGGAGTTTCTAGACATATTATAAGCATATTCACGTGTTTCTGTAGTATGTTACCAATCATCTACGTCTAATAGTATTTTAGAATGAAAAAAATCTCTGACAGACGTAGAGACATAGACACCAAGGTGACTCTAAAAGTGATCGAAGATTTCTAAATTTGACACGGAACAGCATTTAATGATGTCCCTAAATTCAAGCGCACGCGAGCGAAGCCGCGGGTAAAAAGCTAGTATGTAATAAACACAATAAAATGAATTGGAATATTAAAAAAAAAGATTTTGTAAAATAATTTTAATGATTTAACATACCTTGCAATTGCGAACGAAAAAAATTCGTATCCGTTCCCGACAAGTCGTGGTGGTAAAATTTGAACACGATCGAATGACTGACCAAACGATACCACTGTCGCTTACGACAAGTAAATGCACTTTCAAATACTGAACTATCTGGTTTTAGGAATTTATCTCATATTAGAAACCTTACCCTATCCATATCATGGGGTTGAATAAAAAAACATAGTCCGCCATCTTTGGGAGGCCACCATATTTGATTTAGAGCAGTGATGCACAGACTTATTAAGACTAGGGGCCACTCGTGCAAATTATGAACTGATGGCGGGCCGCCAGAAGTATAGGTAATTAAAAACAATAAAGAATTGATAATAATGTATTATAAATTGAAAAAGAATTTATTAATTTGAAGCGTGGCACTGCATACAATCTTTTTTATATTTGGCTCAAATTTACTTGTAAAACTGCTTCCAAACTTTCATTTGCAAGGCGGTTTCGATTTTTTGTTTTATTATTATTTAGTATTAGTATTGAAAAGGTTGGTTCACATATATAGGTAGAACCAAATAAGCTGGCACATTTCAGAGCGTTTATGCGCAACTCTTTGTACGTATTTTTATCAATGCAGCGGTAAAAGTTCAGCAAGTCTCCTTCGTTGAATTTGTTGCGTAAATCTTAGTCGTTTTGAATGTCGATAATTTCTAACTGCATTGACTCTGGCGCATTGTGAACTGAAATCGTGAAAGCATTGCTGAATATGTCCAACAGAGGTTTCACTTTTTTAAACTCCGAAAATCTGTCTTGAAAAGATTGAATCAAAATATCTAGCTTTTCTACACAACTGAAATTAATCGCAGTTTTGTTGAATTTTTCAGCCATTTTCTTATAATTCGGAAAATGATTGTAATTTCCAGAATTCAATTGCGATCTGAAAAGTGTCAGCTTGCATTGAAAGGATGATACATGAGCGTAGAGCTGGGATATCAGTTGCTTTTTGCCTTGAAGCCGTGTGTTCAAGACATTGAAATGATTTGTAATATCAACTAAAAAAGCCAAATCACACAACCAATGAGGATTTTTAAGTTCCGGGACATCCCTTTGCTTTTCCGCCAGAAATATTCCAATTTCTTCTATTAAATTTAGAAATCGTTCCAGTGTCAATCCACGACTTAGCCACCTTACTTCTGTATAATACAGTAAATCTCTATATTCCCTTTCGATGTCATCAAGGAATTGTTTGAATTGCCTGTGATTGAGTCCTCGTCATTTTGAAATTAATTTTTTTTAGAACATAGGGCTTCTTGGTGTATAATGCAGTGAAACTGCATGAGATCTTCAGCGTTTATGTTTTTTTCTTGCAGATGCTTTTTCAGCAAAGTAACTAGCCCAGAATTGACACCAATCATCGAAGGAGCACTCCCGATGATTTTGATAAGTCCAAATCAGTTTTTGAACACTCATCCAAAAGTACATTGAGTATATCAACTCCTCTGGTTTGACCTTTCAATGAACACATTCCTAATAACTCTTCTAAGACTTCAAAATCTTGAGTAACACCTCGTATGAATATCAGAAGTTGAGCTGAACTAATATCAGTGGATTCGTCGAGTGCTAATGAAAAAAATTCAATGATCTTAGTTTTTTCATTTAATTGTTCCGCAATATTACCTGACAAAGACATAATTCGTCTTTGGATAGTCATACGATTCAGTTGAATTTTCTCAAACTTTTTTGCTGCTTCTGGACACATTTTCTTAGCGGCAATTTCTATGCATTCTTTTACAAAATCCCCATCATTGAAGGGGCGACTTCGCTTTGCTATCATTCGAGAAATTTCATAACTAACTTCTGTAGCTGTTTCTGAATCTTGAATGGGTTTTGTAAACATACCTTGCTGACCAATAAGCTCCCGTTTTAAAGACAACATTTTTTGCTTTCTTAATTCGCCTTTTAACTTGGTAAAAGTAGGATGCTGCGTTTCATAGTGCCTTTTTACATTATATTCCTTTGCAATCGCAGCAGAATTCTTGCAAATTAAACAAACTACTTTGTTATGCGACCATACAAAAAGTATTTCTCAGTCCAAATTTCTTGAAACTGCCGATTTTCATCTTTAACCTTACGTTTTTTACTAGGTCCTGGCTTGTCCATGTTGCGTTCTAATCCTGGCTAGGATTAACACAGCACCTAAAAACAATTACAGTACCTACTTAAATTACCCATCCTTTTTTAAATTACCAAAAATAATTGATTAAATAGGTAGGGAAACACTTATTAATAACAGTTTTACTTACGATTTCACAATTATACACGGCACTTGACGGGAAATCTACGTTGAATGTGGATCAAAATATACGACACCGGCTAGTCGAGTTAAAATCTACACTAGAACTATTGACACTTCACTCAAATTAAAACCGAACTGTCGGTCGCTGCGGTTAGCGTGGCTTTTATGCCGCGCGTATAGAGTCGAAAACTGTCTGGAGAAATCACGAAACCGACTCTGGAAGCTTTGTGTATCTACCTACGCGAGCAATCGGGAATTCGGGACTATTGCTATCTCGCTTGCTCTAACAATATAACCCGTGGATAAGCCGCCACTGCGCTGCCATCGTCGCTGCGCCGGCGGCCGCGGCGGTTCCTCAAGAAAACGAATTTAACCGAGATCAGCACGAACATTACCGACCGCTGTTACCTACGCATGCACGGCGCATTCAAATTACTTTTCGAACATATTTTTTTTGGTTTTATTCTGGAATATAATTCGGGCCGCGGTCTGTGCATCTACGATTTAGAGTAACGTAATTTTATTTTTGTATTCTTTTCAGCAAACCCATTCATTTGATATCTATATCATGGGGGGTTTATAAAAAAACATAGTCCTCTATCTTTGGGTGTCCGTCGACCATATTGGATTTAAGAGTCACGTCATTTATTCTTTTCAGCAAAACATTTAATTTGATACCCATATCATGGAAGCCCATAGAAAATAACTAGTCCGCCATCTTGAGCCGTCCGCCATATTGGATTTAGTATGCCGTCACTTAGCTAATTATGCGTTATCATACAAACTAATCATGTATGCAAAATTTCAGCTCATTCGGTTGAGGATAACTGCTGTAAAATTCAGTTGCAAGATTTAATCCTAACAAACATACCACAGAGTACATTATATATAGAGGATAGAGTCATCACTTAGAATCATAGCATTAGCGCCATCTATCGATCAAGGAAGCAGGGTGCTTTAATACAATATTTAATAATTATTTTCAAAGTAATTTCCAAAAGTCAAACCATTTTAATATAGATTTGGCTTTTGGAAATTACTTTGTCGACAGTATAATTTAAGCAAATAAAACAACTGTTTAGCGGTTGGATATTTTTTTTATAATGCTTTCTTTTATTATAATAGTTATATGCAGACATTTTTATCGCATCAGTATCGTCGAATTCCAATCCAGTACCGTTAATTACTTTATTTACATCTCTGCACCAGTTGAATATGAAAAATTTGCAGGATAGTTCCATTATAAAATCGATTGTTTGCGATTTGTGGACCTCGCAATCAAAAAAGCCAAAATCAAGCTCTGAATACAAATATGTTTTTATATATGTTTTAATATTTGAACTCATAGATTGATTTTTTATTATATATATAATTAAATCTTGCATTTTAGAAAAAATAGTAACTAAATTATCATTTGGGTAGGTTAAATATGTTTTTCCATTCTTATATTCTCTCAATTTAAAAAAATCAATTACATAATTTTTGTTATATAAACATTGCTTACATTTTTTACAATTTTTAAATATTTTGATTTTGGCTTTTTTTTTAATAAATAGCCAGACACATACTGTAAACTTGCCAAAATTCTGGGGTTATATTTTTTTCTTTGTAAACAACATATTGTATCGTCTATATCAATCATATCTGTGTGGATGGGCTCACTTTCTGAATTTTCGAATAAGGCTTCCATTGATTTAAAAAATGTCTGACAACCATCTTCCTCACAGTTGGAGCCAGGTGAGTGCTGACCGCTTAAATTATTAATTAATAATGCAGCAAAGGATGATTCAAAGCCAGCAACAGTTGGGTTAGTGTTCCTACACCCATGGCTTCGAATCATCCCAAAGAAATTTTCTAATGGATCTTGGTTGAAATGCCTCATCCACACAGATTTTATATTGTACTCATTGAATAGTTTTTGTATGAGGTATTCCACATTATTTATAGTATGTAACCAATTATTTATGGTGGGAACTATGACATGCTTATCATTTGATTTTCCATTACTGGTAAATTTCATTGTGCTTAATACTTTTTTGGCTTTTGACCAAACAATACTATGATCGGATTTGGGCGTTACTGCCAATAGTAAATTTTTTCCACGCCTCTTCTTTGAATTTTCAAAGCTGCCATTCAAAGAGTCAAATAACTCATCGAAGAACAGGATAACATCAGCAGTTTGCATACACTCAGCAGGCAATATGTTTCTTTCTGAAAAAAAATATTATTCATTAGTATTTAGATTAAGATATATAAAAATTAAAAAAATTCGCCACTTTTTAGTCCTATTTTTAATCAGACAAAGTAAACTGATGTTTTGAAATGAAAGGTCATGAGACCAATGTAAGGTAGAGCCAAGCTGCAGGTATATTATGGTTGCAGAATTAATGGGTCAGCTCGACTAGGGTAGGAAGGACACTCTCACATAAATACCAGCATAAAATAGCAGCTTAATGCTGCTGCGTGTCATAAAGTGTAGAGAACCAGAGACCCTTTTTACCGGAAATGAGGCATTTCATCTTAGTCCTCAGGAGTGACAACACATCTGCATTTTGATCTTAATTGAGGATAAATGTAGATATCTTATTAACCACAGTATCCACTTACAGTCAGGTGAACTGTGTGCTTGTTTGTCACCCTTATTCTATAAGAAAAATATGCCATTATGATAAATAAAGAATTTGTTTACTTTGCCTAATTAAAATATGACTTATGCTGAGTTTAAGAAGTTTTTGGCCAAAAACCAAAAAGTTTTTTGTGCGTTCATGGACTTGGAGAAGGCTTATGACAGAGTGGACAGGGATGTGTTATGGCAAACACTGAACTCATTTGGGTTGAGCGCTGGCTTGATACAGGCATTGAAGTCTCTATATAGGGATTATAGTGCTTGTGTCGGGATCAACGGGGCCTACTCGGACTGGTTTGGCATCCATAAAGGTGTCAGACAGGGCTGTGTGGCTTCCTGGGGCTGTTCAACCTATTTATGGACAGTTGTTTGGAAAATTTGAAAGTAGAAGAATGCGGGTTAAGAATGAGTGAGTTAATCTTCAAATGCCTTTTGTACGCCGATGATCAAGTCATACTTGCGTCGTCGGCAGCCGAGTTGCAAATGATGGTTACATTAATGAACAGGACATTAAAAGAAAAGGGAATGAAAGTGAACGCAAGTAAGACGAAAGTTATGGTTTTTGAAAGAGAAGAAAGTAAAACAATATGTGAAATAAGAATAGAAGGGGAGTTGGTAGAGCAAGTAGATGAGTTTGTGTATTTGGGATGTGTGTTTAGCAGGGATGGTAGATATGATAAGGATATAGAACGACGAGTGAATGTAGGAAATAGAGTGAATGGGACTCTACACTCTATTGTGAAAAGTCAGAATGTGCCCAAAAAGGCACGTATGGCAATTCACAATGCTGTGTTAGTACCTACTTTAATGTATGGTAGTGAAAGTTGGGTGTGGCAGAAGAAGCACGAGAGTAGAATAAATGCTGTAGAAATGCAGTCATTAAGGAGTATGTTAGGGATGAATCTGAATGACAGAGTGAGAAATTGTTTAATAAGAGAAGAGTGTGGTTTGCAAGATGATGTTGTGACCAGGATTAAGAAAGGAATGCTTCGGTGGTTTGGTCATGTAGAAAGAATGAATTAGGAAAGAGTGACAAAGCAAATTTATGTTGCAGAGATGAACGGCAGAGTCGGGAAGGGTCGCCCTAGACGAAAGTTTATCGACCCAATTGGGGATATATTGAAAATTGACGAGCGTGTATGCGTAGGTATATGGATCGTGCCAAATGGAAGTCCATAGTCTCTGCCTACCCCTCTGGGTGACAGGCGTGAGTGTTTATGTATTTAAGAAGTCACTGAGACACTGCCTTAGCATGCTATCCACTCGTCCAGAGAACATCAACAAATATAATAGTAAAATACTTAGGGAACTTCTACAAAAGCAAATTTTTAAATTTTAGGGAACTTCTTACAAAAACAAATTTTTAAATTACCTGCTAAAAACCCCATTGTAACTGCAACTTTTTGGCTTAACACCTGTGTTGCATATTTCACCTTCATTTTTTGAAATTTGTCCGGATTTAGATGTTGATCTGTTAATTTTTTACTAATCGTATCCCTTTATATGCAGGATCCTTTGCATACAGTTTTACTATGTGGTCCCATTTTGCAAATTTTTTTGTACCGTCAATACTACATATTAAATGTTTATTTATTAAATTATTTCGAATTCCCTTTATTAGGTGAGGCAGGTCATACAAAGAAATAACTTCTTTGTCATCAACTTCAAAGGTGTCTCTGTATAGTTCCTCATTTTTTAAAAAATATTTTCCTTTAGTTTCCTTGATGAGGGAGTTTATGGAACTGACATTATTAGTCCCTTGGTCACACACAGTAGCTAAGACACGTAGTCCAACACCATGCAACTTTCTTATCACCTCTTTTATTAATGTGGCAAGTTCTGCTGTGCTTGTACTGCCTGAACTGAATGTATATGCCACTGGTTGTTTATAGTTTTTTTGTATACCTCGTATCATAAAAACAAGAGCATGGTCAGCTAATTTTATTTGCTTTGATTTTCCATTATGTGCAAAGCCTGAAATTTCATCTTTTCTTAAATTGTAGTCAAAGTGTGGGACAATGGACATCTCATCAAAAAGTAACATGCATAACTTTTCATTATCTTTCATTTTTTGTACTCTCTTTTTTAATTGTTCGAAGAGATTTTCATTAAGCCCTGGTTTCAATTTCGCCCGTGCTATGAGTGTGCTCAGCGTCATAGATGAAGGCAAGACAAAAATGTTTTGAAGCCACCTGTAAGCTCTAGGGCTTCGTCTGTATAAGCTTAATGCCATGATTTTTTCGGGCTCTGTAAATCGCCGTCCCATTTTATTTTTGCCTGATTCACGAAACTGCATTAATGTGAACATAGCAGCCAAGGTTGTGAATTTTTTTTAATGTATTTTGAAAGGTTCTGTTTTCAGACAATTTAAGAGCCTTTTTTAGTCTGGTTGCATATTTTTCTTTCTTTATTTGCAGTTTATTCACTGTCTTAATCAGTTATCTTTCATCAAACATTGGCTTTTTCTTAGGCAATTTTAGATTTTTATCCTTAATCTTTACTTGTTTTTCTCTTGTTATTTGAGATGAAGTTTCACCTGTAATATTTTTCAAAAGCCTATAGTATACAATATGTAAAATCAACTGTAACAAGTATTTAAGGAAGGAATAAATACAAACATGAAAGATCAGATATACATACAAAGATTTATTAGAGAAGCAATAATATAAAAGTCAGTAATGTATATAATCTCTATTGCATTAAATCCTACTTACTGACTATAAACTAATATGTTTTTTTACAGTGTAAATATTAAATAATAGTACTATTACAATGTGTTTTATTTGCAACGAAAATGTTTAGTAAAATAATTGAACACTTTTAACAATTTTAATTGACAACTTTTTACAATTTCAAGATTATAGTTCACATTATAATCCAATTGCAATGAAAAATTCAGTCATGAAGTGGCATCAAATGAGCCCTAGAAGATCAATTATTATTATCATGTGCTACAGGTCTCATGTCTTTGGAGAATTTATAACATTAAGTTCTTTATAAAGAAACAGTTATTCATTTTATGATATTGTGTGCTCTTGAAGAAATTGAAAATGATATTGAATTGATATTGTATCATGCTATGCGAATATTACAAAATGTTGGTTAACTAGATTGTTTATTCCTCTCAGAAATGTAGTGGAATTTCATCTTAATATAATAATATGTTTTACGTACCTCTAGAAGTGGATGGCAATACAGCATCCAGTAAAGCATTTTCTGGTCTATTTGTAATGTCAACCAGTGGAACTCTAGCCATTTCTGAACCTGTAAAAAAATGAAAATTCTATACTTCTACTGTTAAAACATATGGGTGGTAGCAGAGCAATGGGTTGACTGGTAGAGAATGCCCTTGAGCATTAAGTCCGTCCTTTATATCCTTTTTTATATGGGAATGCAATTTTTTTTTAATTTTAAATACATTAATAAATATAGTTGTAGCAGTGTAAAAGTTCACAAAAATAGTGCACAAATGTGAGACAATATTATTTTAAGGAATACAACATTAAATCTCGGCTTTTAAACGGTTTACACTCTGCTGGGCAGCTTTCGGGAAACTACGACACATCTTCTCGTTAGACATTCCTCAAAATCTGAAAACGAAATTGTACAACCAGTGCGTGTTGCCAGTGATGACTTACGGATTTGAGACGTGGTCCTTCACTGCTAGCCGTATGAGGAAGCTCAAGGTTGCTCAGCGAGCTATGGAGAGTGCTATGCTCGGAGTTTCTCTGCGTGATAGTCTTAGGAAAGAGGATATCCACAGTAGAACCAGAGTAACCGACATAGCCCAAAGGAATAGTAAGCTGAAGTGGCAGTGGGCCGGCCATATAGCTCGAAAAACCGACAACCGATGGGGAAGAAAGGTTCTCGATAGGCAGCCTCGTACCGGTAGGCGAAGTGTAGGGCGACCCCCCCACTAGATGGAGTGACGACCTGTTAAGACATGCAGGAAGTCGATGGATGCAGGTGGCTCAGGACCGTGCTTTGTAGCATTCTTGGGGGAGGCCTATGTTCAGCAGTGGACTTATGAAAGGCTGTAATGATGAAGATGATGAACATTAAATCTTACCTGGCAAGAGCAAGGTGGGAATTGCATCAGGACTTAGTCTTCTACTCCATGTTAGAAATTTTGTCTCAAAATGGGCATGACACACACAGCGGTTTCGATACACATAGTGGGGATCCAATGATGTGTAAAGTCCGACTGCTTGAGATCATTTAAGATACCGATCCATATCCTTATCAGGATTAGGAAAGAAATGCAGGACTGTATCATCTTTGCCTAAAAAAATAAATAAATATTAGAACTGATACTCTTGTGTATTGTTAAATCTGTTGATGACTGACTCTTAAATGACTGACTGATAAATTTAAACCTTTTTTAAATTAGGTCCTGCATGTTCTCTGGGATTTTGTAAGTGAAAGTTTAAAAGTGTATACAATGCCCCATAAAGCAATAAATGTATTTACAGAATGTACATCACTATTTTTAATATTGTTTTTGTATACATAGATTAAATTTTCATAAATGCTGAGTGGTAAAAGTTAATCTATGTATTTATTTCTTTAAATTTATCTCTAAGGGATTTCTTCAGACCTAGGTTATGAATTGCTTTCATGGCTCTCTTCTGAAAAATAAAATAGTTTCAATGTCAGTTCCAATCATTACCTTTACCCCATAGCAAGATTCCATATGACATTATGCTATAGAAATAACTTAAATAAACTAATCTAGCTGTTACCATACATACATATTATGTTGGCCAAACAAGGCATACATACATATAAGGCCTTTAATCTTATTTACAGCATATGCTGTAGACTAAGTTTGTTTAAAATTAGTTGTAATTCCGATAAAAACAGTGGATTCAACAAGACACAACCATTTTAAAGCACACTGGTATTCACCTGTATAACATTTCGTGTTTTAAATTTAATAAATTTTGTTTTATTAAGTACCATTTAAAAGCAAATTATTGATTATAAACCAGGTGTACTAGTTTTGATGAATGTCCGTTTAAATATGATGCTATAAGTTTACAAGACTTATTACAATACACAATTTCTCGGGCCCTGCCCACAGGTACAGTGTAGTGTAATAAGAAACAGGGAGTCAGGGACCCTAAACAGGGCAACCTAGTGGTTCCGACCACCCTGCTTCCCTGTTGCGCTGTGGATCATGTAGTGTAATAAGAGACAGAGAGCTCAGTTGCGTGGCCGCAAGTGCAGAGTCTACATGTCTGTTTATTATTTAAAGTTCTGGGGCGTCTATCTACTCTAGTAAAATATTGCTCGTAACTATGTTGTGCGCTAAACAAAATGATGTATCCTTCTCAATGTCATCGACATCTACAGAGGGCAGGGGCTGCTCTCCCTCCACACCTCCGGCTTTACAAAAACACTCTAGGAGTAGGGCAGACAAACTATGTGGGGTCGGGGCGTGCTGGTTTAATTTTAGTACAGATTTGATCAGATCAGCTATTTTATCTATAAAGTCAGGTTGCCTTTGATCCCGCCACAACCTTCTAACCTATTACAACTGAAATTATTTCTGGGTGTTCAAGTATTTCTGGACAGTTTTAAACAATTCAGAAATAAAACAGTAATTATAATCATTTCTTTATTGTCTGTAAACATAATTTGTTTCTATTAATTCCTCAAAAGGATCTCTTTTACTCCTTATAATTTATCTTCTTCATAAATATTCACACACATTTTAGGTTATAATAGTTTTTATTTATTTTTTCGATAATGGTGCATTACTTTTTTTAGCAAGTTTCGTTTATATTTTTAACTATTCATTAATTTGTTTGATTCTTAATAGCAATCTACGTAAAGTGGAACGACATTTTCTAGGCCTAGCATAGCAAAATTTTAAAATAGCGACATCTACTGCAACATGGACAAACTGTTATGACGTGTTAATAAGTCTAAGAAAAATTAATGTATGTACTGTTATTCCACTGAAACATACATTGCAAGTTATATAAAAGCTTTTAAAAAAATATACTGATTCACATTTTACTTTTCTGTACCAACCTGTATTTTAAACGCTAAACTTAAAAATGAAAATGAAATATCTAATACAAAATAATACTTTATTGCCATTATACAAGGTCTTGTTTTTATTCGCTCTTATATGTACACATTATGTATTATGAAAATGAATAATAATACTATATGTTGAAGCCACTGATAACATCAAGAACTTTGAATCAATTGCCAGATTTTAACAGTTTTGTCCTTGCTAGCTGATATCAGAGTTTTAGAGTCGACATCTAGGTGAAGCGATGTGATTGAATCTGAAACAAAATACATTTTTATCTATAAAGTCAACATAAGTCGATCAAATAATTTTTAAGCTCTTCAGCCTTACTATATTAAGAGAACCCATTGGACCATTTCTTGGGGAATGCCAGAAATATCAAATAGCTTTCGATAGATGGCAGAATATCATCTCGTTTACACTTTACACTAGACTTAAAATAGAACAACGACGGGCAGTAGCGTCAAGGTGCCGTTTCGCACATTGGTAAAAAGTGACCGTCAATGCGCGTACCAAACGTGATGATTACGACAAGTCCTCCCTACAACAGGAATACCTGCCGCTTACCTGAATATGAAACAGATTTCATACAACATTGACTATTTATTTATTATGTTCTCCTCTGAATTCTTATAGATATCACTATGACAGTTAAAAGAAGTTTAAGCCGTTTTATTGAGCAACGGTGAGTCCGGATGGCTATTCGTGAGCTAAATCACAATTGAAAAATATACAACCGTTAATCAGCCAATATGACAGTTAAATTTCTTTTTTCATTAGTATTATGAGACGTTTTATCCGAGGATCGAACTCTGCCCTGCCACTAATATAAAAATGTCCATGACTACAGCTAGTATTAAAAAATACGTTCAATTTTATAGGTATCATATATTTGCTATCCTCCATTAAATATTAAATTCAAATACCTGGTTTAAGTTTACTTAGTACCATAAAATAAAACATCATATTTTTAAGGATATAAAAATAAAAATGTTATTGTTATATAAATATATAAAATACATGTATTTGCTTAAAATTCTGCAAATTTTTAATATTTCGCAACACCTTCGTCGGCGACAGTATCTTTGAACGTGTGGCGGTATCAGTTACGCCATCGTCAGAGTCAAAACAGCACAAAAGAAAAAACACCGTTGAAAAGCGATCAAGAGACAAGTGTAAAATCGTAAACATGCGGAGAGCGACAACTCGCATCAACGCACTCTTCCTTGCCCCAAAACACTGAATAATCATAGGAGGCCTGTACTCATCGGTAGGATGTATGAAGGCCTTTTTTACACTCCATTTTGACAAATGCAAAGAAGAACGGTCATCTGTGACCCAGACCCGACAGAAACGAGACATTACTTAGTTTTTTTGTTATTTTTTATATAGTTAAATTATATATTTTTTATATTCGAAATCAATGGCTAGCACCAAAATATTGCCTTATGTTTTTGTTCAGGCGATAAACAAAAAAATACAAAATGCCTATTTATCTACAAAATTCTTAAATGTATGTAACTAAATGACGATACAATAGCTATGGGATGTATCTAGGTGACCTGGAGATGCAGCTGGATTATGTAATTTTTAAACTTCTAGTACAACAATCAACTTGGATTCATTAAATTATCACGTGAGGTTAGCACGGTCGTACTGCAGTGAGCATTTGAAAACCACGGGTATGGAGATATATACGAGTAGACATCCAGCGGCAGTAGAGGGCAGAAACAATAATACTGTAATCGGGTGCAGAATTCATACACGACACGTTACGACAAAAATGTATTATACTTATATTATGTTTGATGAGAATATGAATGGTATAAACGCAATAACAGAATATTACTGTTCGTGCTACCATGGTAAAAGGACATTGGGAAGTTGCTCACACCTCATTAGTGTTGTCTATTACTTAGGGTGGGCTAGACATCGAGATCACTTTGACCATCCCGTACTGGGCATGGATTATGTTTTAAGGGACATAGAAATTCAATAAAACTTTATTTCGACATATTGGTTTTCTTTTTATATATATAGATCATGTATTAGGTGTCCGCGGAAGACCAGCGTCTTGACATGCTCCAGGAGCATGTCATGACAAATGCTGAGCGGAAGCCTGTTTTGGCACAGTATTAATGTCTGTTAACCATTTGTAAATGTGCATGCATCGCTGTGCCAATAAAGTTTATTTTCTTTCTTTCTTTCTTTCTATCATGGAACCCTAATGATCTTCTCCAACATATCTGAAGGACAAATTCCTATATCTCTTTTCAACTCATGATAAGGTTCTTCGCTCCTCATCTAATCATAAGCTCAGTATTCCATCTCATTTCACTGGATTCACCAACAATTCTTTTACTATTCAGGCAACACTACTCTGGAACTCCTTGCCCGAAAACATAAGAAGAGCGCCAAGTAAGGATTGTTTTAAAAAGTTGGTACGCGAGTTTTTTTTGAGTCGAAGTGATGTTCGATGTTAAGAATGGTGATGTTAATTTTGACACATTTAGATGTTTTATTATTTGTAATTTCAATATATGTATTTTATTATTATATGTAACGTATATATTATATCTATGTATGATACATATTTTGTTCATATATTTACATATGTAAAGTTTTTGTATATTATACGCATATCTTAGTATGTATGTATGTATATGTGTATGTGTGTATGTGTATATGTATGTATATATGTATATATATATATGTATGTATGTATATATATATGAGTCTGTATGTATATATGTATATATATGTATGTGTGTGTATGTATGTATATATGTATATATGTGTGTATTTGCACCTGCCACAAAATCTCATCACTCCACGGGTTGACTGGCAGAGAATGCCGCTAGGCATTAAGTCCGCCCTTTGTTACCCTTTTTATTAAGGTGTAAACAAAAAAGATTAAATAAATAAATAAATAAATAAATAATGATAGGTACCTAAATCTCTGATGTGCAGTGAATCATCGAATACAACGATTTTAATGAATCCTAAGTTGATTGTTGTACTAGGAGTTCAAAAATTATAAAATCCAATTGTATCTCTCCAGGACACCTAGATACATCCCATAGCTATTGTATCGTCATTTAGTTACATACATTTACGAACATTTTTTTTTAGAGTAACGCCTAAACAAAAACATAAGGCAATATTTTGGTGTTAGCCATTGATTTCGAATATAAAAAATATATAATTTAACCACATAAAAAATAACAAAAAACCTGAGATGTCTCGTTTCTGTCGGTGTGGGTTTTTTTTCTATGGGGCGTGACCGTTCTCCTTTCAATAAAAAAATAATTGTTGCAATTTTCTTTCTTATTTACTACCGTTACAATTGCAGCCAATCAAAGGTCCACTGCTGAATGTTGGCCTCCCCGATAGATTGCCCCATATTTATATACGGTTTGTTTATTTTTTATTTATTAGGAAGACGCGGCTGCCCATCCTGGTTTATTTCCCTATGTCGCCTCTTACGAAACCCACTAGACTATAAAATATGGTATTGGATATTCTTACACCGCCACTACAGGGTTTAATTTGCTAGAAATAATAAAATACAGAATATTCAGTACCATTATGAGCATTCTGTTGATCGACTTGTGTCACGGTGATCATGTTCCATTGCATCAAGGTGCCAGCACTGCCGCCAAGCCACAGTGTACTGCAGCCATCCCAGCAAAGTGATAACATTGCTGCCGACATACGCTTGTGATACACCTATAAACAAAAAATAGATGTTATATCTCTATGAGCCACAGCAATCACATACCATCAGGTGGACTGGGTGGTCGTTTGTCACCCTTATTCTATATAAAAAAAAACTATTAATAAGGTAATCTGTGAAGCGGGGGGGAGGGGGGGGGGGGTGCTACGTACAGCAGTGGAGTTGATTGGCTGTAATCAATGAAGAATAAAAAAAATACTCAATGTGTAGTGTTCACTTGAGTTGTGCGTATATTAGTATAGTTACAGGTTCTTCCTCCTTTGTAATTATTGGTCCGCCTATTTAAACAATAATGCCTTTTTAATAAGTGAGAAAGATAATGTGCATAGTCCACATACCACATACACATACTAATACCATAATTTTTTTTTTTTATAGGATCGGGTGACAAACGAGCACACAGTCCACCTGATGGTAAGTGGTTACTGTGACCCATAGACATCTACATCTATTCTCAATAAAGACTCAAGATGCAGATGCGTTGTCACCCGTGAGGACTAAGATGGAATGCCTCTTTGCCAGTAAAATGGGTCTCCGGTTCTCTATATTCATCATACGAAACACAGCAGCGTTAAGCTGCTATTTTACGCTGGTTTTCTGTGAGAGCGTGGTCCTTCCCCGGTCGAGCCGACCCATTCATGCTACAACCATAATATAGCTGCAGCATGGCTCTACCACGTAGATAATGTGTAATAAATACTAATAGTGAGTCAACTCGGCGACTAGACGGAGCAACGATGAGGCGCGGTACGAAAGAAAGCGGAGTAGCCTAACCCCCTGCCCGCGACGTCTTCGGTAGTACCGGTCGGGTTCACTTTTGTACCGTAACGGGTGTACAGGAGTGTCACGTACACGGAAATAGTTGCACACGTTTGGTGTTCACCCAACAACACGAAAAAAATTGTATTACGCCTTAAGTAAAATTGAATTCTTATAACCATGTGATTGCTTTTCATCACGACTTTTTAAGTGAATTATATGTAAGGATGAGAATTCATTATATCATTAAATTCAACAAAAGATAATTAAAAAAAATCCAATAACAACGAGGCAGTGTGCGTTGAATAAACAGAACCAACATATAATTTTAACCTATTTTATTCATTCTGTTCAACCCCTATCTAATATTTTAAGCGGAATATCTGAGATACCGCTATATAGGTAAAATATAGTAAAATTAGGTAGGTACCTCAGCACAAACCTTTGTTTCCATCACGACGAATCAGGTAAAGCTGTGGGTCGCAACTAGTTTTGTAAAGTAGTAATTAGTTTGCATCTTTGTATAGAAAAATAAAAAATTACGAGGAATACAGATAAATATAATGTTATGATATTTTTATCCAAGGAAATGTTTTTATGACAACCCTTGCATATTTTTAGCGAGTAAATGTCGAGACCGACTTGTAGGTATTTTGCGGTATAACTGTTGGAGTATGGAGTTGACCCACTATTAGAATTTATTACACATATGCTAATACCTACATCTGTTCTTTAATGTAAATCAAAATGCGGATGGCAAAATAATTTGCATTTAGATTAACCATATTGATAAAATCTCATTCATTTCTAAAGTTCTCTTACCGAGTGCAAAACGCTCAAATCCGTTACGTATACATCGCCATCTTCGCTGGTTGTGACGATACTATCTCCGGACAGAACTAACGAAACTCCGCACACCGGTGACGAGTGAATTCGGACCTTGTTCATCAACTCCTTAGATGTGAAATCCCATATAAATACCTCGCCGTCACTAGTTCCCGTTATTATATCCAACTCAAAACGCCGGTACCTGATTGAATAATAATGATATTATAAGCTAGATGTTCCCCGCGACTTCGCCCGCGCGTAATTTATTACGATTGGATTTGAAGGGGTTTTAATTTTTTGTGCGGAACCCTAATCCTTATTCTAAAATAAAAGTAGCCTAAATTACTTCTTATAATATCAGCTATCTGCCAGTGAATGTCCGGTCAAAATCGGTCCAGTCGTTTCAGAGATTAGCCGGAACAAACAGACAGACAGGCAAAAATTTTAAAATCGTGTTTTTGTTATAAGTACCGTATATACTTTCATATGCATATAGTAAAAAGCTGTTATTTCGACATTACAAACAGACAGTTCAATTTTATTTATTTCTATAGATTATAAAATGTGGTCCTTCACTACTAGCAGTATGAAAAAGCTTAAGATCGCTCAGCGAGCTATGGAGAAGGCTATGCTCGTAGTTTCTCTGCACGACAAAATCCGTAAGATAATCCGCAGTAGAATCAGAGTAACCGATATAGTCCATCAGATAAGTAAGCTGAAGTGGCAATGAGCTGGTCATATAACTAAAAAATCGATAAGCAAGCGGTGGAGAAGAAAGTTTCTTCACAACCTGGTAAGGCATGCAGATAGTCGATAGATACAAGGGGCTCAATACAGTGCTTTGTGGGATTCCTTGAGGAATGTCCTATATTCATCAGTGGATTTGTGAGCGTTGTAATGATAATGATAATTTAAACAGTGGGTTCGGAAAGGCTCCTCAACTGCTAACACGGACTTTCTTAACCTTTTCAAAAGCCAAGCAGCAATGCCGCTTTGTTGCGTTTTGAAGGGTAGCAACGCGAGGATAATTACAAACTATGAAAGTATCAACTCATTCCAGTAATACTATCTGGAGGTTATCACCGCAAAGACTAATCGACAGAATATATCAAAATCATGGTTTATTAAATTACCAACTAAAACGTCGACGTGTAGTGGTGGCATACGAGAATCCACTACCCCATATCATCCCATTTAGTGTAGTAAGAGGCGACAGAGGGAAATGAAGTAAGAAGACGGGCAGTAGCATCTTCCTTATAACAACTCAAATAAAGAAATGCGGCTGCCAACCAAATATGGAAGATTTATACCATAGTTTGGCATTTGGCAATCTAGGGAATGGACTATATGGGGTGTGAATAGCATTAGGGAAAGTTATAAGACTGGCATGGAGTATCTTAATTCTACATTTCTTGATGTCATGATGAGGGGATAGAGAGAATTTTCAGATTGGTAAGTTGCTTATGGATGAGTTAGGAATAAGTCAATCATAATTTTTGCCGAAAAGACCGTACAAAATAATCCCACCTGTAAGTTACTGCAGTAATCTTCCCGTCATGGTCGAATTCCGCTTTCAAGCCGCGCAAAGCTTGACCGATTTTGCCTACGCTGCCCCACACGCGTACCACCCCATCCCAACCACCAGATATTAAAAGCCGTTCTGTAATTTGAAACTGCATTAAATACACCATGACCTGTTTAATCCGAAATTTCCGGACTAGAGCATGCAATAATATTATATCATTACCGCAATTTCGCGCTGTATTTCAGTACCGCAAAAGCGAGATTACAAATGCGAATTTCGCGATATTAAAAACGAACAGTCATGGGGAAATCCCCGCTACGAGTCGTCGCATGTTGCTTTTGCGTGCGTAGGGGAATTCCCAAAAGCGAACAAATATACCTTTGCAGTCTCAGATTAAGTATTCTGTGTCTCAGTATACCCCGTATGTCGTTCCAGAGTAGGTGAAATCCTGAAACGAGTTTGATATAGACTTTTTGCGTAAAAAACAAATGTAAAAATGAATACTACAACTATAATTAATGGAATTCAAAGACTTCAAAAGTTCTAACACAGTGTGAAAACATTTTTTGCTATTAACACATCGTCAATCAGCGAAGTGTAAACTATGTCCAGGTATTATTAAACATAGTGGCACTACATACTCATTTACGAACTAAGCACGGAATTGGTGCAAAAAATGTTACCACCGAAGAGATATCAGAAGAGGTAGATTGCCTGGCGCAACACCAAATACGAGTAGCAGCCAATCGACTGAAGTAGTAGCTACAACCCCAACCTTATGCGACAACAACAAAGATGACATTGAAAAACTACCTCAAACATTGCCATGAAAAAGTAAGGTATCATACTATTTTGAGAAATCTGATTATCATTCTATGAGTATGGTGGCAAAAGATTACCATTTAAAATGTTCGTTACTTCAGAAGATATATGATCATTGTTTGTGAAAGCGGGATATAAGTTGCATCAATCATCTAATTCCATCAGAGATAATATCGTAAATTTTGCGATATTAAGGTCCCGATACCGCAATATTGCGGTAATGAAAATATACTGCGGCATTGCATGCTCTATTCCGGACATAGTTATTTTTATTAGTGTATATTTTAGTATGTAAATGTTGTTGTCATACACACGAGATATATTCTAACATAAAAAAATAACTAACTGTAAATCTTGTAAATGTCGTAATAAATGTATTATTTGTAAAGTAATGAATACAATTTTACCTTTAATTAGCCAAAGTAGGCAACTAACTGAATCGTCGTGTGCACGGAAACTCTCCACAACCCTTCCGTATTCCACGTTATACAAGTATCTAAAAAAATAGAAATAGAAATCATATAAATTCAATTTCGTTTTATGTCAACGTAAGAAAATCCATAACCCCATTACGTCTAGTAGGTGTCGTTACAAGCGAGTACGGGCAAGGCTGCAAAAAGCCTCCGGTAGATGGCGGTACAGCCAAATGTAAACACCTAAACGATTTACATGTGGTAGAACTACTCTGCAGCTGTATTATGAAAGCAGCTATTTATGCGATCGACTCGACCGGAGCACTTAATGCTAAGGCTCATGCCACTGATTCGTTATATTTTTAGAGCTAATGCATATATTATAATCGCCATGTTCCTTTTGAGCTACTACATTAATTCTTATTATAAATATTCAGTGAGTGTTAAATGACAATTCAAATTAAGAATTACTTACATTTCATTATCCCACGAACCAGCTGCGACTGTATGTTCATCAACCATCACGCAAGAACTTAAAGGTGTCGAACACAAGACTACACTCCGCATCTGTTTGCCTTGGCCCAAATCATACACTTTCAGCGTGCCATCCTTTCCTACAGAAATAATTTTCGAGCCTTGCCGAAGCACACAAGTGACAGCTTCTTTATGTAATCGTATTGTATCTATACACTTTATTTGAACCGGTCGAAATTCACTTCCCCCTTGACTCAATAATTTTGGAATTTGTGGTGTAACCTTTCTAACATGTGGTTTAGTAAAAAGTTGCTTAGGCACTTGTCCGAACTCCATTATCTGTACTTCTAATGCGTGTCTATCGTTCATATCGTAAACGCGTTCAAGATCAACCGAACCTTCGTAGCACACATGATGAAATACTAAAATAAGAATAAAACGTTTTATGTTAGGATTAATTTTCTTTTAAAAGAAATATGTAGTAGTGACTGTAGATGGATTTATTTATCCATCATGCTGCAACCCAGTGTAGTGGCGGATAAGAATACCCACTACCCCATATATTCCCGTGGGTGTTGTAAGAGGCGACAGAGGGGAAACTGAGATGGGCAGCAGCATCTTTCTGATAACAGCAAACCAACAATAAAAAACTGCGGTTGCCAACCCGCTCGCCAAGTGTAGCATTTTTGCAATATACCCCCCATGAGCAATGACACTATTAACGGTCCCTAGTCCCCGGCGGCTACGGTGGCTACCATGGTAACGGCGGAACAGAGGGTGCTAAGAATCTCCGGTGGAGATTCGGTTGCCACCTAAGTCGACTTGACCGGGCAACATATAACGCACGCACCCTGAGGAGTGACGAGAAGAGAGATAGACAAGTTACGCTGGAATATCATAGGATTATCTGAGGTCCGAAGTGAGGGGAAGGACATGGTAATCCTCGAATCCGGCAACTTGTCCTATCACCGGGAGGGCAACCATTTGTCCCAAGGAGGTGTCAGATTTATCATCCACAAGTCTCTCGTTAACAACATTGTAAAGATTGAGTGTGTCGACGAGGGTTGCGTACCTTATACTCAGAATCACCAAACGGTATTCGCTGAAGGTCATACAAATTTATACACCAACCTCGGCACACCCAAATGAAGGGGTGGAGGAAATGTATGGGGATATCCCTAAAGCCATGCATTCCTCCAAAGCCCATTATACGGTATTAATGGGAGACTTCAACGCAAAATTTGGCACAGGAGAGAACGGTAAGCTGTGAAGGTAGGGAAATTTGGAAAACGGCAACGGAACCCAAGGGACAAGCAGCTGGCCGACTTGATGGGGAAAGAGGGACTCTTTACGATGAACTCTTTCTTCCATAAGCGGCCCCACAGGAAGTGGACCTGGTCGGGCTTCGACGGTTCGACAAAAAATTTGATTGACTTTGATTGATTGATTGATCACCAAATGGTGAGAGGCACACTGAACCTAAACGTTAAGTTGGAGAGGTCACGTCTAATGAAGAGAACGAAGGGGACAGAGCGTTCCGTCCCCCTCGTGCTACTGCATAAAGGTGTAAGATAGGGTGACGTAATATCCCCGAAACTCTTCACCGCTGCATTGGAAGACGTTTTCAAACTTCTGAACTGGAAAGAATACGGTATTAACATCAATGGTGAGTACATCACTCACCTTCGATTTGCCGACAATATAGTCCTTATGGCAGAATCGCTGTAGGACCTAAGCACTATGCTCAATGATCTCAATAGTGTTCCGAGAACCAGAGAGCCTTTATACTGGAAATAAGGCACTCCATCTTAGACTTCACGGCTGACAACGCATCTGCATTTTGATTTGCAAACGAGCATAGATGTAGATGTCTATGAGCCACAGCAATCACTTACCATCAGGTGGATTGTGTGCCCGTTTGTCACCCTTATTCTATAAAAAAATATATCTAAAAATTTTACTTTAAATTCTTTCAATTATCTGTATATTTAATATTTATCTAATAATAATATATTTAACAATTAAATAAAACAAACCATTGTTAGCCTTGACAGCTTCTTCGCCTCTTTGTTTATAACCAAAAATGAGATCAATCCATAAATGCAAATGTCTAGAAACAAAATCAGATTCCAAAGCTTCACGGAGAGTTGATACAAATTCCTCTGGGGAGCTTGCCCATGGTGGAAGCGTAACATTATTGACTTTCGACCCGTCGTAACGTTCCCCAAAGTCTATTTCATGCTTATTCACCAGAAAATCAGCCTTAGCACTCGTGTCATAAAACTCTGGAACTAATTCCTATGAAATAAAATATTAATATGATATTGGTAGGCTATTTTATGTTTCACATTTCATCTTTGTCCTCAAAATCAATTAATCAATCGCGGCTATGAGCGATGCATCTGTAACTGCCATTGTATGAAGTTGGTTGCAGTTGCAGGTTGCAAGCCATCAAATTTTTGCATTGTCACTAACATTATAAATAATTGGATTTGTCCAAATATATCTGGCTTTTTTTCTTCGATATAAACGTATTTTTCGAAGTTTAACGATCTTAAAATACTCTGACAGATAACATACAATGATTTTCCCATAAAATTTGAAATAATAAGTAAAAAAACCTAAATAAGTCTATATCACCTGAGGATGCCTCGTGTAGAGGCGAAACACGTGTCGTATTATCGTCAGTGGTGTGTCTTGCCTAGTGTAGTGGTGTTGGGAGTAGCGGTGCTGGGATTAGTGGTGACGGGGATAGTGCACGCAATTGAGGGAGGGCGGGAGGTGCTCTTCATACTAGGTAAGACACATCATTTTATTTTATAACGCGGATATTTGCGAAGTAAATTTTTCTAACAGCTTTTATATAATGGATTTCCGCAAAGTAACGCCTGATTCTATTAATTATACTAAATAACACTTTCAAAACATAACATTTTAAAAGAACACTATAAACTCTATGATTAAAGATTCTCTTAAAAATAAGATATTATATAATACTCATATGACTTTTAATTCAAAATAAATACCCACCTTAAAGTCGGACATGTTATTTAAACAGTTGTTGTACACATCTCGCACCGAATTGAACATTCTATCAGGATGATCAAATTTTCCATTTTGTAAACACAACATATACCGTGGATATTTTCGAACCTGTAACATATTATGATCATGAAATTTTTTAAAACAATTGTATAATATAATCGATCGGCCGAATACACACTACATAAAACATGCGTAAATATAGCACCCAATTATTTACTTTAATTTTTACTATCCTAACGAAAATAAATGAAACTTTTAATCTCCATTAAAAATTTTATTCTCTAAAGTATTTGTAAATTTATTTTATTTTCATGAGTATCGAAACCATATTATTAATTAAAACACTACCTTCCTCACTTTAGCGTATGTTATGAATATGACATATTTGATTGATAAAAGCTAATAATGTCCTCTAGATCGAATTTCGGCCACGGTGGCCATTCTCAAACGAGACTAACCAACAGGTTCTGCGCAAAAGGATTATAGTGCCCAAGTGTATGCGCATGCATTCCTCACTCTCATAGAACGATGAGCCGGTAATCTGACACGACCGGTGGGAGATCAAGCGCAGGACCAACGGCTTTACGTGCTTTCCGAGGTACGGGGATTAAAACACCGTCATCTTCCTGACTCCGGGCTGCTAGTGAGTATTTCTTGACAGACAAACCCAACAACTGATTTTGGCCCGACCCAGATTCGAACCCGGGACCTCATGATCAGCAATTACGACCAATAAACCAACGAGGCAGTGATAAAATCTAACAACATATTTTAAAGAAAAACTAACACTGTTCTGTTCTATCCACAAATTTTCAGGACGTCACCACATGAAAGCAGCCAGCAGCCATGAAATATAAGTAGAATTTTTTTTATTCTATATAGAATATAAATAATACTTATTGAAAGTCACTTTTTTGTTTAATTAACACTGGTTCGAAAAAAATCCTCTGTCCTGGGAAGAACCAGCAAGAAACCCAGCGGGACTTATTTTTAAATAACAGCTTACAATCATGTATGTTACACAATTAACCATACAAACAAATTAGAAATAACTTGGTAGCGATCACCTCATTTATAGGGGTTATTATCATCCATAAATTCCTTAATATTATAATAACCCTTTTTATACAAACTTAGTTTAATAAAGTTTTTGAACTTTGAGCAGCTCAAATTTTGTATATTTTCAGGGATTTTGTTGTAAAAGCGTATACATCGCCCTAAGAATGAATTACTGATTCGGTGGAGTTGAGTAACTGGTACTACTAGCTTGTGTCTGTTCTTCGGTATTTACGAGGGGTGATCCAAAAGTAATGATAATCGGTTACTTCAGGTCCGCATAAAAATTCAAAAAAAATATTTTTTGCTTGCTTATATACTCACTACGTCAGCCTAAAAAAATCATATAAATAGATCACGATTTCCGGGAGATACATTCATTTGAATACGAACTGTCAAAGAGATAACATCAACATGGAGAAAAACGAAATTAGAGCTGTCATCAAGTACCTCTGTTTGAAAAAAATGTCTTCAAAAGACATACGCAGTGACTTAGTGGAAACATTTGGGGACTCTGCTCCTCCATATTCTACAGTTGCACGCTGGGCTAAGGAGTTTAAACATGGGCAGAACATCCACTGAAGATGAACATCGCGAAGGACGTCCATCCACGTCCCTCACTGAAGACAACGTGAAAAAAGTCGAAGATGTTGTGTTGGCAGATCGAAGAGTGACCATCAGGCATGTAGCTGAGGTCACAGGGATCTCATATGGCAGCGTTCAAAGAATCCTTGCGAACAAGTTGCATATGAAAAAGGTCTCTGCGCGTTGGGTACCCAGAATGTTAACCGACGAGCAAAAGAAAAATCGAGTTGACATTTTGAGGGTCAATCTCGAAAAGTTCCAAGCAGATCAAGAAAATTTTTTGTTCCGTTTTGTGACTATGGACGAGACCTGGATCCACCATTTTGATCCTGAAACGAAACAACAATCGATGACTTGGAAGCGAGCCTCCTCACCGACGCCAAAGAAATTCAAAGTTTCAAGTTCGGCGGGAAAGGTTATGGCATCTGTTTTTTGGGAAGCTCAAGGCAAAATTATGGTGGAATATTTGGAAAAGGGAGCCACTATTACGGGCTCTTACTACGCAGACCAAATAAGAAGATTACGGGAGGCCATTAAGGAAAAAGGACGCGGCAATCTGCGAGCTGGAGGGCTGTTTCACCAAGACAACGCACCGGCTCACAAAGCCGCAGTTGCGATGGCTGCCATTCAAGAAACGGAATTCGAACTGCTCGAACACTCTTCCTATTCGCCAGATCTAGCTCCTAGTGATTTCTACCTCTTTCCTCGGCTCAAGGAACGCCTCCGAGGCAAGAAATTCGAAGACGATAGCGAAGTAATGGCCGCTGTTGAAACGTTTTGGGAGGGTCAAGACAAAGAATTTTTTTTAAAGGGAATCCTGGGTTTAGAAAAAAGATGGACTAAATTTATTGATTTGTTAGGAGACTATGTAGAAAAATAAATTATTATTTTAACTTTAATTACCGTGTTTTATTTTCATTATCATTACTTTTGGATCACCCCTCGTACAGAATGAATATCACTTATTTTTGTGAAACTACTTTTATTTTTGTGTATGACATGACATTCATAACGCATCTGCATCGGTTGGGCATACTCAGAATGAAGTTGTCAAAATCCTATTGGGATATAAAAAATGTTAAATTATCACAATCAACCCAATTTGCATCAAAAACATGTTTAAATAGCGATTTTCAACAACAAAAAAAAAACAATTACTCTGATTACAAAATTCGCTTCCTCTAGTTCAACTCAATTTTTACTGCTAACATATTTTATTTTTTCTTTTATTTTAATTTGTAATCAATCTGGAATAAATGACGAACAATTTGATGTTAAAAACATTACAATGTGGCCAGTACTTTTTAGTCGGTCGATGTTATTAGAAATATCCCTATACTGACTATAATGTGTACATTTAACAAATTTCATAGCAGGGGAAGTCAATTGGTTGGAAAAGTGAATGTTACTTTCTGAAATATTAGTTATATTTTATATTAATTAGATTAGAAATAGGTAAACCAAACTATGCATATTCCAAAAAGAAGGACATTAAAAAAAAGTTAAAAATGTGTAAAAAATCAAAGAATACAACACGGTTTTGTTTTGTGTATATAAAACACCAGAAGCAGAAACTGCAATTTTTTCATGATGATGACACTGACTGTGTGACCAGATGGTCGTGGTAAATAAGTTCACTTTACTAACGACATCCAGTGAGCGTAAAATTATTATCATTAATTCATCTTTATGTCCATAGCTGTAGTATAAGGATGGTATACATCTCCCTTTTAACTGGGAAAGTGGCATCCTAACTTAATCTTAGACTTATCTTAAACACAGAAAAAGGGGTCACATCATTCATTTGCATCCTACTTTTTAAAATCTTTACTTTAAAACATAATATTTGGATATATAATATAGAGTTTCTACTTACAAGGTAAAACAATACTAGACCCGGGGCAGAATAATGGGATCCATACAAAAACTTTGGTTCATTCATTTCATTATATCTTTCTTTTAATTTTTCCAAGCGTTCAGGATTTAAAGCTCCCATTGGTTTTGATAAATCTCGAAAGGTATCAGAATTAGTCAGGTCTAGCTTTTCTGAACTATAATCAGCAACCACCCATGGAAATACTGGATATTGAGTGAGATCATTTTTACTTCTGTCTGCAAGGCTAAAATTAATTCAATACATTATAAAACATTTAACTAATCAATTGTTAAGCAGACATAAAACTTATTAAGTTAGAGTATATAGTAATAAAAAATTATTAAATATATACAGGGTTATTTGTCAAGGAGTTGCCAAATTTTAAACTTAAGTTCAAATATATAAATAATGATATATCCTTATTGCAGTTTTTGAAAATACGAATAAATAAGGTACTTTTATTTAAAATTATCCCAAATTGAATGTGATTTATGGGCAACAACTTTTTTGCATACCAATCTACCCTTACGAATGTATGCGTGCGCAGTAAAATCAGTTAAAATAATGCATTACCACGCATTTTGGATTTAAAAGATAAAAAGGAAACATCTAAAAATGAAGAAAGGTAAGCATTAGTGACTGGTACACTTTAAAAAAAAGGTGGTTCTAAATTAGAATGTATTTTTTATTTTCTTTTTATGTTAGGCAATATCTTCGTAAATTGCGAACCGATTTTAAACAAACGACCATAGTTTAGGATAGCTGGAAAGTCGCCCTAATTTACCTATAAGATAGCCAAGGGGACCTGTTCTGTAGTAAAGTATATAAAATGTTGCCGCCAGAAGTTTTGAAACATAGGAATAAATAATATTACAAGTTTAGTGCATTGATCATGATTGGATTCTTGGTGAGGTAGGGGTTCTGTTTTACTCCTAAAACGATGGTTTAGGTACCCTGTTACGTGATAAGGTTACCCTACTTTTTTGGTAGAATATTTATATACCAAATAAATAACAAAATATAAATATTATACCAAAAAATATTTCTAGTCATTTAAATTAATATTTATTAAAAAATCACTAGAAATAATGTTTTGTTTAAATTATGCTTACACACCAGTTAAGATAAATCAAATAATCGTAATTAGAGACAATGCCATTTTGCCACTGTAATGTCATTTCTTCTACATGCACTCTATCTAATTGAACATACGGTGATTCTTCAAGAATTCTGTATATTCTGTCCCTGTCCTCTTCACATGGAAACGTAAGGTAAATATGAGATACAGTACTTTCTTCTCCACCATAAATCTCAAGACCCTAGAACAATAAATGGATTTTATATAATGAATTATTATTAGTAAATTCATAAACAGCAAACAAACAACAAAATTGAATGACGTTTCTTAATGTTTTTAATGTTTAATAACTAAATTAAAAAAACAGACCTTCCCCAGAAAATCAAAAACTTAATATAACTTGGCAGGATATGTAAAACACAAACATTTTTCAAATCAAGACAATGTTTTTTTTTTTATAGGATAAGGGTGACAAACGAGCACACAGTCCACCTGATGGTAAGTGGTTGCTGCGGCCCATAGACATCTACATCTATCCTCTATTACAAATCAAAATGTAGATGCGTTGTCACCCGTGAGGACTAAGATGGAATGCCTCAATTCCAGTAAAAAGGGCCTCAGGCCACCTGCACTCACCAAGCGAAACGCAGAGGTAAACCTCTACTTCACGCTGGTATTCTGTGAGGTCGTGGTACCACCCCGGTTCGAGCCGGCCCATCCGTGCGACAGCAAAAGCTGCCGCGTGGCTCTATCACTGTTACAACTGTTTCTCACAAGGATATCTGGGCAACGAGAAATTTGAAGAATAGGTTTTATTTATCTTTATTGCAGTCAATCTGTACCCGAAAAACCAAACTGAACCAATTTTAATTTCTTTATTAAGAACAGTACAGGATAGGTTTATTTTTATTTTTTATGTGATTTAAATTTGTTTGCAGGTTGTCCAATAATAGTGATTATTGAAATTTGAGAAAATTATTTCTATCAAGAACAAAACATGTCTTAACGTCATGTCAAAACAGGAACAAGACTGGTCTTGCGACTGCTGGTAGATAGGTTGTTTTGTAAAAAAAAAAAATTGCTCTAATGTCATTATTCTGAAAAAAAAAAAACAGATGAATGTTTGTATGGACTAAATGCTGCCCAGGTATCCTCTAAAACACCCTTACTGTGGGTTACTGATTACTAATTTGATACTAATAAATTTGTTGTACTAACACTTTTTGTTAATAATATAATTTGAAATGAAGGACATTGGATATTGTTTAATTTTTTATATACTATCATAAGCATGTTCAAATTGAAACAACTATTAGAAGTAACATAAAGTACTATGATACATACAACTTGCCTTAATAGAAATCTTCTTTTATATATTTTTCTCATCTTTTCCATTTTCAGCTTAAATATAGGACTCTGAAAATCAAATTATTATGATAAATAAGCATGATTTTTTTGGCATGGCAATTATTTTTCACAGAGCATGAAAGTAATCAAATTTTAAATTGAGATGATAGCAATGTGTTACTAAGTTATAAAGTGATGCTAACATTAATCTTACAAATGAGTAACCCTTATACCATATACAATTTTCATGGATACATTCTTCATGAATCTGACTGCATATTGGTAAAAACAATGAAAATCCTACAGTAATCTCTAAGATTAGTGCAAACATACATACAGACAAACATGGCAGAGGACTACAATTTATAGTATGTATATATATATGTAAGCTCTACATTATTACATTGTATATTATACTATCACAGACTGTACCAAAAATTTATCACCAACACTTATATTCTATTTTTAATTATTTCCAATTATTTCTAATAGAAAGTTTCATAATTTTCAAAAAATGCTAATCAAACACATTTTGCAACATTCATATTTTCAACACACTTGCATCCCAAGTCAAATATTATTACCCTTGTAAAACTAAAAGGGAAATATCGCTAAAGACCATGTGTGTCAAAATGTTTTTATTACATTTGTAAATACAGTGGTGCCTCGCACAGTGAACGCTGCACACAGCAAACTTCCTATTCGTTCATTTCATGATTCATACAACGAACTTCGCTTCACACAACGAAGTCGTCCGAGCTTCCACGATCGCTGCCGATGTATTGCATCCTCCCGCGCAGGCACTTACGCACGTATCACGGCAGTCGTCCTTTTTAGTTAAAATCAATATTTTTTTTATATCATGGCTTCTAAAAAGGCAGGAAGGTGATTTCTGTTGAAATGAAACAGGAAATAATTAGAAGGAGTGAATGTGGGGTAAAACAGTGTGACCTCGTCAAAGAGTTTGGCCTCAGCAAGACCACCATTTTCACCATTTTGACAAATAAGGATGCAATCAAATCAGCCAAAGTAGCTAAAGGAGTATCAAAACTATTTAATGAAAAACATAGGTCTTCAATCCACAAGGAAATGGAGAGGCTATTAGCAATTTGGATTAAGGACAGGCAGGTGAAAGGTGACGTAACAACCCAAGATATTATCTGTCACAAAGCCAAGATAATTTATGATGATCTAAAGAAAAACGTCCCTGGAAGTAGCAGCAATCAAGATAATGAAGAAGAATTCAAAGCCAGCAGGGGGTAGTTTTTTAGATTTAAGAAAAAGTGTGGAATCCACAGCGTTACTATGCATGGTGAGGCTGGCAGTGCTGACAAGAAAGAAGCAGAAAACTTTCAAAAATGTATTAAGGATGAAGGATACTGCCCACAACAAGTGTTCAATGCCGATGAAACGGGTCTTTTCTGGAAAAAATGCCGAGCAGAACCTACATTACAAAAGAGGAGAAGAAATTGCCAGGACACAAAGCCATGAAGGACAGACTTACCCTTATGTTTTCGTCTAATGCCAGCAGAGACCTCAAGATCAAACCTCTATTGGTTTATCACTCTGAAAATCCAAGAATTTTCAAGAAAAATAACGTTATTAAGTCCAAACTGCCCATCCATTGGAAGTCCAATCAAAAAGCCTGGGTGACCCAAGTTATCTTTAACGAATGGATTCTGGAAACCTTTGCTCCTGCCGTGAAGAAATTCTTGCTGGAAAAAGAACTGCCGCTCAAAGCCCTTCTGATACTTGACAATGCCCCTTCTCACCCAAAAGACCTAGAGGAAATATTGCAGGAAAATTATCCTTTTATCAAGGTGCAGTATTTGCCACCAAACACCACATCCATTCTTCAGCCAATGGATCAGCAAGTTATTGCGAACTTTAAAAAACTCAACACTAGAGCCTTCTTTAATAAGGTGTTTGAAGAATGCGAGTTTGGTGGAGACAATATGACTGTCTGAAAGTTTTGGAAGAAGAAATTTGATGTCCTTATGGCAATACAACTTATATAGAAGGCCTGGGAAGAAGTGTAACAAAGGACCCTCATTTCTGCTTGGAAGATGCTTGTGCCTTCATGTACCCAGGAAGAAACAGTAGTTGATGACACAGAAGTGGTGAAGGACATCATCACAGTGGCCCAAAGGTTGGAATTAGAGGTAGAGGAAGAGGATGTAGAGGAGCTTATTGAGGAACACGAAGAAGAGCTGACAACTGAAGAGCTCCAAGCACTTCTGGTCCAGCAAAAGGGCAATGCTCAAAAGGAAGCCTCATCTGATAACGAGGAGCAACAATCAAACAATCAACCAATCCCAACTGCTGACATCAAGAACATCCTGGTCAAATGGAAAGCAGTTTAGGAGTTTACCAATGCCCACTATCCGGATTCAGCTGAAGCAAACAGGATCAACGATCTTTACTCCGAAACTCTTGTCCGTTATTTCCGGCAGATGTGGAAGAAAAGAGAAAAACAAACGACTTTGGACAGGTTTTTCATGAAACCATCGGCCAAAAAGCAGAAAATGAATGAAGATTCGGTAGACTCTACTTAGTCTGTCTTAAAATTAAAAAAATGTTTTTTTAAAAAAAATATGTTTTTAGATGATAGATCTAAATAAAAATAATAACAAAAAATTTATCTTTTTTTATGTCATCTTAGCATATTTTATGCTACAGAACGAATTTTTTTTAACATATATTGGTATAGGAAAACGCGTTTCACATAACGAACTTTTCGCATAACAAACTTGCTCCTGGAACGAATTAAGTTCGTTGTGTGAGGCACCACTGTATACAATATCATCTTGATGAAAACTTACATTTTCAATATTACTAAAAGGCTGGAAGTACAGTGTTGAAGGTGTCAGTGCTAATTTTCCTTGATGCCTTACAAGGGGTGATATTTTTTCCACTTGCAATTCACATATAATTTCTTCTGTGAAGTCTTCCATCATAACAGGGTCAAATACCATTCTCATGTAACGTGAATGTAGGATTGTAGCCACCATGCTATTGTGTTCAGGTGCATGTAGAGTAGATGCTCTCTGTAATTGCTGCATTTGGTACAGGCATTCTTCGGCAGAGGCAAAATCAAAGAAAAAATAAAAGTCCTTATTTTCATACTTAAATTTATATGGTGCTACAATATTTTGTTCTAACATTTCAGAATACTGCTTAATATTCACTTTAATAACATTTTTTATGTCATTCTCATACATTGGTTTTACAATACTGATATCGCAACAGTCTTTAAAATGAAATTTTGTTAGTGGGTAGATCCATTCTGTAGGTTCGAAAACCAGTGATTTAGAACAAAGTTTTAAGTGGCCATTTCTAACTTGACCTAATGTTTTTGATTCTTGTGTATTCATAATGCATGAGAAATCTTCAAAATAAATTTCACCAGGTTCAAGCACCAGCATGGAAAACCTGTAAGAAAATTTGTAATAAATGATTACATTTATAATATTGGTGCTACTTCAAAATCTTTATTATTCAGAATTAATAAATATTTAAAATTTAACCAGTCCTCTAAAAGACCTAATATATATTGATAATTAAAGTGTGTTTTTGTTTATTATGACTTAAGGTGGAAACTACAGGCTGCCCCGCGAAATTAAAATTTTCTTGCGTTTTTTGGAATTTGCAGGTCAGGGTTAGGTTGTATATTTAACAAAATATGATTCCCCACCGTAGCGATTATGTGTTTACAGAATTATCATCATTAAAATCACCAACCCTGTAAGTTCATATTTAAGTTTATTATTTTTTTAAGTTTTATAAGTTTTTCTGGATAAACTCATTCATTTTTCTCAAAAAACGCAAGAAAATTTGAATTTCGCGGGCCACCCTGGAGCTTCCACCTTAACACTGTGACTCTAACATATGATCATGGACAGATACTCAAATTATTAGTATTTTTTTTTAAATATTGATTTTTATACAAGCTTACAGTCCATCTTATGGGTGTCTACTGCATCGCATAGATGTGTAACAACTTTCAAGCAGAGAACTACACAGGAGCATTGTGATCCTTGAGAACTATGATGAAGTGCCTCACAGCATGTCATTATACTTTTTTTACTCTTCAAACCAGAACACAACAGTAGGTGGTAAAACTATAGACATAATACATACACTGAATTCTTAGTTAAACATGTTTATGCATTGACTATTTATTAAATTAGTTATACTAATTCCGGAAGAATGTTGTGGTCACCGTACAAAACCACAAACACTAGGTATAAGTCTTGCTAGCCTAGTAGGTATTCACTCGCATTCTAGACAAGTTAACACCGCTGCCACTTGACACAACTGTAGGTAGGTATTAGTGCCGAAAAAAGCTGACAATACATGATTGGTTACGTTAAAGAAATACCTTCCTATGAACATTAACAGATGTCTGTCAGAACTCTGTGCATTGAGTTGTTTATTTAAGTCTAGTAAACATTTGATTGCATCTTTCTATCACACTTTTCAGGCTTTGTACTTTCGACTCTGAATAATTTTGTTTATCGATTATAATACAATGTCAATAGGCAATATTTGTTACAAAATGTTATGAATTTGCATATCATTTTAATTGGAATTGAAAATTATAATGAACTGCTAAAAATAAAAGGCAATACGACAACTTTATTCAAAGACGGCGTGTTTAAAAGATGTGAATCAAGATTGCAATAAATTTAAGCATCAAATATTTAACTTACTGATAGCCTAAGCTCTCATGCAATGTTGTATTTTAATACACTTTCAAAATGTCCACCACGGCTCCGTGGCTTAGCAATTGAGTTGCAGCGTTAAGGGCCGTCGGTTCGAATCCCGCACGGAACAAGTATTTGAATGGCCTACAAATAATTGTTCCGAGTCTGGATGTTTGTCCTTGTACAATTTATGTTTGTAAACTGCCCCCACAATACAAGAGAAAATTCTAGTGTGGAAGTTACAAGTTACAACAACAACAAGAAGTTAAAAAGAAAGAAAAAGAAAAAATAATTTAGAAAGCAATTCAGTGTCATTTTTCACTATTCTAAAAGCATTCATTATCCTATTTTTAGGTCCTCGGCAATTGTTATCTCACTAAAATAAACTAATGATTTAATACATTTCCATAAAAAAAAGTCAAGAGGCATCAAATCAGCTGATCTGGGAGGTCAATGGCCTGGCCGCCGAGATCTTTATAAGGCACTCCAAACTCTGTATTTGTGAAGACTTTGACATACTTGAAATAAGCTTCAAATTTCTTTATTTTGTATTGAATGATGGAATTTGTATTAAAACAAATAAAACTGCACTTTTAAAAGTCTTATTGCCTTGAGTTACGGTCCATAATAGTTTGTTTCGACTGTACAGGTTTAGTGTGACTGTAAATTACGTAAATTATTTTTGGGATAAAAAATTGCCTATATTAAAAATGATAGAAATCGATTCAGTAAACTATTCTGAACAAACTACTTTCAGGATGTGCGTTAATTATGTTATGTGTTGTATAGCCAACCCGCCATGGGTGCTACAAAGCACTCAAAAACCAAAATTAAAAATAAGTTGAAATAAATGCAAAATTCATCAAATCATTTTTATTCAATGTGTGGTATTTGCAAAAATATATGTAATCATTAATCAATAATTGCCCCTTTTTCTTTTAATGTGATTTAATTGGGATATTAGTAAAATAATCTACGAAGCTATTTGCTCAGGGACATTGTCAATTTACTGAATCTACTCAAATTAAATTTTAAGATTACATTAAAAACACTGGAAAATTGGCTTAAATTAATAGTATTGATATTTTTCTATACATATGTTGTGATTTCGTAGATAAAACACACATAGAATACATAGGTACATATGAAGATATTCTGAGATTTGACCCAAATACAGAAAGGAATAAGAATCCATACCTTGATCTGTTCATATTGTAAACATAAACAATAGGACTGTTTCAAATTATGGTAAACATCAATGAATCCGTTTTATCCCAAATCTATTAGTAATATTCCTTTCATTAAGTTTTCTGTAACTGTATTGTAAATCTGTAACTCAATTTCTCCTAACATAACACCTATATTTATTAAATTTAATAATTTAAATTAACACCCACAGAGATTAACACCCCAAAATCATAGATAAATAAATATCATAGATAAATAAATATGTACCAAGCTACCTAAAATAAGAATTAATATTTTTTTATGTGACTTTAATGCTCTGGGTTCTAGTCCTTCTGAGCCTAAAGAATTAATAAGAACAGACCAAAGAGTATATTAACATGCTTAAGCATCATATTATACTCGACCAAATCTAAGAAATACGTTTTGACGTTTCACATTAATCGTTCCGCAATAACTTTGTACAAGCGTACTCACAAGATTTAAAATAACCTTTTACGTAAATCCAAAGAATTATGTAGTCATCTATATTTCATTACAGCATATTATATAGTTTTTTATCATTAATTCAAGTTCGAATCTTTCAGAAAAAGCAAAATATTAAAAAAATAACCAGTCAACTTTTTTGCCTGACGTTGTTTCAATGATATATCGCTATGTACCTTACCGTAGTGTTTAAATGATTAAAATTCATTGTTATGCGAATAATCGGTAAAAATGTTCAATAAATCGAATCTTGAAATGATTTAATTTATTATTTGTTTATTTAAATTTTATTCTAGAATTGCTTAAATTATATGAATCGCGAATTAAACAAGTTTATTTATTTTATGACTTCCTACTTTGTCAGTGTAAACTTGTGTAGGCAAAGAAATTCATATGCAAAGCCGCGCTGAAAAAAAAACACTACGTAATTCCAATCTCCCGCCATTTTGGGAGCTTACTGTGCGTACTTCTGTGATTTTATGTTTACCTTATTTTGTGATTGTGTGACCTATAACTTTTTGGACTGATTCTACTATATTCATTAACTTTGACAAGTTATATAAATAGGAATATCATAAACAATAATATCTCATATTACTATTTTGATCATATTATCTAAATAAGAATATCCTACTGCAGCTTAGTTGCAAGAAAGCTTAACAGATGGCAGTTTATATAATGGTAGTCTTTGAGAACCATTTTAAAACGCATTTGCGTTTCCGATATAAAAAAATGATAAACGCAAAATAATTATGGAGAGGCATGACATAGCCTCATTAATAACCGATGACACTGCAGCATTTTGCTCTCTCTGGTATCCATGGGAAAAGGTGATGCGGGATTCGCTGGAGGAAGAATTGTAGAAAATTGTTTATTAGCTTTCCATTCGAAGAGTACAAGAGAATACGATGAGGAAATGGATGCAGAAAAATTATAATTTAAAACTGAAAATGTTTTACAACCGACTTCAAATTCTAAAATTATTAAGAATAACTCAAAAACTATTACTGTTGTACACTTGAAAAACGTTGCCTCCTAGGATTTGCTCCTGTATCGTGAAGGCAGTTTACAAACATAAATTGCACGAGGACAAACATCCAGACCTGGAACAATTATTTGTAGGCCATACAAATACTTGATCACACACAACTTGAGGATGATGAAGGTTTGTCCTTAAGTCTTCCCATTCTGCAAGCGGAGCGGTGGCCGCTCCCCGGGCAGAACACCTTGCCCGGCAGGTCCAGTCTGAGCAGGGGGTGATGTGGCGGCGCTGTCGTCGCGCCACAAGCGAAACACATCGAAGCCTAAATCGCGCTAACAAAGTTCCGAAGTTAAAACAGTATATATAGTAGTAGAATAGCTCCGAACTACCAATCGGAGCGTTGGCCGCTTCCCGGGCAGCACACCTTGCCAGGCGGGAGATCTCCCCTTTTCCTTCTATTTGAATTGTAAAAGGATTATTATCACTTGATACTGAAAATCTACAAAAACGGAGATTCCGAATTAAATGAAGACATGGCTTAAAGAACAAGCATCCAAGCCAAAAATCTTAATAGAAAAAGTATATATAATCTAAACGGATTCATCTTGAACTTGATTACTTGATGTTCAGACGATGATCCCTCTTTCGATTCCAACCTATCTATTTTATCAGCATGCTTTCGTTTCAAGTGATCTCTTTCTTAGATTGGTCTTATTTCCTAAATGTTTATATTCCTGATTATAAAAGTTATACTTTACAAACGGACTATTACTGTCCACTATCTAGAAATAACTTCACATTAATGATTGATTTTTAGGATAAATTTTCGGTTCATTATGAAGTCAAATACAAAACAAATCAGTAAATTATAAAACGCAAGATCAACCACCCGTTCTGGCACTCACACAAATAGCGACTTACGTCAGCGTCACACATATTAATTAGCTATTCACACAGTTTATTTACAGGGATTTCTCATACCTTAGACTAAAGGGACAGACAGACATCTATTAAAGACAAAAATTACGATAAGGATGGCAATCGATAGTTTAACCAGACTATCGTTAGAATCGATAATGCAAACACTATCGATTAATCGATAATCTATCGATGTTTAAGGAACACTAAAACGGACCACAGACTAGGTAGAGAAAAAACGGACTAACACGGACGGCGCCATTTTTAAAGTTTAGCGAAATAATTAATATCTAAACAATTAAACAAGTAATTAACTATTCTTCGAGAGGTATACTTTTTGTAATGTAACATGGAAGAACATAAAAATGCACTTTATCAAATGCGTTTTCCTCAGAAATTGTGGTATTTGCTTAGTTTGCGTACTGATGCAATATTATGGGGTGGTACTGGTCGAACAATTTTATTAAATTATAGAATTCTTTATAACTATCTTCAATGCGATGATTCTATTTTTAAAACAACAAATATATCCAGTTTCGTTAGGCAACTTAACTTGTATGGTTTTCGAAAAGTAACTTCGCATCTACAAGATCCACTATGCAACTCAAGTAATCCGTACATGCATGAATATATTCACGACTTTTTCCAATACGGAAGGCCAGAATTACTAAATAAGATCACACGAAAAGCTTTGACTTTAAAACGAAGCTTCAAAAACAAGGTAATAATATTAAAATAAAATATATTATAATGGAACTTAAATTGACAATGCTGTTTTGCCAATTTGTGTATTAACATATGAAATTCATAGAACATTTTCAGTACCGCTGACCAAAGTACATTTCTTACTCCACTGCAAAAAGCACGACGGGCATTACGACTTGCATTAAAGAAAACTGCTCAAGAATTATATATTCAGAGTTCACCAAAACGATTTTCCAATATTACACATGATTTTGAAGGTACTATCAAATGTATACATTTTATCATAGTTATTTTGTGTACAAAAGTAAGTAAAGTTAAATAAGAGCTGAGTATAAATGCCTATTCTACATTTTTTTAATTTAAATAACAGCATAGGATAAGAGGTAATAAGGTAATTTTGTGCTATCAAAGAAAAGCCTTATTTTAGGTAAGATTTTGTGTAAATAATGATATGCTTTGTAATGTATAATGTATTGTTAATTAATTGTTTGTGAGCCTTTTCTTCAGGCCTCTTTTTCAAACATTACATAATAGCTCACTGCTAAATCTATTCCCATTAAAAAAAATAGTAATAGAAATTTCACCCTTTTATTGAACCAGGTTTTATTACTTATACACATTATTACCTGAAAATAGTATTTTTTTTATATTAAAATAATATAAAAAATAGTGAAGGACTCTTAGTTTTACACAGTTTATAATTTCTATAGATTTTTTTGTAAGTGAATGCAAAAAAGGTTCAATGTGGCACAGAAACACCTACTTCTAGCATTGATTATGACTGATGTGTTTCTTGTTATCATTTAAAAGAATTCAAAAGGAGGTTCTGTACACTCACCATATGAAATCCAGTAGCATTATTTGCTATTTTTGGTGAGTGAGCAGTCCTCTGTCCATATCTCGGAATCTAAGCAACATATTGAAAATTTTTAATTTTCGGCACATCTCGTAGAGATCTATATATAAATCCGCCTTAAAATCGTGCTTATTTAAGAGTTGTCAAAACACTAAATTTGATAAAGGCACATCATGGCAGCTAAGTTATTGTTGCAGCATGGGTCAGCTTAATTCCAGTTTCATATGAAATCTAGAACAATTCATCTCTTAAGCTGTTTTAGTCAATCTGTGTATTGCCAAGGTACAAGCTACTGTGTCAGTTGCTCACACTTCAAACAGGTTCTGCTTAGAGGAGTGTTCATAAAACCTATGGCAAATAGATATTTATGAAAAGGAACCATTAGAGGAATTCATAGTTTTAGGGCTTATTAGAAAGCATCTTGGATATGCATCTGATGTTAGGTAGCTTTTAGCCCTTTAGTCTGCTTAGTTTTCTACAATCATGTCTGCAAGGGCGTTTCCAGAATTATAATTTAAAAAGAAGTGGGGAGGGGGTCGGATGTCTCAGATTTTTAAGTTGTAAGCACAGGTAATTAATAACCTAAGACAATATCAAAAAACAAAATGTTTTAAAATATTTAATATTTTATTTACATAGGTAATATAATTATAAATAGTCATGATGTTTTGATAATTATTTTACACAAAATCTTACCTAATATATAAAAATAACTTTGATAGCACAAAAAGCAATAGTAAAAATGTAGTTTTATTAATACATTAATAAAGCTACATTTTATTATTATTAATTATATAGTATTATTATTATTTTCTTTGGGGGAGGCCTATGTTCACCAGTGGACTTGTGAAGGGTTGTAATGATGATGAGATTATTATTATCTTTCACACTGTCAATGTTTGTTGGCCGATGTTCTGATCTGACTTCAGCCATGAGAACAAAATCATTTTAATAAAGCAAATTATCATATTATCTGGTAATAGTGGTAGTAAAACTATAATACTTTTTTGTAGATACACAAGATGATTTTTGTGAAGAAGAAAGTATTTCCATTGATTGGCAAATCCCCAATAGCCAAAGCAATGAAATGCAGAAGGAACAAGACTGTACAGGTTATTATCCTTATTCCAGTCCATTCATTCCATTATCCTTTTTCCTATATATTAATATCCTTTGGACCTACCTACAGAAAAAGATAATCAAGAAAATGATTTTGTTATTACTAGCATAGACCTGCAAAAATATGGGTGAGTAATGAACAACTTTACTAGAATATTGAGATACCTTAACTCATTTTAATTGAAGTGTCATTATAGGAATAAGGCACAAGATAACATAATGAGTTTTAGTGATGACTCCTGTCAACAAAATGTTGATAGTTTCCCTGGCCAGTTTTTAAATATGCCAGACCTTGACCCTGAACCATCAGAAGCTTCTGGTGTTGAGCTACTAGCAGAATTCAACATAGAAGAAAAGGACCCTGGCATTACAAGAAAAGTAGAAAATGAAACAAATGACCAACAATTTCTAAACTGTGTACTCCCATCCATAAGCAATGATCATAATGATGATGTGTCAATAGCGGAGGTAAGTTGAGTTTATCATAGAAGTTTTAATATTAAGTAATATTGATGAGTTTTGCAATTATTTTTATTTCAGAAGCACAGTGCAAATACAAATCACTATCATAGTGAATGGGATCAAATGTTTAATGATATTATGACCAGCAAGGGATCCACACAGGAATGTTCATCAAATTTAAAGGAGCTCTATACTCAAATCTCTCAGACAATTCATTTGTAACTTATTTGTCATTACTATAATTTGTGGCAGTAAAAATAAAACTACTTACTTAATTATATGTAACACCTTTTATTATATGTAATGTAAAAATACAAGCTACTTCTCATTATTTCTTTTGTTTTTTCTTTTCCGCTTCTTCTTCCTTCTCCTTTTCAATAACCGATACATATGAATTAATGGTATCTATATCAAGCATTTGCATTGGTTGATTGCGTCTCATAACTGCTATCTCTAAATTCTTTTGTCCAGACTGTACGACTTCCAATAAAGCACGTATGGCAAGCTATAAAGGAATAATTATAGCTGTGGTAAGTATGAATGCAGCAATAGCACTTAATTACACTTTTTATAAATGGGTTCAAAAAGAGGCTACCACAGAACAGAAAAATCGATAGTTGTAAGTAGCTAAGCTCAGCTAAACTTTAAAGTAACAACCTTTGCCATGCCAGGGTGTTTTTCCACAATTTTACTCATAAGCCACCTAGCAGGTAGTAGCTTTTTTTACCAAAGCTATTTGTCCCAATTTGGGTTCAGAAGTAATATATGTTCATTTGTGCATTAGATACTCTTGTGGCAACAATTGTTAATAAACTAACTACTATATTTTACTCATACTGTATGAACAATGTAGAAAGAAAATGACGTTACAAAAATGCATCAAAAAAACTTCTTAAATTTAAATATTATGGAATCAAAATATAATACCCACTATATGAAATATTTGGGTTGCCTAATGTTTTGTGATATCAGTTTTCAATGTCGACTGAAATGAATTTTCTCAAATCATTAAGATTTCATATTAATAAATATCTGACTCAGCTACACCCATAATAATGTTATCACATTAGGTGTAATATTATGTATTGATGTATTTATTAACATTTTAGTGTTATATAATTTAAGTGTAATGATTAAAGATCATGTAGGAGATGACTGACATTGTTATTATGCCTGCCAAGCTTAATAGAAATAATGACAAAAATGGAAAGTTTTAATAAACAAAAATAAAATTGACTGTAAGATGGTGAATAACAAATAAATGTTATGAAGAATAATCTCATAGTAAGTGAGGCCATGATGCCAAATGGAGATTTACTTGAGCGTCGTGCGTACCTATTATATTTTATAAATTATTTAAAAAGAAAAAAAAGTTATAAATGTTTCCCCTTCCAGTGGTGGGGGAAGTGTCTACAGATTTTAAAAATGTAAAAACTACTACAGATGTTCAAAAATTAATTCCAGCACGTCAGATATTCAAAGGGGATGTTAAGTGAACCCTAAAACTGTTCCCATTCAAAAGACTGACGATTCGGAAGTGAGGCAAGCTCATAGCCATATTGATATACTCGAGCCTGATTATTATACAGAAGGCTGATTATTATACAGCTTAAGGTCCTAGTTATGGTAGCTTAAATCTAATGATTATTTTGAGGGATAGTAATACTCTGACTGCTAGAAATAATTTTTTTATGTTTTTTTCTTAATAACCATAATATGTGACTGGGGATGGCACGAGAGAGTCAGAGATAGGGAAAAAGTCAAAGGGAGAGAGAGGCGTGGAGTGGGGTATACATGCTTACTCCAGCTGCAGGCTCTTATCTTCATAGACAATTTTTATTATTTCAGCTTGTGGAAATTGGCAGATAATTTTTTTTCATTTTTGCATTATTTCCTTAAAAATAAAAAAAAATTCAACCACGCACGAGAATGTCCAGACAATATTTTTTTTTAACTTTGTAACAACCCTTCCACTCCCACACATTACGCTCAAATTGTCAGATTTTCTAAATGCACTCTTTTTAGCTTGTAAAGTAAATCCAAAAAATTCCCTCTTGGCCTCCCCTACTATCAGTATTCTACATCTGTTCTACATATTTCTAGTTTTAATATTTCAATCACTGATTGACGGTGTGACCACATACTCATCGATTTGACTGGATGTTTTAAGGGTGTCCCAGCTTTAGAAAATAATTTATTGTGAGAATGTCCAACAATTTTATTTAAACAGAATACCATTGTTAAATAGCAGCCAAATGCTACTGTGTTTCGTATTGTAAGAGACATTAAGTGAAGACCTTTTTTTCTAGTAACAAGTCAGTTCTGTATTCTGTCACATCAGTTTTATGGAGTCACAATACATCTCAAGGAATTGTCAAAATTATATAATAATTACTATTCTTAAAAATTATATATTTTTTGAAATATTTTTTGACAAATATACAAAACATGAAAATGTTTTGATTTGTACAAAATTTTTTTTCAAAAACAAAAAAAAAACTAAAATGATTTGAAACATTACCCTCAATCCTTTTTAAAGTGCTTCCACATATAGATTCTTAGATTTACCCTGAGCTCTGACCACTGCATTATATACTCTGATCTTAGACAACAGGAAATTATAGAGGAAACAAATTGTATTGCCGTAATATAATTGAACCAGTTTTTATGTCAGAGGATCACAGAAATTGGTAGCAGAATATATCACTTCAATAGCCAATAAAAGTCCACTGCTGGAAATAAGCCTTTCCAAGTACTGATTAATATGCACTATACTGTCATACTTGGTAAATTATGGTCCTACTAACCATGCTGGACTGGCTTGTTAGTGAGTGCAGAGCCTATACCCTCACATTGGGAATAATGTTGCTCATCATCAGTCCAAAGTTCAGGATAAGCATTTTTGGAAGGAATTTCTGATTACCAAATTCCTCCAATCAGTATACTGGTTATATGAGGTTGGCATTTAGAGCATTCTCTTATACCCTAAAAAATATAAGTAAGATTTAAATTAATTTAATAAATATAATAAAACATACCTTCACTGCACCCTTTTCAGTAGCAACTTCCTCTGGAGTATAATTTTTTTCCAAAAATTCTCTTACAGTTTTTGCTGATCTACCTGTAGCATTGGCCTTCCATTCATAAAAAATGCCTGAAGGTTCAGTTTGAAATAAATGAGGTTGCCCATCATAATCAAAACCACCAATTAGGCATGAAATACCAAAAGGTCTACGTCCATTACTTTGGGTATATTTTTGTTTAAGACCAGCAATGTATCTTGTTATGTATTCTAATGTAACAGGATCTTCCACAGTAAGTTTATGAGACTGACATTCAATTTGTGCTCTGTTTATGAGAATACGAGCATCAGCCGTCAAGCCGGCAAAAGCCATAACAACATGATCATCAAGCAGACAAATTTTTCGAACGGTTCTTTCTTCTTGAAGTTTAGCTACTGACTTTTTTTCAACGCCTAGTACAACTACATCATTGCCGCGTACACCCACCTGCAATGTTTATTTATACATTTTATTACAGTTAAACGAACTTATATTCTAAAAAGGACTAAGTAAAACGCTTACCGCCGTTGAGCCCTTGCGTACAGCTTCTTGGGCATATTCTACTTGCAATAAATGACCATCCGGTGAGAAAACTGTAATAGCTCTATCATATCTTGCCGACATTTTTCTATCTTATAATTTTATTTTAATTTAGAGTAGAATATCACTAGTAAATTGAAGTCGTCAAGTAGAGATCAAGCAGTATATTTTAATTACATGAACAAAAATGATGCCGATTCATTTCCAGTTTACTTTACTTTGTTTTTTTTAACTGGCTTCACGGCTCTAGGTTCTAGCCCTTCTAATGGCGTGTCTCCACCAAAGTTTTGTTGCCAACACAACATTTGTCAACACATTTTGTCAACAAATGTTTCTGTAATCACCTAGTTTTAGCAACAAAACGAAACAATGTCGGGAATCGTGTTTCCATTTTCAGCGGCAACATCAAAGGAATACGCTTGTTGCCGACATTTGTTCCCTCGGTGGAGACGCTTCTAGCAACATTTTGAAACATTTTCGGAAACAAATGTCGTCAACTTTTGTTGATTTGTCAACAGTTTGAAACATAAATGTTGTCAACATTTTTGGTGGAGACGCGCCATAAGCCTTACTTTAAGTTTAAGCAATTCATTCACAGGATCACAGGCTAATATGATGAATTGGTACTGGTATTTTTGTCTATGGTAAAATCATGAAAGCGTGGAATATATCCTCAGATTTATGATATGGTGTGTCTGTGATTTTCAAAGTTTAATATCTCTACATGACTTTCATCAATATACTTAAGGTGGCTACTGACCTGCCTGCCGCAGGGGCAATCTAGGGAGTAGGAGTGGGGATGACCCTTAATTGCCTCCTTAATTGTGAAGTGTGTAGGCAAGCAGGGGCAATTTTTTAAGTCGGCCCTGCGGCAGGGCGGCAGGAGCGCAGTGTTGCAAAAGTCCCCGATTTATCGGGAGATATACTTATTTTATTTAGTATCTCCCAATATCCCGATTTAGCGAACGTATCTCCCGATTTTTTTACATTTTCAACTAATGTAAAATAATAATCATAAATAAAATTGAAAAGTAATAATAAAAATACTAAAATGAACTTTTAACACAAAATCTATGTACGGGGACTTCCCGAAATTGCTCGAACCACATCCTATAGGACATACCTATTTTTATTTTAGGTTTTTAACTTCGCGGTATGATTAAAGCATATTGCACTGATACATCTTAAAATAGAATTCATTATTGTCTGGTAAGTGTACGGGGCAGATCCCTAAAGATTACTTTGTTCGGGTTGTTTTACGAATTAGGTAGCTTAGGCCATGTATATATAGTGTTGTTCGTTCATAGAATTACATTCACTAATTACTAGCCTTCTTCTGTTTTGTTGAGAACTGTTGTGCTTTATGTCCAAATTTGTTAGGTAGCATTAGTTATCAAAAAATTAATTTAGAATGGCGTTTGCTTCTAAATACGAAAGAAATTAAATCACTTAGTGAAGAAACAGAAGAATTTTGAAGAAGCGTGAGTAGCAAAAATATATAATCATAAAATTTTAGTTTAAATTATAAAGACATTATTTTAATCGCAAAAAAAAATTAAACGAAAAAGAACGACATCTAAAAGAACGTTTTATGATACATTTCTAAACCCATGGATGTAAATAAAAATCTCCCGATTTCTCCAGATTTTTAGCTGGCAAATCTACCGATTTTTTATTTTTCACTTTTGCAACACTGCAGGAGCGCAAGACCTTCCTTGCTCCCTAGATCGGCCCTGCCGCTGTTGCGTGTGTAGCGCAATTGGGCCAATTTCGTTCAGTTCATTGCGACCATAGATAATACACATTGCGACTTTCGCGAGGAGCTCACGTATGAATACAAGTCAGAACCGCGGAAAGAACGTTATTTGAACGTTGTTACTTACAAGTAACATTACTGGGATTTGTTACCTAACTTATCATACGAGCTAGTATGGGAAAGTAAATATTCCAATAATATTAAAATTGCTGGAATATAAATAAAATGTCATTAAATAAATATTTAAACAAAAATACAAATTTTAGTAAATAAATTTTATTAAAACCATCATTAGAAAACTATCCTGGCTATTTGTAACACTAGGTAAATTACAGTTACTAAGCACTAGATAGAACAAATTGGTATATAATCAATGTGTTCTGTGATATAATTTAACTTTATTTTACTTAATTACTGAACTTAAATTATGACGACTAAAGTTAGTCATATTTAATTGTCTTTCATAGCCTAAAAATAGCGTGGCAGAGCTATGCTGCAGCTTCTAAGCACTATATTATGGTTGTAATTATTAATTTTATTGATAAATGTAGGTGTCTATAGGCCACAGTGTCCACTTACCATCAGGTGGACTGTGCTCATTTGTCACCCTTATTCTATATAAAAAAGAGCCAAGGCTATATTATATACTGATTCATTGACATTTCGATAAAACTGGCGCCATTTTCAACGCGTGCGTCCAGCGAGACGTACACTCTCATACTCATACTGAACGGCAGGCGTGTGTGTAGAGAAAGCTTCGATATTGCTCCGATCGCGGTGCTTCCTACATTGCCCCTGCGGCAGGCAGGTCAGTAGCCACCTTAAGGCGGCGCGGCAGGCGGGGCCGTAATTTCGACGTTTTAATTTTTTTAACCAAACAACTAAAAAAACATCGAGCGCTAGTGAATCTTGGTACCGCAACTTTAATAAAAACCTCAGAGTACTTTTTATACATATTCGAAATAGTGAAATTAATCAATAGTATAATTATATATAATTAAAATTAAAAAAATATTAATTTTCACAAATTCTATATACAACACATTAAAATACGAAATAAATTATTGACCTTTAAAAATAATTGTTTTATTTAAAAATGTCCTAATTTTTTTTTAGGAGATGAAAACTTTTTGTTAATGTAGTGAATCCTAATTTTTAAAAATTCTTTGCTGATCAACTTTATTAACAAGTTTTTATGATCGTCCAGTAAATCATTGTCAAACGAATGCTCGTCTAAATCACTGAATATAGAAGTTGGCAATATTTGTTAATCATTGTAAAAAAATATTTAGACTGTCCTAAGAATTTGGAGCCTATTCTAATTTCGAACTCGCGCAGTATTTTTTCTACAACTTTTTTACACCTTCCGAAGGTTTAGTCAGGCCTCCTCTCTCTTTAATAGATATCAAAGAAAACGGATTCTCAGCACTGTTATTTTCCAAACTTTGGAGGCATTTTTCACATATGACGTCCTTTTTTATTTTTCTAGCTACATAACCAGCTATATAATTTACTACGTGTTGTGCGTATTTTGTTAAATTTGAGTCACGTAAAATATAATCATGGTCAGAATAATTCTTGGAATGGGTCTGGCCACCCAATTTTGTTAAGGGTATCAAAAAATTGTATAAAAAATTACGAAAGCAACGGTGTTCTTATTTTTTTTTCTACCTTTGAAAATGACTGAAATATTGATGAGTAAAGTGGTGTTTTACCGCTTGCTCTTTGCTCCGCATCACGATGTGACGTCACAATTCGACACGTCGAAGCCACCAATAGTGTTTATTGTTGTGAAGATCATTTTGATATAAGTTTCATTATTGTTTGTTTACATATATACCTATTGTTACCTATAAAATGTTTACGAGCCACACCACACAATACACCAGTGTTAATAACTATTTGGGTTTTACATACCTACTTACCTGTTCATGAAATAGGAGCGCTTGGCTAAGCGGTCAAGGTGTCTGCTCATCTTACGTCGTTTGTATAAAGCACAAAATTACCTAAATTGCTGCTCTACGTATTCAAGTCAAGGTCTGCGCTCATAATATATACATAACTCTCGTGGCACAACCTATAACTACTACAACTTTACCTACTTATCTTGGTATGTGTGTGTAAAGTATCGTAATATACCTTTAGCATTGCTTAGATGTGCACGTAAAGGTATGTAAAGGTACGTAAAGGTATGTAAAGGTAGGTAAAGTTGTTCTAATAAAGGCGTATGCCGTGAAAGCTTAAAACATAATACGTTCGTATCGCTATTTGTAAGGTCAAGATCGATATGTAATGCACTACACAGCGTAGTGCGCCTGTGTGCGTGTGGTACATGCGTTGATAAGATGAGTGCGATTGATCAGGGATCAGGGACAAACTGCTGTGACAGTATGTGTTAAAATAAATCCAATAATAAAATCGATAGTGAACAGGGGGATAGCGAACCTTTGGCTCTTTGTTAACCTACATATAATAGCAATACGTTAAAGTTAAGTAACAATAATATGTATTAACTTGCCGGACGACACATTATAAACCCAAACGGGTTTTCGTGTCGAACAGCCATAAAAATCGTCGAAATCGTGGATTCGAGTCCCACTTGCCATATTTTTCTTATCATGTTATTTATTTATCAGTAACCTTTGTTTTCTGTTTTTTTTTTTAATTTCTGTTATATCACGCTCCTTGGGAATAAAAGTCCGATATGAGAAGATAAAATCCTGTAGATCATGTTATACCTTTATGCAAAATTTCATCAAAATCATTTTAGTATTACACGCATTGAATGTTTGTGGCCATTGCATTTTCAAAACAGAATAGGTACCAGCTACCAACGTAATATCGTAATCAGTTTATTCAAAAGTAAGTGAAAGTAAAACTAGGACCACATGTTTGCAACCACTGACGAACTAGGTAATGAACAAAATTTCTTCACGTGTCACTAGGTACTAAATAACAGTACAAGTTTATTAATACTCACTGCATTAGTAAGTTTAAGTAAGTTTTTTCATTTTATGTCGTTGTAAATCATGTGCCACTTCGTGGTTCGGTCAGTTAATACCTACCTATGTATTACTGCCTAATTACTAATCAATGGTAAAGCTGTATACTTTTCGCAATCTTTTATTAGTAACTTACCTTTGGAGCTTTATTCCACGCATTTCTGATGATAAAAAATTATAATTTTCTGAAAAATACTGCGCAACCATAAAAATATCCTGATTATCTTTTTTCAATGCCCGCTTCCATTTGTTTTTTTTACAGCACTACACACCGTGACTATACATAAAAATATAATAATATAAAAGCTAAATATTCAATACGTTAGTTTATAAATCAAAGCAAATAGTTTATTTGTGATTCACAGGTTACAAAAAGGTCTTATTTAAACACAAATAAAGTTCAATCTGTGATCAGCCTCATGGGCATACAAATGTCAAATATAAATAGTTCATTAATTACATTATTCATAATAATAGATTAGATTAAATTATTCATCATAAATAATATTGATTTTATTATAGGATAGGGTGACAAACGAGCACACAGTCTTTTCTTTATAGGAGAGGAGGCAAACGAACATGCGGCTCACCTGATGGTAAGTGACTACCGCCGCCCATGAATAACTGCAACACCAGGGAGGGAATTACAGATGCGTTGCCAACATAAATAATGAAGTGTTAAGATCCATCCAACACTTGGGTAATTTGTTGTAAACATCCGGCCCCATACAGCAGACACTGTTGCGTATTAGTGCTGTTTTTCCTTTAGTATGTAAACTCTACTAATGTAAACTCTACTATTGTCGCGTCTGTTTCTCGGGGCAAGGTCTGCCAGGCACTTAAAACGGTTCTGGTTCGACTTTACAAAGACTGCTATTTCTAATATATATATACAAGATAGAGTAAATATTTTATATTGTTTAAAATATGGCTTACAGCTATCGGTACTCTTCAGCTTAAACATGGAGCGTATACACCTTTTTTGGGCCGCGAATACCTTTCCTTTTTCGCAAGAGTTACCCCAAAATATTAAACCATATCGTAGGTATGTTTCTACCGTACTATAATACGCAGTAAGGAGTCCATCCGTACAAATTATAGAAGATAATATGCCTAGAACATATGCAGATTTACTTATATTTTTACAAAGAGTCCTAATGTGCGATTTCCAATTCAATTTGTCATAAATTTCCAGCGCCAAAAATCTCGTGCTTTCGACTTTGGTAATCTTATTATATTGTAGTATAAGTTTACTATTATTGTGTTTGCGTTGACTGAAATGTATAACCTTTGTTTTGCTTAAATTTATTATTAACTGATTGTGATCTACCCATTTTATAATTTTTTTGTAGGGAATTGTTTATGTCATATTCGTATGTATTAACCTTTTTACAAGGTATTGTTATGGTGCTGTCATCTGCAAAAAGCGTCAAATTTTGTTCTGTGTATTTAGGTAGGTCATTAATATACAATATAAATAATAACGGTCCCTTTTGCCATATTTATTGTTTTACGCTGCCTAAATCCTTTCTGTTCCTCACACAATATGTTATGTTTTTCTACATATTTATATAATTTATCATATTTTTCAATTATTTTTGAAATTAAGGGGATGAGTGAAATTGGTCTATAAATTTCAATTAACTCTCTATTTTTTTCTTAAATAATGGTTTTATTATAGAGGTTTTTAAGGCATCTGGATATTTTTTTTTATAGGATAGGATGACAAACGAGAACACAGTCCACCTGATGGTAAGTGGTTGCTGTGGCCCATAGACATTTACATTTATCCTCGTTTGTGAATCAAAATGCAGATGCGTTGTCACCCATGAGGACTAAGATGGAATGCCTCTTTTCCAGTAAAAAGGGTCTCCGGTTCTCAAACACTCACCATACGAAACACAGCAGCATTAAGCTGCTATTTTACGCTGGTATTCTGTGAGAGTGTGGTCCTTCCCCGGTCGAGCCGACCCATTCGTGCTACAACTATACTACTAATATAGCTGCAGCATGGCTCTGCCACGTGTAATGCCAGCACAAATGCAAAGATTTATTATATAAGTCAGGTGATCACATATCTTATTAGCCACATATTTAATTACCTTTGTACAATTGTCATCATAACCGACACTGCATGTGTTTTTCAGAGACATTATTATTCCCTTTATCTCATATGCTGTACTAGGCTCTAAGAACATAGAGTTAGGTATAGTATTTATATTATAGTCTGTCAAGAGAGTCATTAAAATAATATTTTTGGAACTACTGCTTTTGCTTGCACCATAACTTCATGGCTTGCACTGGCAACAATAAATTATTGTCAAACTGGATAACTCAGCTGTCATATCGTAGTTTTGTAGTATGGAGTGTAGAGAGAAGGAGGACCATCTCTATACTATGAAAAGTGTCCCTAAAACGTGTCCAATAAGGGTAGCGCTGCAGAAGCATAGGATAAATTAAAAAAAAGCGCCAAAAGTAATTAGAGTAAGATGGAGAAATAAATAAGGACCGACCAATCCGCTTGGTTTTGTACTACGTAAATAGTTGAGATTTTGTATATTGGCGTCTAACTAACTACTCTAGTCATGAAATTTTTGAAATATTTGAATTAAGCTGACTTCATTCCGTTCATAACAGCTATCTTCATATCGTAGTTTTTCAGACGCCAGCGCTATTGTGGTAGGTTTTGAAACCTCTATTTTCAGTAAATAGTAGGACACTTTTTCAACTTTCGCCCCTTATAAGATGGTTCTCCTTGTACTCTACACTCCATACTTTGTAGTTGATGTGCTCTAAGATTTTTTCTTATATTTCGAGTTTTTCTTATCGTATGACCGTTTAATCTTTAGAGATCAAAAATGAAACGCAGTGCTTATAAGAGCAGTACCAAACAAGTAATATTTAAAGTGTTTAGAGTGTATGGGCGAAAATTCGGCCATACACTCTTGGAGAAAGCGGGAAAGTTTCTTTCTGATTTAGACGATGTTTACGGTCGAACAGCAAAGATAACTGGTACGTACATGTATTTTAATGTTAAACACCATAAAAAAAAACTGTAATTTCATATCTACCATTTGTTTTTAAGCATAATTTATCCGTTTTATTATATTGTTTGCAAATAGTTGAGGTTATGAAATTTGTTTAAGAATTATACTACACAGTCAATAGTTTTGATCCTTTTGTATTATTTGTTTAGATATGAATAAGGTATCTATTATTTACATGCCTATATTGGTTTCAGGTGTATCTGAAAGCACAAATCGGCGCATAGTGGACGACGATGAATATTTTGCCTGTGGAGGATCTCTGTATAATGATATAGACAAACTTGTCATCTCAGTAAATGATGATAGTTCCAGTGAATCTGAAGAGTCAGAAATGGACCAATTTAATTACGCAGGAGCTTCAGGCAACATTTCAGGAGTTGAATACCTCGACTCAGATTAATAATCAAAATATAATAACTATGTATCAACATTTTTTTTGTTTTATTTTCGCACTTTGGATATCTGCAGTCTGTCAAGGCTGGTTATTTATGGAATACAATTTGGACTGTTTCCGATATTAAATATATATATAAAGGAAAGTCTCCAAATACACCTATTGTTGTAGAAACAACATCATCCCTTCAGAAAATGGATTTGCTCAAAAAATGCAAGATCTTTAATAATATGAACAAATTTAAGCTCCGTGCGAAACATCTTGGTATGATTACCTCTGAGGAGACCCTAATATTTGTATCTGAGCAATTAACTGCTAAATCTGCCAGACTCTATTTTATTGCCAGGGATTTAATTAAATCTACGGATTATAAATATTGCTGGACCAATTATGGCAATGTCTACGTTAGAAAGGATGGTGAATCCGCCATTATTACATTGACTTCTGAACCCCAAATTCATAAACTGTTCAATGTAAAATGACTAGATTTGGTGTTTATGTTGTCATATTGTTTGTATTCTTGGTTTCTGTTATGGTTTTTTATTTTATGGTTTTTTATTTTATTACGCTGTACGCTGCGTTGGGAGGCAAACGCGCGTTTTTGGTTAGGCGTTATTACGATTTCAATTTTAATTAATGTTCTTACACTTACACTCACTCTCATACTACACACACAACACACAAAATCAATTATACATTTCCCAAGTTTACCATGGCGTAGTGATAATGGCAAAATATTAATAATTACTAAATTTTATTAAATATTTAGCACAATGAACTTCCATCTTTATTACGGCCTACAGCTGCCCCTGCAAAAGCCGAATCTTCCGGGGCCCATGAGCAGAAGATTCCACGAGCAGCCGCAGGTCGAGCCCAATGACCATATGGAAGAATTTCCTATAATACTAAGCTATATGGGAGAAGGCTAGGGAAATATAGTACCTGTTACCTGTTTCCGACTCTTAGATCGCCGCAAGGCTCGGTCAGGGCGTAAGTGGGTGTGAGGTGTATGGCAAGTAGTGTTTAGTGGTGTGTAAATGTCTGAGACCTGGCCCTGCTTAGGCGACCAGCAGCGGCCGAGTTCCAGGCTGCCCCACAATGTTGCATCGCTCCAGCAGGCTCCACCGCTGGACCATTTCTTTCATCATTGTCACTATTTCAGTCTATTAGCTTCATTGTACATTTAACTAACTTAACTCACCTAATTCCACATTCATCGTAGAATCGAACACGTGATATCCGACACAGTATGGACAGTAGTTCAAAATTCGACATTCAATGTCCCGGATTCACTTATCACAAAATTATAAATAGGGAACTAACGCGATCTCTTAATGAGTCATACGGTTCAGCGTTGAATACAACTAAGTTCCTTCATTCGACACCAAAACACCACGTCGCGTAAAGAATTCAAAATACGCCTCGTTGACACGTAAACTAACAAACCAACCAACACACAAAAAAGGGCACTTAACGCGACGGCACAATTATATTGATTTCCAGATAATCCAACCGGGAGACGCTCTCGACCAAGGAATGCGCGGTTCGAATCCTAGACCGTATATCTACTCGACACGCGCGTGCACAATTCCGCATCACTCGAACAAGTTAAATATTGCAAAATTCACATATCCACGTAGCGAAGTAACACGCACTAAAAGAAACTATCTGGACTCTACACGGTCGCGTGAACTTCGGCCGCGATAATCGAGATACGCGGGTTCACCGAATCGCGGCCAGCGAACAACTCATCTCTTCGCCCACGCGTCGAGCACTGCAAGCCGCACACGGCCGCCCCACCTGGCGGCGTTTTTTTCACCTACATACCATCGGGTGACGCGCCAGCTCGAACGCAATTGGATGGCGTTCAAAAATGACCAAATTTGGGCATAAACATTGTTATTCTCAAATATTCAATTTTAAACTACCCCCTCGATCATTTCAATCTTTCTATTTATATTAAATTAAATGGTTACTTCTTTGCAAACACTAAATGATATAGAATGTGCTAAAATTGCTGACTCCATACAATGCAATATCCAGGACTTAGGTAAACGCATTAAAATTAATAAATCAGATCTTACTATCTTTACGCAAAATATAAGAAGCGTGAATTGTAATTTTGATGATCTTTTGGTAATTATTGCGCAACTAGAATTTGATCCTGATGTATTGGTCCTAACAGAGTGTCATCTAGATAAAAGCAAAGCTATACCTATTCTTCCAAACTATATTCATCTTGCAACAACACATCATATTAATCAGAATAATGGTGTAGTGATATATACAAAATCCTTATTAAAAGCTAACATTACAGAAGTTGTATTTAAAGAGGCGTCATGCTCACAAGTAAATATTTTTATCCATGTTGTACTTGGTATATATCGATCTCCATCCAATAGTAATGCGTCAAATTTTATAGATTCTCTAAATAACCATTTGTGAACTATAAATTTTGCTAATGTTACTATCACAGGTGACATAAATATAAATATAATTCCTAAACCTAATGAAAAATTATATGAATGCAATAACAGAATAAATTATTTGTACATGTTGTCTACACACGGTTTATTAAATGGACATAATTTTCCTACTCGTGAAAATAGTTGCCTAGATCATATAATTATAAAATTAAATGGATCTAAAATGTCAGCATTTATAGCAATTATTAACACAACAATTACTGATCATCTAAGTCTATTACTAATCCTATCAAAAAGTAAACATAAATCTATACAGACTAAAACTAAATTAATAATAGATTACGAGAAAGCCTAAAATGTTTTGCTTGAATGAAACTTAGAGAGTCTACTCTTGTGTGAAGACCTTAACTTACTTATTGAACAGCTTACTCAAAAGTTAAAAGAATCAGTGGATGAGGCTAAAATTACTAAGTATCTTCCAAAAACTCAGCGAATTATAAAGCCTTGGATCCGTACAGGTATTTTGCGATATATAAGGAACAGAAACCAAATGCAGCTTAAACTAAGATCTGACCCAGATAATAATATTCTAAAAATAACATTTACAAGATATCGTAATCATTGCAACAATTTGATGAAAAAACTAAAGAGAAAATACGAACGGGAAAAACTTACTAATGCTTCTAAACATTCAAAAAATCTTTGGAAAACTATAAATACTATTACTCAATACAAACCCTCTAAGACACATAGCAATGAACTCCTTACCATAAAATCATCCCCTAGTGAATCAATTAATTTTGTTGGTGAATTTTTTACTAACATTGGAAAAAAATTAGCTAATGAGATCAATACACCTGAAAATCCTATACAAAATACAAGTCCTCATTTGACATCATTCGTTCTTTTTGACACTGATCCACAAGAAGTTGTCCTTACTATTGATAGTCTCAAAACTGATAGTGCTGCTGGTTGGGACAATATTCCTACTAAATTTCTGAAATGGTGTAAGTTTCTCATCGCCCCTGTAATTAGTCACTTGGCTAATCTTTGTTTTCGTACAGGATTATTCCCGCTCTCACTTAAAAAATCTTTAATTACTCCGGTTTATAAAAGTGGTAAGAGAGACGACGGTCAACAACTATAGGCCTATCTCAGTCCTTACATCTATTTCAAAAATTTTAGAAAAAATAATAAATATTCGAATAATTAACTATTAAACTAAATATAACAAATTATCAAAAAATCAATTTGGATTTATACAAAAAAATTCTACTGAAGACGCGGTTTTAGCACTTTAATAATTGAAAATGTTGATCACGGAAAAAATGTATTACAGTTTTTCTTGATTTAAAAAAGGCATTTGACAACGTCTCTTTTCCCACTCTAGTTGCTAAACTAGAACATATCGGCATTCGAGAAAAAGCACTTGAATTGATGAGGGACTATTTACAGGGACGTACCCAGAGGGTGAAAATTGGAGACTACCAAAGCCCAGACTTCGACATTACTTACGGCGTACCACAGGGGAGTCTCTTGGGCCCTACTCTATTCTTGATATATATTAATCAGCTCACAGAGTTAAATATTGAGGGTGGCCAAGTCTTTTCGTATGCTGATGACATTGTTATTGTGTTTACTGATAGTACTTGGAAAGGTGTATTTGAGAAGGCTGAAAAAGGTCTTTGTAAGGTGTCTAGATGGCTTAGACATAATCTAATAACACTAAATGTTAATAAAACCAACTATATGTGTTTCAGTATAGATAAACGAACACAGCCCCCTAGTGAAACTTCACTAATAATTCATCAATGTGATGATACGGATTGTTTTAATTGTAATTGTGAAAAACTTGAGCGAGTACATAACACAATATACCTTGGAATAATTTTTGACCAACATCTTTCGTGGATTAATCAAATAGAATACGTAAACGCCAGAATTCGTAAGCTTACATGGATATTTAAAAAACTGCGTTATATTACAACGACTAAATTGATAAATCAAATTTACACATCTTTAGTTAGTTCTCAGTTAGTTCTAGGATATTGCATTACGGTATGGGGAGGAGCGGCAAATACTAACTTACTGAACATAGAAAGAGGACAATGATGACTTCTTAAAGTTATGTATTTTAAGCCTATTAGATTTAATACCGAACAACTGTATAATATTAGTGATGTTCTTACGGTTAGGCAACTATATATCTTACAGTCAATTTTATAAACACATACTAACTCGCCATATGATCCAAAAAACATGTACACGGGGTAATCATAACGTCATTAAACAAATTTATGTAAAATCTAAATTTGCTGAGAGACAGTACTGTGCCCAATCAAGATAAAAAATTAAACTTTCACCGGCTTAATTATTGCGAATGTAAAAAAATACTTACCGATCATCTTAAAAAATTATCTTATTATTTTATACCACAGAAAACATTCTACGTCACGGAATTAAATAATATATTTGTTTATCAGAATAGAATAGAATAAAATAACATAAAATAATATTAACAAAAATACTTACACTTTTAAGCACCTACAATCACACGTACACACATACACTCACACGCGCACACTCACACACACACACACACACACACACAAACACACCTACTCTAAATCATAGGTAATCTTGCTCGGCTTATCTCAATATTTAATGTTATTAGGAAGAGCGGTGCCTCTTGACACAGGTATTCTTTTATACTTACTAGGAGGCTCCAATTACTTTAATTTTTAATTTTATTTTAATTTTTAATATAATATATATATATAATTTTATACAGTAAAATCAAAAGTCCATTAATATTTGGATTGTCTGGGCCTTAGCATAAACTTAGCTTAATCTTAGTACAACTATAAATTCAGAATCAAAAGTTTATGCTTAGTTACTCAGCTAAGTTTTTCGTAAGCTAAGTCTGAGCAAAGTCAAAGTACGATCTATAGATCTCAGCCTAAGTCTAGTCCAATCCAATCCCCAGAAGACACAGGTTTGCAAACCCCTGAAGCCCTTTGTCGTACCTCCTCAGTTTCAGGGCATTACCCTTGTTGCCTCAGTCAGTATCGGAATCCTCAGCCTCGACATGATGAATGATGTGCACTTTTGTGGTTACTTGGAAGAGAAGGCCAAAAAAAGCCTCTAAATAGCTTGGCCTGTTCATCAGAGTGGGACAGTATTTCATGCAGACACACCGCTAGCAACTTTACAAGGCGCAGGTTTGACATCACATTGAATACTGTTTCCATCTCTAGCCTAGGTCTGGCCTGGCTCGATTCGTCGACTAGCGAGTTCTTTCCGATCCCTTTATTGTTGAGAGATGTTGCATCCCTTTTCATTTTCTATCACATTTACCACGAGGAGTGCTCTGAGGAATTGTCCGAATTAATTCTAGCCGTCAAATTTCACCAACGCACATCGCGACATAACTTACGTTACCATCCACATTATTTGGATGCTTGGCGGTCCACTACTATGCGATTTATTAGGAGCTTATTTCCTCGCACAACTAATTTGTGGAATCGTTTACCACTGGCCTTTTTTCTGGACGGATATGACTTAGGTACCTTCAAGAAACGAGCTTACTCCCTTTTCAAAGGCCGGCAATGCACCTGCAATTCCTCTGGCGCTGCAGTTGTTCATGGGCGGTAGTCGACACTGTCAGGTGAGCCGCATGCTCTTTTGCCCTTCTTGTATAAAAAAAATCAGACGTGATAATAATGTTCTTATTATTTTTGAATTAGAGAGGAGTATGGGTTCAACATTTTTACAAAATATATTTGTACAAGACGCCGGCTGTATTACCGTATATACAGTTTATTTAACTAACGACATGATGGATATATTTATAATATTCCGAAAATAGATTAAAACAAAAAAGAAGCATAATCATAATCATTATCATCATCATCATTACAAACCTTCACAAGTCCTCTGCTGAACATAGGCCTCCCCCAAGGAATGCCACAAAGCACGGTGCCGAACCACCTGCATCCATTGACTTCCTTACCAGGTCGTCACTCCATCTAGTGGGGGGACGCCCTACACTTCGCCTACCGGTACGAGGCTGCCACTCGAGAACCTTTCATCCGCATCGTTTGTCGGTTTTTCGAGTTATATGGCCGGCCCATTACCACTTCAGCTTACAAATCCGTTGGGCTATGTCGGTCACTCTCGTTCTACTGCGGATATCCTCATTTCTAAGTTTATCACGCAAAGAAACCCCGAGCATAGCCCTCTCCATAGCTCGCTAAGCGACCTTGAGCTTCCTCATACGGCCAGCAGTAAAGGACCACGTCTCAGATCCATAAATCATCACTGGCAACACGCACTGGTTGTACAGTCTCCTTTCAAGTTTTGAGGTATACCTGACAAGAAGATGTGTCTTAATTTCCCGAACGCTACCCAGCCGAGTTGAATCCGTCGATTGACCTTTCGGTTGAAGTTGGAGTTACCTAGTCGGACTCTCTGTACCAGGTAAACATACTCGTCAACTACTTCGAGCTTAGTGCTCCCAACAACTACCGGAATAGGTGTGGCATTGACGTTACACATGATCATTGTTTTGTCCATGTTCATGTTAAGACCTATCGGTTGTGAGACACTATTGAGGTCATTGAGCATAGTGCTTAGGTCCTTCAGTGTTGTAGGTCCTCAAAAACATAATATATTAAATAAAAATGAAAGTAATTAGGTTACTAATCTAAAAATGATTGCATAGTATTTTACTGGACAATTTTTCATGAAAATCAAAAATAAAATATGTTTTGTTTTTATAGTAAGCTCTGAAAGTAAGCAGTTATTGTAGAATGTTACGAGTACTACATGTTTTCCCGTCTGGAGTAACACCCAGAAATTAATTTGTGGTCTATTTGTAATGCCTTTCTAATTCTCGGGATGCTTTAAAGCATAAGCTCGTTGTTTTTCCTATGTTTTATAGATGGCACATTGCTTAAATCGTAGCAATACAGTATTTTCATAACAAGGGGGCACTGTGGGTATTTTAACTTTTGGCTAGGTTTGGCCCCAACCTTCGATTGTAATAAAATAACTGTCATTGTTATAGAAATATTTTGATTTTTTTGATAGGCTGTAATGGAATGGATATGTGGATTAATTTAAACGATAAAAAGTACAGAATTTCTTTACTATGCTGGCCACCTATTGCTATAGCGTCTGACGAAGCATCGCAGCTCGTACCGTATGAATGATTACTCAACATGCGTTTGCAATTGGCAAGACCAACAATTTTCGTTATGTATTTATTACAAAAGTGGAGAAAATTCTTAGAAAATGGTGTTTTTTTGTCCTATCTTAAGAAATGAAGACTAAAGTGCGCTTTCTTGTGCGATGTTATCGTCAAAATTTTGCCCGACGGACAAAGCTCGGTGACGTCGTCACTCGTGTCTCAACGAGCACTTTATGGAAACTTACTATTTCGCTCGTAATTTTGAGCGGGTCTCTCACCACTGTGATTATTATTTTTGACTAAAAATGTCATTATAAGTATTGTGTCGTCCCCGAGTGTTACAATACGACCAAAACCACCAAATAAGTTGTTTTTTATGGTAGTGAGCTAATGGCTATGGCTAGTGGGCTGCATTATTGTAACATAATTAAAATTGCAATAAAAATGTTGTATAGCATAGGCAAGATTACCGAGCTTGAGACCCGTATTTAAAGAATGTGTGTGAAATATTTCTAGCTATGCTTAGAACCTGAGTAACTATTTTGAATAACATGTCCCGAAATATAAAAATGTCATTTACACAATAACAAATCTACCCAGAATTGTTTCCGCTCGGAAATTGAACTCGGAGTCACTGATTGTGAGATACACCACACAGGTCGTCATAAAATAAATTCATTTTTGTTTTTAAGTTGAAAATGACATGGTATATCTATGTGAAGTTTAAACGAGTACGAGACTGCTGAAACTGAAGAGTGTGTAGGGTAGTGTGGTGAAGTAGTGCCTCACAAGTTTGCTTTGGACAAAACAGCTAAACGAAAACCTGTACAGTCCGTTATAGAAAATCGTAAAAAGTAGAAATTATTAAGAAAATTTCGTGTGAAAATGTAACGGGAGAAGTTCCGTCTATTTCACTCAAATTTACGTACGTTCTCATAGTAATAACTACAAAAGATAGTGTGATGTACATAAAATAAGCAAATTTTTACCTATTGTCAAGCTCATTAAGGCTATCTATCATTATTATTCATTGAGATAACATATTTCTGATAGGTTTTGCTTGCTCGTTTCCTTCTTTTCCAGCCTCAACCACTTTATTTTTTCCGTTCCACACACTCCGCCGTTTGTTTCCACTATTGGCAAAATTAAATATGCGTTCTTTCATACATTCAGAAGCACGGCGGGATGTTCCGCCTAGGCAAGAACAGTATTAAGCTAGATATATCCAGGACCAGTGGATGTAATTCTTGATATAACTTCCCGATTTATTATTGTCTTTAGGCACCGTTTCGAGCTTAAAATAAATATTGTCATCCATCAAAAATATTAATATAATATTTTGTTTACTAAAGGACTAAGACTTATCGATAACACTATAATCGTGCATTATTCTCTTATGCACGGCAAACATCAAACAGAACGCCGAGCGACGTGTCTTCTCTCTGGAAAGCCTTTCGGCGAACTCACAGAACTCTCAACCGAAAGGGTGGATTAATTTTAATTACGCAGTGTCTAAAAGTACTTTTAAAATATTTATAGAAAAGGAATAAAGCTATTTTATTTTCAATTTCTTAATTATATAGGTTAGGTGTAAAAAGATATTCTTCTAACATATTATTCTATTATTATATTAAATTATAAGTAACATAAATTGGTGAAACTAATGGTATTATCCATTGCATTTTGTTAAAAAAAATCACATGCTTTGAATTTTTCATTTCTAAAACCTAAATCAAAATATATTTTGTTAACTGTCTATTTTTCTTGGAGTCTTCCGAATTGATAATATTTTTTGAGTGTGAAATTTGTCAGTGATTTCAGATATTTTAAGCTTCGAAATTGAGGCTAAAAGAGATATTAAGAAAACATTTGATTGGTTATCTCAATAGCTACTAACTATTTAGACAGCAAAATTTCCTAAAGTTATGTGTAATTAACATCTGTGTGAGATAAGCGGTTGATGTTGTTTGAATAGTAAGGTTTTGAGCCAAATAGCGCTTGAAACGTGTTACCCGCATTAAATATGTCAACAGGAACAGAAATCTACTCCTGATATTTCAATAGCATCGTCAGACATATCGTTGTACTTTGGAATTTAACGAATGAGTTACTGGACAGTAACCACCTACAAAAAACAAACTGACTGGAATCTCAAACTTAAAGCAGCTTGATTTGGATGTCGATTCGAGACGATTTTTGACTTAAATCGGATTTTAGGTATCGTTATATATCGATAACATGACGATAAAACAGGAGCAAGAATCCACTGGTGGTCGTTTTCCCGTCAAATCTCCGTGTGAAAAAATTTCTTTATATGAAGTCTTAATAACTCTATAGGCAACACTGAATTAGTGAAATGTCAAACAGAAATAGACATTAGACAATATGGCGGCTGCAGTGTGTGAATTTGAGCCGTGGTTAAGTGCAAAGTTAAAATCTTTAAAAACAGATGAAGGAGTTTTTGGGCACTACATATCCAGTATATTAGAAAGCGAGGAATCAATTGATGAAAAGAAAGATGCTCTAGAAGGCATACTTTCTGAAATTTTGGTAAGTCAAAATATCGGTTAAACACGCAGACATGTCTAAATTTTCCTTAATTTCCTCAAAAATTTGACAGGAAAGTGATATATCAGTACATGTTAATGAAATAATAGAGAAATGGGAGTCGTGTAAACCTCAAGAAGAAACGCTGAAACCAGTGGCGGATGTAGATGTTCAGTTGGCTAAGTTGCTAGAATCTCAGTCTCTTGCAACGACTACGCGGCGAGAATATACTGATGAGGAGAAAAAAATACGTGAAGCAATTCTATCTCAATACAGTCAACTCTCCGATAATGAGGTGTGTACCAAATGTTAATATTAATCTTACTCAATTAATTAATAACAAAATAATTTATGTACAAATTATTTATTTCAGGAAGATCTGGAACATGAGGAAGTAACAGATAGCACTGATTTAGTTAAAAATACAAATGCCCTAGATGTGGCTGCAGCTGCAAGAGAAAGAAGAGAACAAGCGAGGCTTGAAGCACAGCGTAAAAAAGAAAAAGATAGAGAAGACAGGTATATACAAGAATTAAATTATTTTTATTGAGGCAGTTATAATTATTATTATTATTACTATGTTCAACATTTATTTTTAGAGAAAAGCAGAAACAACTGAAAGAAGAAAAGAAAGAAAAACGTAAAACACAAAAAGGTGAAAGGAAGAGGTAGCAATCTAAATATGCCATGTGAAGAGCTGTTTGTCACTGCATGAAATGAAATACTATTAAAGTATCCTAGATGACTTGTTTTGTGCTGTTAAAAAAGAAAATGTTTGAAAATTTGTTTTGTTAATAGCTCATTTAGTGATAAGCACATGTGTATATTATATCCAGAAAGGCAATATATAAAAGTTGTGACTGGACTTTATTCATAGCATGAGTCTTGGATATTAGTTTATTGTATATAGAAAACAAAAAAAAAAGATTAGTGAAAGTCCTAGGATATTTTAAGAGTATATAGGTGTTTATTGAAATTTTTATTTAATTTATCTATGTACAAATACAAGTCATGTTTAAATATTGTTTGTAACAAATTTCATTATTTTCATTCATATTTTCTTACATTTCTCTTTCAAAAAGAGCAACTTTATGTTAATTTAAAATAACAAGAAATGTTATTCTCTGAAACTGGTAATAATGATTACTAGTTTAGAAACTACCTAGTTTAATTGTACAGTTTCTATTTTTACAACCTCAATGAAAATACATAATTAAGGAAGATTGAACAAAATGGTTAATTTTACATTTAAAACTGAAGAAAATGCTATGTAATTGCAATAAATCTAGGAATGTGTTGAAGTAGAAACAATATATGTATTAGATGATGTTGCTGCTGTAAAAATACCATCATTTATCATTATCATTTTATTGATTAAAATACATATTTATCTTTATACATTACATATGTATTGTACAGTATTTTTATTACTTAAGTTACATATAAATAGTGTCTACATAATTTAATTACAGTTATGCTTTTAGTTAATACTGTGCATTTTTTGTTTATTTTGTATGTAATATTTGAAATAAAAGATATTAAACGTCTGAATGCTTATAAATTTATTGAGCAGCTGAAACTCCTTTTTTTTAGTTGAAACTTCTCACAAATTTATAAAAAAAACAAAATTATAAACTTTATTATTGTGACTACAAGCTATAATTTTTCTTCACTGCCATAAGTTTTATTAAACTCTGTGACAATGAAATTATGAGCTCCACCGGCATAGATTTGTGTTATAATTTCATCTTTATTACATTTAATGGGGACAATAGTTGGAAAAGAAATTACTGGTTCAAGTGAAATTCCTGTATTAGCATGTTCATTCCAGCCCCAAGCCCATAAAGTGTTGTCTTCACTTAAACATATTGTATGCTCTGAACCTAAGGCAACATCTTTTACTTTTCTATTGTCTGAAAAAAAAAAGAAAAATGATATCAATGCCATTATGTTGTTAACCATGCTACAGTAACTGGATTCTAAGCAATTTAAATATGTGGAAAAGCATACGATTAGAAAACACTAAGATGGTTTGTTCTAATGAAATTTAATTCCATTTGTAAATATTATACCTACTGACATAAATATATTTTTCAGGGATATAAATAACATTTTAAGCTTAAATAATTACTGTTGACATACCTGGAAGCTCAATGTGAAATATTTTTCCTACAAAGGATTCATTAGTACCAAGCTGAGAGTAATTATTACGACCCCAAGTGAGTATGGTACCATCTTCCAGCCACATAAGAATATTTGTCCATCCACTTAATAATTTTTTTACCTTTTGTTTAATGTCTAAATCAATATTTTGAGGTTCATATATATTACGGACCCATATATTTTGCTTTAAACTACTATTTTGTTGTAGCAACTGACCATGTTTATTTTCACCCCAAACATATAGAACATTTTTGTCAGATGACCAAGCTACTGTATGATTTTGTCCACATGCAATATGAGATATCTTATCAATGTTCACAACTTTTTGGAATCTATCAGAAAATAATGTTTCTTTTCCTAAACCAAGTTGGCCTTGTTTTCCACATCCTGTAACCCATACTTCACCTTTAGAGTTTATAATCGCAGTATGCCTTAATCCCATTGAAACAGCACAAGCATTTACTTGTAATCTAACAGGCTTTTTTACTTCAGTAAAATGTGATCTTGGCAGTCCTAATTGACCATTATTATTTGAGCCCCAAACAAATAAAAAATTATCATCTGTTACTGCACAACTAAAATCCCAGCCAGTAGATATATTTGTGAATGTGATGCCACTTAGGCACCATACTCTTTCAAATGTTTCCAGTGATTTCTGACTTATTTTTTCTATGGCTAGCTGACGGTTTAAATTCCATCCACAAGAATAAAGTTTACCTTCATCATTAAGAAGAAGTGTGTGACCACCACCACATGAAATTTGTTTGATTTTATTGCAAAATTGTGGAAGAATAACTTTAGTAGGTTCCTGTACTTGTTCAGTAATAATTCCAAGACCAAGTTGACCATGTGAATTGGCACCCTGTAATTAATTTTTAAACATTATAAAGAAAAAAGAAATACAGTTGAATTGTAAATATTTGGCGAAAAGAGTTTATAGTAAAATAAGAATGTTGTTTACCCATGCCCATAAATTCATTTTTAGGAAAATGAAATAGAGGTAATTATGTTATTTTATTTCCATTTTAAGCTTCTATGTGCAAGCCGTAAGTAACATTTTTTAACTTTTTTAGTATCTTTAGACCAAACACATTTGGTTGCGGGTTTGTAACTATTTTTTAAAATGTGAGTGTACATATGTCGCGAAAATGAAAAATGAAGTTTTCAGTAAGTACCTAATAAATGTCTATTGTCATTTATTTTGTCACCTGTGATTGTTAAATTGTCATTTGTCAAATCTATTCTTCTTCTTAATAACTGGCTTTACGACTCTGGGATCTAGCCCTTCTGAGCCTGAAGTTACAATATATTATAATATCCTTCATAGTATACTGCTTCACAATATGTTGATGCGTCACATTGTGCAGCCCTTGGGAGATTTTGACGGCAACTTGAGCCAGCAGACAGCTAACGGTTGGCGATGGATCTCAAGGCGCCTAAGCAGACAGACACCTTATTTTGAGAATCATATCACCATCAGAGCACTTTTTTCACAGTTTCCACTAATAGTTCACATGCGCAGACACTTAATACACAAAATCGCACCACTTTTACATATCAAAGTCTACTTCAAACCATTATTTAAACAATAATACAGGAGCAGCAAACCGCCGCCGGGCAAATTCCCGTTAAAACTCCTTGTCAAATCTAAGGCTGGCCACCACCACCGCCTACATACGGAATTCCGTTTCGGAATTCCATATAAAATCAAAGACCCGTTACACACGTACACAGTTTTCCATTCGAAATTTTGTGGACAAAATGGGATTCTGAATGTATGGAGCCGATCCGTTCGGAATTCTCGAACGGTACCCTGAAACGGAATTCGGTATGTATGTTTCGGGCCTTATACGTCCATGGATCATGGATGAATATTTTTTGTTCGATATATCGTATTTTTGTCGTTAACTTTTATTTCGATACATCGGTATATCGATATAAAATATCAAGTACCGAAAATATATCAAATACGATATATTTAAGCAACACCGTTGTTGTCAGTTGTCACTGGTCGTCACTGACTATAACCGCTAAAATTCAGATAATCAATAAAAATGTTGGACTAACAGTCGCCATTTTACCAGTCTTTTCAGAAATAGCGTTAATGTATTTGGTACCTACTGCATTTTTAGTTTCATCAGAGAGAGTGGCATCAGTTGTTAATCTTAGCAGAAGCCGACTTTAGAAGCAGATCAAACTTAGAATTTTTCTTTTATTTCTTTCGGTTAAGTATTGGTTTGCATAAGTACATTTTGCAATTGTATACACTTTAACGTTCGATTAAAAGTATTATATTTTTTTTCACTGTTATTAATAATAATTTATGATTTTACATTACTGTCACTTGATTACTAGAAATGACGTTTCTAGTTTGGTGTTAATATGAATAGTTATACTAACATGAACTAGACTAGTAAAACAAACAATAGAAATTCATAAAGCATGCAAATATTTTTTAAAAATTCACCGATATGTCGATATTTTTTTCGATATATCAAAAGCGATATTAAATATTTATATTTTAAAATGCTTTCCTAAAACATCTATACGATATATTTCGGTACTTTTTGTCATTTCCTGTATCCCTGATAAGATCGGAACTTCTGTTAGCTTGTGTTGTGTTTGTGTACTTCTTATTAAGCCCGCCTCTCACTATGGAATATAATATAATATACAATATGTAACAAAAACCCTGTGGTTCCCGTTAAGTAGTTAGTTTGAATAATGATCTTGATAACGTACTTAATGAGAACCACAGGGTTTTTGTTACATGGACTATCTGACGGACAGGGCCGTCATCTACCCCGGTCGAAACGGAGAGTGGAACCGGCGAGAGATGTCGTGCGGTGTCCCACAGGGTTCGGTTCTGGGGCCGCCCCTGTGGAACATCGGTTACGACTGGGTGCTGCGCGCCGACCTCCCTACCGGCGTCAGCGTAGTTTGCTACGCTGACGACACGCTGGTACTGGCACAAGGGGGGTCGTACGAGGCGGCGGCGGAAACTATGACACGCGGGGTTGCGATAGTCGTTGAGAGGATCCGGCAACTGGGTCTCGAGGTGGCTCTGCACAAGTCCGAGGCCATGCACTTCCATGGTCCTCGGAACAGGCCACCACCGGGATCCTCAGTGATGGTAGGAGGGGTATCCATCGGCGTCGAGTCGACGTTGAAGTACCTAGGACTCGTCCTCGACGGCCGATGGAACTTCGTTGAGCACTTCCGACGTTTGGCTCCCAAACTGGAACGGACCGGGGCTGCCTTCAGGCGGCTCCTGCCGAACCTGGGGGGGCCAAACGCCTCCTGCCGGAGGCTCTACGCGGGGATCGTGAGGTCCATGGCCCTTTACGGGGCCCCGGTGTGGGCGCGTGGTTTGGCGCGGCTTGCCGTCCACCACCTAAACGCGCCCCAAAGGGTGGTTGCCGTAAAGATGGTTCGCGGCTACCGCACGATCTCCCGCGAGGCGGCGATTCTCCTTGCCGGATTGCCGCCATGGGATCTGGAGGCGATAGTCCTCGCGCGCCTGCACGAATGGCGCGCGGCAGCACTATGCCGGGGGGAAACCCCGCTGCCGCGGCAAGTTGTCGCGCAGCGGACAGACTTCCGGCATGATCTCATGGCGACATGGAGAGAGCGACTGTCGCAACCCCGTGCTGGGCACGCCACTATAGCGGCGATAAGACCCCTCTTTGAGGAGTGGCTTGAGAGACGCCACGGCGTCCTCACCTTCCGCCTGACGCAGGTCCTCACCGGACACGGTGTGTTCGGGAGGTTCCTGCACCGAATCGGGCGGGAGGAAACGCCCGGGTTCTCCCACTGCGAGGATCGACCGGAGGACACGGTGGAGCACACCGTGGAGGTGTGTTCTGCTTGGGCGGAGCACCGCCGTGTCCTCGTAGCGGCGATAGGCGGCGGCGACCTCTCGCGTCCGGCTCTGGTCGAAGCCATGGTCCGGAGCGAGACGGAATGGGATGCCGTCACCACCTTCTGCGAAGCAGTGATGCTAGCGAAGGAGGTGGCGGAGCGGGAGAAGGAAAGAGCAACAGCTTTCCTTCCCGGCCGCCGCGGGAGACGCCCCGGGCGTCGGGGGCTACGTCGTGGCCCCCGACCACCGTAGGCGCGGGCCTGTGGACGGCGAGCAATGGGTAGCTCGCCGTCCGTCCGTCTAACGACGACAGGCCGTGTCGACGGCGCGTTTTGTTCCACGCGCGCCTCAAAGAGCTGTCAGCAGCGTGAAGGGGCCCGCAAGGGCCGACGCCTGCCGGGGCTGCGGGCTGTTCGAAAGAGATACCGCGGCTCCGGAACGTAAGGGCACTGAAGGAACACGGATGGTTTTTAGTCAGTAAAAGTCTGACACTCCCTTCCGCTCCACCCACAGCGAAAGGCGTCATTAGATGATTTTCCATCCGCAAAAAAAAAAAAGGGTTTTTGTTACATATTGTATATTACATCTTGAGATATAAGTTAATATCGCTCACCATACTTTTTTAAATGGCACCGGTTACACTGAGCTATAATATAATATATTACAACTCAAACTATAAATATTTTTTCGATCGACCGAGCAATTTCATATTATAGTTCCGCGCCGCTGCAGAACGGTGTGCGGGGTACAGAAGGTAATCCAATGACCAATAACGAACGCACACTGGTTAAAAGATATATCGCACAGTGTGAAAGCCAGTCGCGGGATATAATTTATATTTCGGGATATAATATATGTTATAACCCATAGTGAAAAGCCAGCTTTATATTGTGCTTGTGGCTTGTGCATGAAGTGGCTTGTGGTACAAGTTGTTATTTTATTCTTTTAAGTCATGTCTTCATTTCATTCAGGATCTTCGTTTTTATAGTTTTTTTTTCACAATATGCTGATGCGTCACATTGAGAAGCTTTTGGGGGATTTTGACAACAGCTCAATCCATCGGACAGTCGATGACAACGTCACTCAATTTCATAAGGCGCTTAAGCGATCAAAATAAATTGAGGTTTAGGGTGAGTGGGGGGAAAATGAAAGACGGGGTAAGACAAAAACGCATCAGTAAAAACAGATTTTGTGTAATTTATCCAATGCAGGCAACGTTCATAACACCGCCATTTTGTTACGTACCACACCTAAGTCGCCACTTTCTATATAGTTTGTGGTCGCCACTTGTCGTTTTGAGGGATTGGTTGTGTGTTATAAGGGAATATCTACGCTGTGAATTTTACGCGAGCAAGTCGGGTGTTTTAATCTTATCCCGTGTCGTGTAACTTGATTTACGAGGTAGGTACGAGTTTTTTATTTGTATACATACTAATTATTTTTAATTGGTAGTTATGTTGCTATGTCTAAATATCACTACGTTTTGGATTTTAGGATTTATTGTAACATTCCGTCTTTACCCGCCAATATTTGACGGGGTAAGATAAACATACAAAAGTTTCCATCTTGCTCCGTTTTCAAAAGTCATACAAATGGTCTCATGTGGTAGAGGTAGGTCTTTATCAGTGGTAGAGCCACGCTGCAGCTTTTGCTGTCGCACGGATGGGCTGGCTCGAACCGGGGTGGTACCATGACCACACAGAAAACCAGCGTGAAGTAGAGGTTTACCTCTGCGTTTCGCTTGGTGAGTGCAGGTGACCGGAGGCCCTTTTTATTGGAAATGAAGCATTCCATCTTAGTCCTCACGGGTGACAACGCATCTACATTTTGATTTGTAATGGAGGATAGATGTAGAAGTCTATGGGCCGCAGCAACCACTTACCATCAGGTGGACTGTGTGCTCGTTTGTCACCCTTATCGTATAAAAAAAATGTTCTCAAACTGTACCTGAAAAAATGTTTTGTTTTGTTACAGCCATTATATAAATTGTCAGCGGCACTATTTCAGTTGTGTATCGCTAGCAACGCAGAGTCGGGAATTTGTATTTGGAAAAATCCAAAATTAGGGGCTTTTTAGGTGCTAATTAGGTGCCAAGTTTAAAAATTAGGTGCTCTAAAATTTTCACCGCAACGAACTGTTGAAATTTGCGTTGCTAGCAAGACGTCTCGCTAGCAACGCAATAAAGTTATTAGATATACGATAAATATTAATAGCAAGGAATTAAGTGCTAATTAGGTGTTGCAAGTATACGCAATAACAAGGCGCTCCTAATAAAAATAAAGTCGTTATTCAGAACATAGCAGATGCAAAATTCAGATTTCCTGAAAATCAAAATACAATCAAAATTGCTTTCAGAAAAAGTCCAAATTAGGGGCTTTTTAGGTGCTAATTAAGTACCAAGTTTAAAAATTAGTTGCTCCAAAATTTTCACCGCAACGAACCATTGAAATTTGCGTTGCTGGCAAAACGTATCGCTGGCAACGCAATGAAGTTATTAGATATACGATAAATATTAATAGCAAGGAATTAAGTGCTAATTAGGTGCTGCAAGTATACGCAATAACAAGGCGCTCCTAATAAAAATAAAGTCGTTATTCAGAACATAGCAGATGCAAAATTCAGATTTCCTGAAAATCAAAATACAATCAAAATTGCTTTCAGAAAAAGTCCAAATTAGGGGCTTTTTAGGTGCTAATTAAGTACCAAGTTTAAAAATTAGTTGCTCCAAAATTTTCACCGCAACGAACCATTGAAATTTGCGTTGCTGGCAAAACGTATCGCTGGCAACGCAATGAAGTTATTAGATATACGATAAATATTAATAGCAAGGAATTAAGTGCTAATTAGGTGCTGCAAGTATACGCAATGACAAGGCGCCCTATAAAGTCGTATTCCAAACAAAGCAGATGCAAAATTCAGATTTTCTGAAAACAGAAAATAATCAAAAATGCTTTTAGAAAAAACCCAAAATAAGGGCTTTTTAGGTGCTAATTAAGTACCAAGTTTAAAAATTAGGTGCTCTAAAATTTTCACCGTAACGATCGATTGAAATTTGCGTTGCTGGCAAAACGTATCGCTAGCTAGATACAGATTAAGAATATCTTAATCTGTATCGCGTTTCGATAATCGCTCAGCACTTAATCAACACTTAATTCCTTGCTATTAATGTTTATCGTATATCTAATAACTTCATTGCGTTGCCAGCGATACGTTTTGCCAACAACGCAAATTTCAATGGTTCGTTGCGGTGAAAATTTTGGAGCAACTAATTTTTAAACTTGGTACTTAATTAGCACCTAAAAAGCCCCTAATTTGGACTTTTTTTGAAAGCAATTTTGATTGTATTTTGATTTTCAGGAAATCTGAATTTTGCATCTGCTATGTTCTGAATAACGACTTTATTTTTATTAGGAGCGCCTTGTTATTGCGTATACTTGCAGCACCTAATTAGCACTTAATTCCTTGCTATTAAAATTTATTGTATATCTAATAACTTTATTGCGTTGCTAGCGAGACGTCTTGCTAGCAACGCAAATTTCAACAGTTCGTTGCGGTGAAAATTTTAGAGCACCTAATTTTTAAACTTGGCACCTAATTAGCACCTAAAAAGCCCCTAATTTTGGATTTTTCCAAATACAAATTCCCGACTTTGCGTTGCTAGCGATACACAACTCACAATTTCAGCTAGTATTGTCTAAAGGTATTTAGATAATATTAGCAAGCGGGTCACCTGATGGCTAAGTGATTTCACCGCTGCCCATAGACACAAGAAACAACAGGAGTGTTACTTGTGCGTTGCCTTCTCGTAAGGTATAGGAACAGGATTTGTAGGAATGGGAGTAGGAACATAAAGAAAGGGGAAAGACCACCAGACACTCGTTAGTAAATGCAACATCACAGCTCTTAGAACAATGAAACGTCACATCGGTTTATCTAGCAAACTTCAACATTCGGGTGGCCTTAAGAAAAGGGGAAAAGGAACGGGCATCCGGAACTCTCACTCACCAGACGAAACATGGCAGCCACTAAGAAGCTAAACACTTCACGCTGATTTTCTGTGAGAAGTTAGTATCGCACCGGTCGACCCTGCTCATTTATGTGTTACAGTGAACTGTAGACGTGGATCTACAATTTTTTTTATTAATGTTTAGATAATTTTTTTTGAAGTTTTTCCATGTTTTTAATTGTGGCATTTTTCTAAGATCTTATTAATTGGTTAGCTGTTTAATTTTTTACGTTTTGTGCTACATATTTTGTTGACCAAAATGGTAAAAGGTACATGTACGTAATTGTGTTTAAAATTATCTTGGCATTAACAATAAAAAGAATTATATGATTAATATCTTTCATTTTCTGTATAATCTTATCCAAGTAAAGTGAAAAGTTTGAGAAACTCTAGTTCAATCTTTCCCCGGCGGGGCAAGATCGAAATATAAAAAACAAATAATTTGTGTTATCTGTGTTATTTGAAAGTATTTTGATATTATAGACAGTTCTGAAATGTCAGGACAATTAAAATTGTAGCCTACTGACCGTCAATATCGTCTGACATTAATTTGGACGATTTTAGAAACTACTTCGATCTTACCCCACCACCCTTTCATCTTTCCCCCTGATTTTTCATACGATAAAAACATTGTAATTAATTTTTTTTTGCTTTCGAATAAATATAACAGGGATTTATCGATATGACATAAAAATATGCTCTTTGTACTTTATTCACTATAGATATAATTGTAGCTTAAATTAATATTTTACAAGACGTCGAATACAACACTGCTCATCTCATCAAAAACCGTTCGATCTTCCCCCCACTCATCCTATATCAACATCGAAACACTTGTTTCGTCGTTTTCTCTAAAAGTTCACATGCGCAGACACTTAATACACAAAACTGCATCATTTCACGTATTAAAATACACTTCAAACCATTATTTAAACGATTAAACAGGAGCAACAATTCGTCGACTGTCAAGTTTTCGCCAAATCAAGTGTTTTTTTTAAGTGGAATAGAAGCTGCTATATACAAAAGTATTTGTGAAATATAACTGTCCAAAAAAAAAATACATAAAAGCAATTCCTATCCTAAATTTTCCAGCATTTGCGTAATAATAAAACTATAAATAGATGATATTATTTTAAACTGCAATCACTAGTGAATGAAAGTTGTAGCTCGTGCGAAACGCATGCACATTTCTTTAGTTTTCTCGGCATACATCCTCGTAAAGGCGTCAGGCGACCGACACATCGTCACAGCCAACATTAATGAAATCATATTTATAATAATAATTTTTATGCCTACCGTATACTGCAACATCTTAGGCGTATTTAAAAGATCGAAATCAACTTATTTACAAACTAAATTGACTGATATTTACAAAGTTATACTACATTAATTGCTCAACATGTCTACCGTTTCTTTCTAAACTAGCACGTCTTTGTAAATTGTTTGTTAAACTTTCACTAACACTATGCTTTTTCTGTGTACACTAATCGTTTTAGTTCAGCCCACAAATAAAAGTCTAGATGTGTTAGGTCTGGTGATCTCACCGGCCAGTTTACAGGTCAACCGCGACCTACCCACCTATCACCGAATTGGCTATCTTGTTGAATTGACTGTGCACGTTGTAAATTTCAACGCGGGTAAATATCGACTCGTCGCACCTTTCCGTTTTAAGGTGCTGGAGAGCCATTCTTATTTCGCTGAGACTGACGTCCGGGATATCACCAAATTGTGTTGGATAAGACTTGCTTTTCGATTGTGGTTCACATTTGCGTGTGTCTCCAACGATGACGTGTACAGCTGCCCATAGAATCTCTCAACTTTACTCTAAATCTCAGGTGTCCTAGAAATGATGCTGCCACATACGGTCTTTAGCTTCGACAGTTGGCTCTTTCTGGCAGACAGATCTCTGGCAAAGACTTTGGAGTCCTGCTCCCGTACAGTCGTTTATTCAATACGAGCTGTATTAAAGTTGCGTAAGTCCCGCCGCATGCATTTGGAAATCTGTCTGTTCAGTTGCCTGTATGCTGTCAAATCTGCTGAAGACATTTTTTTTATAGGATAGGGTGACAAACGAACACACAGTCCACCTGATGGTAAGTGGTTGCTGTGGCCCATAGACATCTACATCTACCCTCGTTTGCGAATCAAAATGCAGATGTATTGTCACCTGTGAGGACGAAGATGGAATGCCTCTTTTCCAGTAAAAAGGGTCTCCGGTTCTCTACACTCACCATTAGAAACACAGTAGTGTTAAACTGCTATTTTACGCTGGTATTCTGTGAGAGCGTGGTCCATCCCCGGTCGAGCCGACCCATTCATGCTACAACTATACTACGAATATATCTGCAGCATGGCTCTACCACGTGTAAAAAGACTGCAGCTTCATCTCACGTCCAACAACCATGAGATTAAGAGTGTGATCGGAGAGTTTTTGTGTTATTCTGCGATGGGTCTTGCAAAACTTAGCTCCGACCGCATGGACAGTTTCCACAAGCTGGTCATTCATATCGTCCCCTGTATTGCAGTCTTTTAGGCACTGAAAACGATTTTGTAACTCAAGGTGAAAGTTTTCAGGGAGTTGGATTAGAGCACGAGGGGGATGGAGCGTTGACTTCGTTAGACGTGAGTAGGTGTGTATTGGGGCTTCTGCGTCACTTGCTCTCGCTTCGCTTGAGCTACATGCCGCTGAAGGCCCCAATTCTCTCCATTAGTGGTCTAAATTTTTAGTCTAATTCACGATCCGATTTTTTTTTGTCTTTGCTCTATTTCTAATACCGGTTCATTCGGAATCTGAAATACAAATTGTTCAATAATATAAGGACAAAATATGAAGGCTAATCTATTTCATCGTTAAAAATGCAAGGTTTGTAAACTATTTTTTTCTTCTCGAACACAAAGGTAGTTTAAATTAAAAGATGAAGTGTTTATTTACATATATTTTATTAGAAATCAAACAATCATTTTGTTTTCAAAACACCATTTCTTAATACATAAAACTTTTTTTAACGCACATATTTTCTTATGAGTAAAACATTTATATAGTAAAGTATCTTTATAATAAAGTTCACAAAGAGTATTTAAATTGGGAGCTCCAAAGCAACTTATATCTATGATAGTATTATTTTCATCACAAATATCTTGCAACCATTTAATTTTTTCACATCCTTTTAAAAAAATCTTATTATCTTTCAAATATGTCTTTATAATTCTGTGAAACTCTCTATAATCAACAAAGCCCTCACTCCATCGATACCCTCTGTGCTTTTCAATCCAGCCAATTTGTCTTTTCTCTTCAGGAGATAGTGAAGTGAATGGGTAAGGAGGTTTAATTAGGAATATATTGGTGTACTCTAGAGTGGCTATAGCAAACTCCTTTACTATAAATTTATTTTTGCTATTTTTGAAGCCTTGAAGATTGACAATTATTGTATTGCTATTCATGATATTTTCTTAACGATATTACTCAGTGGTTTGTATTCGAATATACAGTCGTTTAATATCAAGCAATAAGCGGTTGTCTGATCTGGTTTTCTTGGTCTGTTTCGATTTCAACTCTCACATCGATCGAACCTTTTAAAGTTTCGTGTTGTCTTGAACAATCAATTACAAATAATGGAGCCACGTCTCTGAACTCCTTTAAACCCATCAACGGCTCTGACCGGCGTCCATGATACGACTGTTGAAATCTCGCATACTGATCATATAATAAAGTAAACTTATCTTCTGAAAAACTGACATTCAGCCCCTCATAAGAATAATATGATGAATTTAAAAAGACTCTTACATCTCGTACGTGACAATGATCAAACTCTGCCATTGATAATTTCGCGTTATGCTTGCGGTTGGTTTGCAAGGCGATGACCATAAATCGTGGTTTCTTTATTTGCGATGAAGTTTTTATAGACCAAGTATGTTTACGTGTTTTGGGTAGCAATGGATATTCATATAAGTCCCAGGAACAGAATGCCAATGGAATAGCTCTATCTTTCTCCAAATGTTTTAATAGGCTGATTCTTTCACGATCTGATACTTTGATGTGTGGAACTCGCCAAACTATTTTATTTATTATAATATCTTCTACAACTTCACCATTATTTAACTTGATCGCATTAAGATTTGTATTGCTTTGTAATAATACTAACGCATGTTTACAATTAATTATAATTTTTTCATAATCTGCAAATCCTAATATCTTGTTCAATGGTATAGACGCGGAAAACGCTCCACCGCTAGTATTGCTTGTTCCGCCAGTTGACCAGCCCCAAACTCGAGCACATTTGGATTCATTTTCATTTAAGGATAGATAAGATTTTATTGTAGTAGTGACACCAGCATTCTTAATTTTATCTATATCTACTCCATTAAGTTCATATCGTATGTCTTGAAAAAGAAATAGCATGGGATTATTGACAAAATGTACGTTTGATACCTTTTCTTTTGTGGTGCTGTTATAAACGTTCACCTTTCCCTCGATATATAAACTACTAAGTGAAGGTAGTACGTACAGGTCTTGTTGATTAATAGGAATAGGTATTTCGTCATTCTTGTTAAAACTAGTTATGGTTTATTACATATGGTTTGTATGAATGATACTCAAAACTTTCAATGCTGTTATCGTATGATGTTTGTTGAGATACGTTTAAAATATTCATTTTATCAAGCCAACTAGCTTAAGAAATTCTTTGTTAGAATTGGTAAGCTTCTTTTTTAGCTGAAGAGGTGTGTCTTTATGAGATGTTCTTTTAAAACTGGCTTGGATACACGAAGTAGACGGGCTTTTATTGAAATTTATCATATCTTTTTTCGGAAATGTAAATACAGTTTTACTTCTTCACCTCGTAAATTTATCTGTTTATTCTCAGCGTTCAATAACTTTATATTGATAGCACTTATGGAACTTTGGTTAACAGGAAAATAAATCAAGTTTCTGAGTATTTATATTATTCGATAACCAGGTGGTACATTAGGTGCAAATTCAAAAATTATATGGCTTGCTTTCCCGTTGACAAATGAACTACTAACTACATCGCATTCAATCAGCACGATGGGTGTCGATAGAATACTGACAGGATACTTTGATTCAGTACTTATATTTGCTTTTATTGTTTCCATACCAAATCCTAAAATTTTACCCAATGGCTTCTATTAAAGTGCACATCTTCAGAGCAAAAAATATTTGTTTTCAATGTATTATTGTTACAAGTTAGTTTTAGTACAGCGTTCTTAATTTTATTTTTTAGATAATCACAAATATCTAGAAGCTCGTAAGACCCTTCAGGAATTTCGATCATTTCTTTTTCACCATAATAAAATTTATTGTTTCTTTCATCTATATTGGGAAAAGAATTGAAAGTTGAAAAATACAAAAGACCACATTCGTAGTCTCCTCGTAGTTCTATTGTCGGTGAACAGTTCGTTGATAAAGAGGCTCCTGTCCCAGTTACCCCCCTATGAATGTAACAAAGAGACGGCCCCCAGTCCCCGGCGGCCCCGCTATTCCTGGCTACGGTGGCGACCATGGTAACGGCGGGGCAGGGGGTGCTAAGAATCTCCGGTGGAGGTTCAGTTGCCACCTTAGACGACTCGACCTGGCAACGTACAACGCACGCACCCTGAGGACTGACGAGAAGATCGTGGAGCTGGAAGAAGAGATAGACAAGTTGCGCTGGCATATTATAGGATTATCCGAAGTCCGAAGAGAGGGGGAGGACACGGTAATCCTCGAATCCGGCAACTTGCTCTATCACCGGGAGGGCGACCATCTGTCCCAAGGAGGTGTCGGATTTATCGTCCACAAGTCTCTCGTTAACAACGTTGTAAAGATCGGGAGTGTGTCGACGAGGGTTGCGTACCTTATACTCAGAATCACCAAACGGTATTCGCTGAAGGTCATACAGGTTTACGCACCAACCTCGGCACACCCCGATGGGGAGGTGGAGGAAATGTATGAGGATATCTCTAGAGCCATGCATTCCTCCAAAACCCAATATACGGTGTTAATGGGAGACTTCAATGCAAAACTAGGCACAAGAGAGAACGGTGAGCTGAAAGTAGGGAAATTTGGAATAGGGCAACGGAACCCAAGGGGCCAGCAGCTGGCCGACTTCATGGAGAAAGAGGGACTCTTTATGATGAACTCTTTCTTCCAGAAGCGGCCCCACAGTAAGTGGACCTGGTCGAGCCCCGACGGTTCGACAAAAAATGAGATTGACTTCATTATGACGACCAGACGACAACTGTTCAGTGATGTCTCCGTGATCGCGAGGGTGAAAACTGGTAGCGATCACCGAATGGTTCGAGGCACACTGAACCTAAACGTTAAGTTGGAGAGGTCTCGTCTAATGAAGTCAACGCTCCGTCCCCCTCGTGCTCTGTTCCAAAGTCCCGAAACCTTTCAGCTCGAGTTACAAAACCGTTTTCAGTGCCTAGAAGACTGCAATGAAGTGGACGATATGAATGACAAGCTCGTGGAAACTGTCCATGCGGTCGGAGCTAAGTTCTGCAAGACCCGCCGCAGAAGAACACAAAAACTCTCCGATCACACTCTTAATCTCATGGCTGTTAGACGGGAGATGAAGCTACATTCTTCAACAGACTTGACAGCATACAGGCATCTGAACAGACAGATCTCCAAATGCATGCGGCGGGACTTACGCAACTTCAATACAGCTCGTATTGAAGAAGCGATCGAGCGGAACCAAGGCTCCAAAGTCTTTACCAGAGATCTGTCTGCCAGAAAGAGCCACCTGTCAAAGCTGAAGACAGAATGTGGCAGCATCGTTTCCGGGACACCTGAGATTTTGAGTGAGATTGAGAGGTTCTATGGGCAGCTGTACACGTCATCGTTGGAGCCACACGCCAGTGTGAGTAACGATCCAAGAGCGAGTCTCATCTGACACTATTCCGAAGATATCCCGGACGTCAGTCTGAGCGAGATTAGAATGGCTCTCCAGCACCTTAAAAACGGTAAGGCCCCAGGCGAGGATGGAATTACAGCGGAGCTTCTGAAAGCGGGTGGAAGACCGGTACTTGAAGTCCTTCAGAAGCTCTTTAATTCCGTCCTCCATGGTGGCATTACACCGGAGGCGTGGAGCAGAAGTGCGGTGGTCTTGTTCTTCAAGAAAGGTGACAACGCCCTCTTGAAGAACTACAGACCGATTTCCCTTCTGAGCCGCGTCTACGTGCTGTTTTCGAGAGTCATTACGAATCGTCTCGCGCGCAAATTTGACGACTTCCAGCCTCCCGAACAAGCCGGTTTCCGAAAGGGCTTTAGCACCATAGACCACATACATACCCTTCGGCAAATTGTACAGAAGTCCGAAGAGTACAATTTGCCACTATGTCTGGCGTATGTGGACTATGAGAAGCCTTTGATTCCGTCGAAATTTGGGCGGTGCTGCAGTCCCTTCAGCGGTGCCAAGTTGACTGTCGGTATATCGAAGTGTTGAAGTGCTTGTACAGTAGGGCTACGATGGCTATCCGAGTACAGAACCAGAGTACGAAACCTATCCAATTGCAGAGAGGTGTAAGACAGGGTGACGTCATATCCCCGAAACTCTTCACCGCTGCATTGGAAGACGTTTTCAAGCTTCTGGACTGGAAAGGATACGGTATCAACATCAATGCCGAGTACATCACTCACCTTCGATTTGCCGACGATATAGTCCTTATGGCAGAATCGCTGGAGGACCTAAGCACTATGCTCAATGACCTCGATAGTGTTTCCCAACGGATAGGTCTTAAGATGAACATGGACAAAACAAAGATCATGTTCAATGTCCATGTCACACCTATGCCGGTAGTTGTTGGGAGCACTAAACTCGAAGTTGTTGACGAGTATGTTTACCTGGGACAAATAGTCCAACTAGGTAAGTCCAACTTCGACCGAGAGGTCAATCGACGAATTCAACTCGGCTGGGCAGCGTTCGGGAAGCTACGACACATCTTCTCGTCAGACATACCTCAAAACCTGAAAACGAAATTGTACAACCAGTGCGTGTTGCCAGTGATGACTTATGGAACTGAGACGTGGTCCTTCACTGCTGGCCGTATGAGGAAGCTCAAGGTCGCTCAGCGAGCTATGGAGAGGGCTATGCTCGGAGTTTCTCTGCGTGATAAACTTAGGAATGAGGATATCCGCAGTAGAACCAGAGTAACCGACATAGCCCAACGGGTTAGTAAGCTGAAGTGGCAGTGGGCCGGCCATATAGCTCGAAGAACCGACAACCGATGGGGAAGAAAGGTTCTCGAGTGGCAGCCTCGTACCGGTAGGCGAAGTGTAGGGCGTCCCCCCACGAGATGGAGTGACGACCTGGTAAGACATGCAGGAAGTCGATGGATGCAGGTGGCTCAGGACCGTGCTTTGTGGCATTCTTTGGGGGAGGCCTATGTTCAGCAGTGGACTTGTGAAGGGCTGTAATGATGATGATGATGTCCCAGTTATAGACACAGTGAAAGATATTTTTATACTGATATGTTTATTTATTGCATACACTATATAAATGCCTTTTCCAGTAATTCCTTAAAAATTTTAGACAAAGATGTCCTCAGTTTGTAGCACCAAACGCTTGATGGCACTGTTCTAATATGTCGAGATTAGTGAGCGCCCGTCTGGGTAGCCGTTTAATTAGTTTTTTGAGGGGTAAGATATAAACCTGCTCCTTGTTTATGAGCTTTAATATATAATACTTTTCCTAGAGCAACAGCTTCCATCATTCTGTTGTGTCTTTCAGATTCCTGAAGACTCTTTTGTGCTGCTTTTGAATCATTAACTGCTTTTGCTATACCCGCTGCTCCACCGGCTAATGATCCTAAAGCTGACAATCCTGCAAATATGGGAATATGTGGTAAAAATCCTCCACACTTTGGAAGAGGAATACAACGGGGTAAACTTATTCCTTTTTTATTACTAAATATCTTCTTTCCGGCGGCATAGGCATATTTTATAGCCGAGTGACTGTCTTTGGATTTTAGTTTTTTCAACTGAGACTGTATTTTTTTATCTCCTTCTTAAATGCTTTTATACCGCTCCCCGCCCGGATATTCGCTTTCGTCGCATTTTTGACTATCCACGAGGCAAGTTTTTCTCCTTTCCTAGCATCTTCTGATTTCAACCTCCTCTTAGCCATTTTAAAAAGTTCTAAATCCGCTTTTTGTCGAGCGCCCGAATCTTTGTTAGTGTAAACAATATCATGGAGCATGCACGTTTCATCCAATTTGTTTATCCCACGATCGACTTTGAGTAACCGTTTTTGAAGTTCAGTTCCGGGGCCGCAAAATTGGTAGCCGGGTAAATGTAACTCAAACGGTAAATTGTCTAATACTTTATTAATTATACCACTGCCTTCCTTCATCGATAAGTATAAAATGAGATTATTAAGTAATAATACGTTATTTATATACCTAAACCAGTAATTCACTTTTATCCACCCAACTATTTTCTTCATCACTCAAACCTAACCATTTTACTAAAAGCTTATTTCCTTTTCTTTCAATGACGTTTTCAATAAGATAAAGGTCTGGAAATTTAGTTTTTTGTAATTCGTAACCGTAAAAAGAGCCTAGAATTTTTTGATTGTGTTTGTCTTCTATTTGATAGGTTTGAGGATTGATTTGGTTGACTTTAACGATACGAAATATTTCTGTAGGCCAATTAGGGGTATAACCTTTGTAAAAATCTCCTTTGTATTTACATATACGAACGTAATCTCCAGCGTGAAACGCCGGTCCTTGACGTATCTTAGGCTTTTGAGACTTCTTGATGTTTGACATAACTAAAATTGCATTTGAATCATTAACGTTGATAGGCTAGAATTTTGTAATGCGATGTAAAGTATTATTATACCGCTTTACAACAAAATCTAAATTATTTTTGAACCATTGATATCGTCCGCATAGACTGAATATTTTGTAAAGGTGAGTTATTAAAGTTCTTATTACTCGTTCTACAATAGAGGCCTTTTTAACGGAGTACGCGGAATAATGATTTATATTATAATTTTTCATTAAATTCTTAAAAGAATCATTATAAAACTCTGTACCAAGATCTGTTTGTAAATTTTTAGGTTTTCGTCTTGATTGAGATAATAAACTTTGCATCGCATTTTCGACACAATTTTTATGTTTCATTTTCAATTGTCTAACCCATACGTATTTTGATAGAGCATCGATTACTACTGGAACATATTTATATCCTTTATTAAACGTTGAATATTTTTGAAAATCAATCAGGTCCGCTTGCCATAAATCATCTATTCCTTTAATAATCGTATGTTGGCGAGAAAAATTTCTTCTTGCTGCTTTGTGAAGCTCATTGACTATATCTTGTTTACTCATTTTGGGCAGGTTTTGATGCAATCATGAGTTCGATTTCCTTTTTAGTGTAATACATTGTCCTGAAATTGATAGTAGTCAATTTTTCTAAATTGTTAAGGTACTTTTTGATATTATTGTTAATTGTTTTCATTTGATTTTTAAGTTCTTGAACACATATATCCACATATTCTTTATTCACAGCCTCATCCTCTTTTTTAGGAGTTTAAGTAAAGTAAAGTAAAGTTGCAGCCTATTTACGTCCCACTGCTGGGCACAGGCCTCCTCTCATTTCTGAGAGGGTTTTAGGGCAAGGAAATGTCCGCCGCGCTGCCCCAATGCGTGTTGGCGAACTTCACATGTCTTCGAAAAATTTTTTTCTTATTTCTCAGACATGCAGGTTTCCTCACGATGTTTTCCTTCACCGCCGAGCACGTGGTAAATCAACACTTAAAATTGCAATTAACAATTTCATTGGTGCCGGCGGGGATCGAACCCGGGTTGTTCGAGTACTGTGAAGCTTACAGCGAGCGCTAACCATCTGAGCTACCACGGCTCAGATGGTTAGCGCTCGCTGTAAGCTTTTTAGGAGTTTGCAGTCCTTTTAATCTTGTTGATTTCAAATCAAAATCACCAGCGTCTGTTCTTACTAAAGCGTCACTGAGAATATCAGAGAATTCAGATAGTCGTAAACACTTATGAACATGATGACCAAATTTGTCTATATTCATAGCCGTCTTATCAGCTTCTGTAATGAAATGGTACTGCGTAATCCTCCTATAATATATTTAATGTCTTTTATGATGCCAGATTCATGCAATTCTTCCACTATTGCATAAATTTCATTGTAAACCCCTGTGTTACCAGCTGCCCATGATCCAAGTAGTAATTTTAATCGTTCCACTAACTCGTTTGGATCGTTCCAGTAAACCAAATCAGTATCTTTTTTAAATTCTTTTAAAATATCAACTCCTTCTCCCTTTGGAAGACTTTCTGCACTACTTTTATGATTTATTGAGTGCTTGAACAATGGTTTGATCACTTGCATATATTTAAATCCGTTGTTACTGTTAATCGGTTTGGATGGATCATAATTACGTTTGTGTGCATTAGTATGAAAAAGTTACAGTAATTATAATTTTGTAAGTCTGCCTCTGTCACAATTATTAAATTTGGTAGCTTTTTAAACAATAACTCTTTTAAACCTGGAGTTTTTTCAAACTATGATTTCCAATTTTTAAGATGTGATCATTATCATAGACACGAAATGGGCCGAGCATTAGTTTCCCACGTTCATTTCTGACACCATAAGGCACATCTTTTAGTAATTCAGATGACATAGTTCATGATAATGAATCATTTGCAATAATTGGTGTTGATTGATGTGATTTAAACGAAATTTCATTCGCGTCATTATCATCCGCAGGAAGCGAGTGAGTAAGGGTTTTGTGGGATGTTGTATAAACATTTTTATCTGAGTTTTCTTCATTATTTACAGGATCTTCAAACACATCACTTGAAGAAATCGATGACTCACTTGTGCTGTACTTAGGTTTTTTAATAAGATGAGCTTCGTCTGTATCTTCATTTAAATGCTGCTTTTCTTTAGTTTTTCTGGTAAGCATATTAAGTGGATCAACGATAGACTTAAATATTGTTTCCAAAGCCAGACTGTTTGTAGTTTTTGCATCTTTTATCATTTCTACTTTTCTTTTTATAGCTGCATCAGATTTTACAATTTGTTTCTTGAGGTCTCGCTCCATTGTAAAGGAATTGTACTATGTTTGATTACTCAGCAGAAACTGATTGCTTTGTGACATAGCAGCTATTTAAACGTTAGTCTAAAATTATGTTATGTATTTATGTAATTACGAGTATGTTGTGTATGTTAATTAGGTAATTATGAATGTATCAAACTTCATTCTGTAACAACCTTTATTTCGTTCACAGTCTTTATTTATAACAATATAATTGAAAGGTTTACTCCACACAGTTGAACACATTTCCCGGAACTGAGACCATGTCGTGTCAGACCCTACACGCTCGTCATAAATGTGTTTCAGATTTACGTCATCTTGTTTAAACAATATGATGAGGTTAGCGTTATCTCTAACTAGTTGCTTAGGTATCTTAGTATACGTTTCCACATTCTGCAGTACTTTTTCTAAAAATAAGTATTTAGGTTGATATAAAGACTTTGAATATACATAAAGGTTACGAAAACGCGGTCCATTTTGATGTAACATTAAGCTGATAACTAAGTTAGTTTTTCCGCAATTTGATGGACGGCATACAATACTACATATCGTATTTAGCAATAAGCTCCCATGACGTTTAACCTTATTTTTTGGTGCAGGACAGATACATTCTAATTTAAGTGATTCTTTTTGTTTGAGAAATTTCATAACAGTTTTGTTAACTTGTCCGTATTGGCTGATAGGTTTTAATGAACTAACGTTATTTCAATCGTGTTAATAATTTAAAAACTTAAAAAGTTGCTGAAGATTAACTTAATTATCAGCTTTAGTTCAAAAGCATTTTTTTTATAGGATAGGGTGACAAACGAGCACACAGTCCACTTGATGGCAAGTGGTTGCTGTGGCCCATAGACATCTACATCTATCCTCGTTTGCAAATCAAAATGCAGATGCGTTGTCACCCGTGAGGACTAAGATGGAATGCCTCTTTTCCAGTAAAATGGGTCTCCGGTTCTCTACACTCACCATACGAAACACAGCAGCATTAAGCTGCTATTTTACGCTGGTATTCTGTGAGAGCGTGGTCGTTCCCAGGTCGAGCCGACCCTAAAGTTCTACCACGTACAAACGTAATTAATAAGATAAGCATGTAGTTACTTTCATAGCGTAATATCTTATGGAATCTTACTATGGGATAATACGACTGACATTGAAGTCATATTTGTTTGCAAAATATAGGCATACGGATGATTTATAACTTAAATTGTATAGAGTCCCTTAGAGACAATATTTAAGGAAATAAACATATTAACTTAGCATCGAAATATATTTATGAAAATGTAATGTATGTACATAAAAACATAAATAGCTTTCATAAGAAAAAAATATGTTCATTTTTCAACACTAGGAACAAATATAAGCTTGTAATACTAGTTTTTAGGCTTTATAGAATTAGTAATTAATTTATGGTTAGGAAATATATGCGCTTTTACAACAAACGCCTGGGTGTTATTCCAGACTATATTCTATCTAGAGATATTACGAATAGTATAAAATTTAGTTTAAGATTGAAAATAGTTAGTTTTTTTTCTTCAAAAAGCATTAATTTTAAACAAAGATATATTTATAATGGATCTAAATTAATAAGTTCATTGACCGCTATATGGTGACCCATTTCCATATTATTGCGAAATACACGCCTTTACCTGTAAAACACTGTGATATCATTTTACAGCGTCTTACTGGCGCCAATGATGTTTTCGGCTGACGACGCAACGTTGATTTGACATCGCATGCAAACATTTACGTTAAGTTTTTTTCACATATGAGCATTTAATGTTAATAAGCAAAAATATTCCTTACAAATATCATTAATACGGGTCAATGCTAAAGTTACCAAATGAAATATTTCTTCATTTTATAATATGTCAAACTAAAACACTTCCAAGTGGGGATAGTGCTATAATTTAGGGTATAAAATATAATGTTGGGAGGTGTTTAACCATTATTTGCATCGTGTTTTCCACAGTCTACTAGACCTGGAAGTGTTGAGCATCATCATCAAGACAGCAAGTATGTACGTAACACTTAGTCTCCTCACTCATTAAACACAATAGAATAATAATTAATTTGTTATATTATGTTAGAGTAAAGTTATATTATGTTTCGCTTTATAAGTTTTTCATATGAGTGTTTCTGTACAGTGATATATTTTGTGTTACATTTTTAGGTATTCCAACCCCTTTGAGCCAGACGCTGAAGTATAGTCGACTTCGCAAAAGAAGAAAGCGGTTAAGAAACCAGCTAATGTATTAAATACTAAAACAACAGCTCCTAAGTCCAAGAAACGAGTTGAATTATTCGGAAGCGAGTCGGAATCTGAGGCTGATACATCATTATCACTCACCCCAGCTTCGACCAGCAGGAAACGTAAATTAAAAGTTTTTCCATATTCTGAGGTAAGCAAATCTTATTTAATTTTAATAGTTTGAGTTGCCATTCACATGATGAAAAGTTAGTTTCTATTTGATTGGATGTTGTGATTAAATTATCAGTCATAGGTTAATTTTTTTATGAAAACGTGTTTAATTATATTCTTAGACGATCGATGTGATTGATACAATTGTTAGTGAATTGGACTACTAAGTCATGTTATGAGCATCGTATAAAATATATTTATTAATATAAATATTGTCCGTTGCTTATCAGTATGCTTTTGTTTAAATAGTATTTTTATTGTTTCCAGGATGAAGATTCTGAACCTATCCGAGCGGGGATTTTAAAAAGCTACTTATCATGCCGAACAGGGTCAGGATATATTCACCGGAGCGAGCCTTCGAAGCGAGGTGAATATTACATCGAAGTGCGCATCTCTAACTTCCGCGAACTGGAGGCTATTCCATCAACCGACCACTGGCAGCACTCTCTGATCAGCTTTAAATCAGCCGTCGATGAGAAAACCCCAACGTGGAAGGCTGTTGGTATCATGCATCAAAGAAGATTATCACAACGTTCGTCCAGTTTTGTATCCAACTAAAGGTTAGAAACTGATCTATATTTTAGTGTAGTAATATAATAAGTGTTTTATTATTTATTTTTAGAAATATTTGGTACCCGGTTTAGTACTTTTAATAACATAAACATAAAATCAAAATAAAGCTATAAAACTAAAATTCAAAATCTAACAACTAAAAAAACTATATTTTATTACAATAAACTGATCTGTATTCATAATAATATTAATAATTAAACAAATGTTTTCCTGCAAGCCCTGCAGTGTGCATGTTAAACATTATTCCGCTCATCAAAAGTCCTATATTCACAAGTCCAACTGCTTACTGCAAACCGAGTTTGATAATGTAAATATAATAGCATGTGCTTTTAAGAACAGAATTGTCACTTACAGAATTAGTCCTTAAAAATTAACTATTTCACCTGAAATTTTCTTATCTTATATTTCACATCTCTTCAACTAATTAAACAAATGTTGAAGAAACATACAGCATTAAAAATTAATTTTGAACTGTTTGTTACATATATTTTACCCAAGAATAATGAATCATCAATTAAATCTTTTAATACTAAATATGAAATTATATACCAAAACACTGATCTATCGTCTGTTTACAATAGGTTTGCTGAAAAAATAACGAACAAGTGTTCAGAATTCGAGCTTTGCGAATCAGGTTGGACTATTGAGGCCATAAGACACTTAGAATTATTAAATAAAACTAATTTTACGGACTTTATCGCGTATATTAACTTATTTTTATATTCCCAACGTTTCACATGCCTACCTATTGAAGACTGCATCTCAATTGTTACTAGAAAGCTAGAAGATAACAACATGCCCATAGAATATGCAGTATTACTCAAACACTGCCTCACATCTGGCTATTTATTGTGGAAAGAAGAGTTCTATATGCAAGTAGACGGAGTGGCAATGGGCTCACCTGTATCTCCCGTAGTCGCCGACATATTCATGGAGGACTTTGAGGAGAAAGCCCTTCTTACTGCTCCTATAAATCCAAGATTCTACAAGCGGTATGTAGACGATACTTTTAAAATTTTCCCATCTGACAAAGTAACTGCATTTTTAAACCACCTTAATTCCATAAACCCTAAAATACAATTCATAATGGAGTTAGAGGCAAACAATACTTTAGCTTTCCTAGATGTTTTAGTCATCCGAAATCCTAATAATACTATTGGTCATACTGTGTACAGAAAAAATACCCATACCAACCGATATTTAAATGGTGAATTTCACCATCATCCTTCACAGTTAGCTACCGTGGGAAAATCTTTGTTTCAGAGAGCACGAGGGATATATGACAGAAAACATCTGGCCGCCGAGCTTCAGCACGTCGAGCAAGTACTGCAAGACAACAAGCTTCGGGTCCCGCGCCTACGTCACAGTGACCGAGTGAAGCCAGCCACAGTCGAGCGTGTGCCTGCTGTACTACCCTATATCAGAGGAGTCACAGACAAGGTTGGCTACATCTTGAATCGAGATTCCATTAAAACATACTTCAAGCCGCTGAAGAAGATTGGTCAATTTTTACCATCCGTCAAGTGTCATATCCCTCTACAAGATGCAGGAGTGTACAAGCTGGATTGTGAATGTGGTCTCTCGTACATAGGACAAACAAAAAGATCTATTAAAACCCACGTTAAAGAACATATAGCTGACGTGAAGCACCGACGTATCGGGAAGTCTGCAGTTTGTGAACATGTTCAAGATCGTCCCCGCCATTACATTAGATTTGATAGACCTCAAATCCTCGCAAAAGAACACCGATTCCTCCCAAGGATGATTCGCGAGGCTATTGAAATTAAAAAACATCCTAATTTCAATAGAGAAGATGGATGGGTGCTGCCATCTGCTTGGGATCCCATAATTAATAAAACAAATCCAAACCTAAGTATACCACTGCTAGACTTCAAGATACTGTAAGCTCATTCTGCGTAAATCGAACCAAAAATTAATATTAAAAAACTGAAGGTAGCCGGGCTAACTATGACAGCAGGACGTCAAACACCTCAGTCCCCCGTGACCACGGGTGCTGGAAAGCACCAGAAACGTCGGGAATATAAAAATAAGTTAATATACGCGATAAAATCCGTAAAATAAGTTTTATTTAAAAATGTGTAGTGTTCGCGTAAATATAAGAAATCATCACTTAGAATTAAATATTGTAAAATATAATCCGTTAAGATTTGGTATACCATTACCTGAAAAAATACGTAATACAAAATCATGCTTAAATTTAAAAAACAATCATAAACACTGCTTTCTTTGGAGTATTTCAGCTCATTTGTATCCAACTACAAGTAATCCTAACAGAGTGAATATGAATTCACTCTGTTAGGATTACTTGTAGTTGGTATGAACCCTCATTACTCAGAAGTTTTAAAAACAGATAATTTGTTATTTCCTCCAAGTTTTAATGATATTAAATTATTTGAGGAAAGGAATCCTAATGTGAGCGTTAATATTTACGGTTTGGATAAAAAAATAATGTGACCGTACCGCTGTATAAAACTTTAAAAAGAAAGATAATGCATGTTAACTTACTTAAACAAAAATAATAAGCATCATGTTTGTTTGATAAAAAGGTTTGATAAACTCGTACACAAGCAATTAACTAAGCATAAATCTAAAATACATTTATGTGAAGAATGTTTTTTATATTTTAACACTGCAGAAAAACTTTTAAATCATGATTGTGCGAGGATCCAAACCATTTTACTGGAAGAAAATACTAAACTTTATTTTTCAAACTATGAAAAGACTCAAAGAATTCCTATTGTAATATACGGCGACTTTGAGAGTTTATTACATGAGTATTCAGACAAAAATAAAACTACGTATGTGGATAATATTCAAATCCACGAGACCAGTTGTTTTGCATATTATATATTTTGTGATTCTAAGCCTGAACTCAATAAATTAGTTTCCTATCGAGGGTCAGAGTGTACTAAAACATTTATTGAATCAATTAGTAAAGATGTTAAACGGTTACATAAATTACTTTCAAATAATACACCTCTGGTAATCGGTGAAACGGGGCGAGACTAATTGAATAATGTAAAGGAATGTCATTTGTGTAAAAAATATTTAGTAATACAGATATCATAGTTGCAGATGATGATCACTTTACTGGAAAATACAGAGGACCTGCTCATAACGAATGTAATTTAAAAGCTAAGACATGCTCATTCATACCTATAATATTTCACAACCTTTCTGGTTATGATTGCCATTTATTTATAAAGGAACTTTCAGCCATTTGCGGTCGTATAAATCTAATACCCCGAAATAAAGAAAACTTTATTTCATTTACTAAGTTTATTCCAATAGAAAATAATAATAATAATAAGAGCTCAGCCCAGCTTGAAATTTATTGACTCTTTCAACTTTTTGAGTTCGAGCTTAGATAATTTAGTGAAAACGATGGAAGCGAAAGATTTTAAAAATTTACGCAAGTTTTTTGAAGATAAACATTTATTTAATTTAGTTCGAAAGAAAGGTATCTACTTTTATGACTATATAGATTCATGGGATCGGTATGAAGAAAATCAATTACCAGAGCAATCGAAATTTTTCAATCACCTTACATCTTAATCTGTTTCAGATGAAGATTACAGTCATGCATTGAAGGTATGGAATGATTTTAAAATCTGTAACTTAGGTGAATACACCGATTTATATTTAAAATGTGATGTATTACTGTTGTGTGATATTTTTGAAAAATTCCGAGCTATGAGTTTAAAACATTATAGTCTTGACCCATGTTACTATGTCTCATCCCCATCATTAAGTTGGGATGCTATGTTGTTTCATACGAACATACAATTAGATCTACTTTCAGATATTGAAATGTACCAATTTTTAGAGAAAGGAATTCGCGGTGGTCTTTCTCAATGTTCTCTAAGATATGCAAAAGCAAACAATAAATACATGTCCTATTATGACAGCAAGGATAAAAACAATTTTTTAATTTATCTTGATTGTGTAAATTTATATGGTTTTGCTATGATGCAAAAGTTACCAACGGGGAACTTTAAATTCCTAAGTGAAAAAGAAATTAATCAATTTGATGTAATGAGTGTTCCTGATGATAGTGATATTGGGTATATTTTTGAAGTAGACTTGCACTATCCAATTGAAATACATGATGATCATTAAGATTTACCATTTGCAGCAGAAAAGTTTGCTTCACCAGGAAGCAAACATAAAAAATTAATAGCTAGTTTGTACGATAAATGTAAATATGTAATGCATTTAAAAGAATGTTTACGTCATGGACTCATTTTGCTCAAAGTTTATAGGATATTGTTATTTAGTCAAAATGCATTTTTAGCAACATATATTTTATTAAATACAACATTTAGACAAAACGCTACTTCAGAATTTGAAAGAGATTTTTGTAAAAAACAAAACAATTCTATTTTTGGAAAGACAATAGAGAATAAACGAAAACAAGTCGATGTAAAATTGGTTAATGTATGGAAAGATACATCCAATAAGACTAATAAACTATGTGGAGCTGAAAAATTTGTAAGTGCTCCTAATTTTAAAAATTTGTCAATAATTTCAGATTCCTATAAAAGTTAGATTAAAGTTAAAGTTATCCTTGATCCTTCAGATAAAAGTTATCCTTGATCGCCCAATTTACATTGGGTTTTCAATTCTGGAATTAGCTAAGAGTCATTTATATCATTTTCATTACTCTATAATGAAACGCATATATAAAAATTCACTGCAACTCTGTTATACTGATACTGATAGTCTGCTGTATCTAATAAATACAAATGATTTTTATGAAGACATGAAAAAAATATAAAATATTTTGATACAAGTAATTTCAAAAACAATCAGTATGATATGCCCAAAGTAAATTGTAAAATTCCAGGGTTTTTCAAAGACGAAATGGATGGTGATATAATAACTGTTGGATTAAGAGCGAAATTATATTGTATTGATTCTAAAACAACCTCAATAAGAAAAGCTAAGGGTATTAAAAAATCTGTTACTAAAAATCTTAATATTGAAAAATATAAACAAGCGTTATGGTCTAATGAAAACTTTAGAAAGAGGTACTTAATAGAGATAATTAAAAGACAAATTATGGCAGATGGCTACAATACGTTGCCGTGGGAACACTATAAAACTATATTTTAATAAATTTGAATGTAAAACTATGTAATGCTACTACTATGTACTGTATAAGTATGTAAGAGATAAATATGTAGCTTAAGTTACATGTATTATCATGTTTATAACTTTATATTAATTTAACGGAATAAGTAAGTGAGAGATAAAAGTATAGTTTAAGTTACATATATTATCATGTTTATAACTTTATTTTAATTTAACTACTTACTTTTTAATTAATTTTAATTTAAAATAAATAAATATTTAGTTTTAATAAATACATTCGTTGTAACAATAAATGTCTTTTTCTTTTTTCCTCTACACAATTGAATAATAATGATACATAATAAAACAACAATAAAATTCAATATATAACTTTTATTATATTTTACAAGCTACATACATTAAATTAATTACTAGTTCTCACATAATTTTTCACCTATTTTTTTTTATAAGACAATTTGTAGCATCTAACACTTCATATTAGCACTAAGATCGTGGATGACATTTTCTTCTTGCTCGTTAAGTTCGCAAATGCTGATTTTAATCAGACGATGACCTCGTTTATCTTTATCTCGGCGGATAATGTATGATGATGATGATTCCTGAGAACGGTTTCTCTTCCTGTAACATTTCTTTGATTTCGATTGCCGATCTTCATTAATAGCTATTCTATTTGGTGGTAAATCGTGAAGCTGCTCCTTTCGGTTGTAATAATTTAGTGTAAATTTATCCACATCCTGTGCATAGTAATACGGATTAGTGATTGGATTAAAATCATTGTGTTGGCCATGATCTGTAATTAACAAAAACAAGTATGAAGTCCAAAAAAAGGTAATGGCGGCTGAATTTCTAAATAGTAAAAAATAATTAAACTCACCAATATAGATGATATTTGACGAGCGTTGTAATCAACGTGCACTCGCTATGAGAATAAAACAATAATGAAACAATTGAGGGAGGGCCGGAGTCGCTCTTCAATCCAGGTAAGACACATCATTGTATTTAGTTAGCGGATAGTTGCAAATTAATTAATATTTTTATTGTAATGGATTTACGATGTTAGGTTGTCGGGTTATAGAATATTTTTTCGTTACGGAATTTTTTGATATCATGATAAAAGCTATGTAATAGCTTAAAAACGTTTATTAGCACTAACCACAATGAAATTAGGCTAAACAAGTTGTATTATTAGAAATTAATCATATAGATGTGGCAATACCATCAGTATCTCGCAAACGCTCTGAATATAATGCTCAATAACTCAACTGGAAGTGGAAGTACACTTGTTCCCGCAGGATAGAACTGTGAGTATGTAGACGCTAACTTGGTTAAACTAAAAATGTTGTACCTCTCTGGAGAGAATTGGGGTCTTCAGCGGCATGTAGTTCGAACGAATGCGAGAGCAAGTGACGCATAACGCTGTTGTGTTTCGTATGGTGAGTGTAGAGAACCGGAGATCCTTTTTACTGGAAACGAGGCATTCCATCTTATTCCTCATGGGTGACAACGCATCTGCATTTTGATTCTTAATCGAAGATAGATGTAGATGTCTATGGGCCACAGTAACCACTTACCATCAGGTGGACTGTATGCTCGTTTGTCAAAAACGCCGCCACTGACGTTGCCTATGACTGAATCATCCAAGTTAATACTCCTTTTTACTTAGAAATCCGTCTGCGTGCGTACTACCCTCTTAATTATTTCTGCCGCCAAATTTCAGCACTGCTGTGTTCCGGTCTGAAGGATCAAGTATAATTACAGGCATTCCATCTTAGTCCACAGAGGTGACAACGCATCTGTAGCCTTCTTTGTTTGAAGTTAACCAATCACCATCTGGTGGACTGTAAGTTGTTTTTTTTTATTTATTTCTTTCATAGACAATAGAAAGTATGATAATTAATAAGGTGTAAACATAAACTCTTTTGAGTTTTACCGTACACCCCAAGCCGTCGATATACATTAATAAAGATTAAAACTATTTATAACAATATTTGCTACACACTTCACACATACATACTTAAGTAACAATCATAAGACAGCTACACATTTTATAAACACAATGAGGGTATATCACAAGATAAGGTTACGTAAAAACCTTTTGTGGACGTTCCTATGCAGCACTGTCTTAATTTTTTGCTACTTTTTTATTCTACAGGATGTTTTTAGCATTACGGTTTTAACAGGTATAGTATAAAGTGTGGTTTGTGATTATTATTATATAGTGTTCTCAGCTTATGTTTATTATGTATTTGTATTTTATGTATTTGTTTTGTATGTGGATAATTTTGTTTTCATATTATATATTATATTAATATTTTAGTGTTTATATTATGTATATGCTTACGTGAATTTATTAATTGCTATTATATATAGATAGGTATAATTACGTTCAAATGTATACGTTATGTATATTATTGTGTAAGTAATGTTTAAATATTATAATGTATGTTAGGTGTATTTTTTGTTTATTATTTGTAGAAAATGTTGTTTCAAGATGTTTTTTAAATTTATATGCTACTTTTTTCTCTAATTTTGACCCTATAGTTTCAAAAAAGTGGGTGGAATTAGAAAATAAAATCTGATAAATAAAAATAACGTAAATGCTTTTCAATTTGCTTAAGACGATTTCATGAAAGGCTCCGCTTAATTAAATGCTTACCGTTTAAGCGTCTACCTCTATATACTTAGTAGATACTAATAGATAGACGCACATAGGTATGACGTAAATGATTCTCGGTTCGCAGAACACGACAGTAATGTGGCGTTACGGTATAACGTTGCATAATTTCTAGTCGTAATTGCTTGCATGCGACGAGCACTTGGTTCTCAGTCGAGTAGTGACCTATCTTTGAGTAAAGATAACTGTAGGAATGTCAATGTTCAATGTCGACTAATTTAAAATTGTTTTCCGATTACCTGCAGATAAAATAGTGAAATGTAAGCACACATTTTTTAAAGCGAAGAAAGATTTCTGATAGTCGGTGGTTAATGACATAGATCCTTTTTGCTAAATATCTATTGGCCCTTATATGAGCCATTTCACAACCAGATGGAAGTTAGCGTTAGTTCTTTTTTTTTAACTAAACTGTATGCCAATTAATTGCTCCATAAATTCTCCAGCAGAATCCGAAATTGCTCCACCTCTATTGTTGTTAATTAACTTATAATTAATTTAAAAAAAATTTAAGTATCGAAAATTTAATTTTGCTATAAAATATAAAATATCTACTTTTTAAAATTAAACTGTATGCCAATTAATTGCTGCTTATATGCTCCAGCAGAATCTGAAATTGCTTCACCTCTATTGTTATTAGTTAATTTAAAATATTTTTTTAAAAATTTAAGTATCGAAAATTTAATTTTGCTATAAAATATAAAATATCTACTTTTTAAAATTAAACCGTATGCCAATTAATTGCTCCTTAAATGCTCCAGCAGAATCTGAAATTGTTTCACCTCTGCTCCGTTATAATGTCGTTGGGAGACACTATTGAGGTCATAGAGCATAGTGCTTACGTCCTCCAGCGATTCTGCCATAAGGCCTATATCGTCGGCAAATGGAAGGTGAGTGATGTAATCGCCATTGATGTTAATACCGTATCCTTTCCCAGTCCAGAAGCTTGAAAACGTCTTCCAATGCAGCGGTGAAGAGTTTCGTGGATATAACTTTACCCTGTCTTACACCTCTCTGCAATTGGATAGGTTTCGTACTCTGGTTCTGTACTCGGATAGCCATCGTAGCCATACTGTACAAGCACTTCAGCACTTCGATATACCGACAGTCAACTTGGCACCGCTGAAGGGACTGCAGCACAGCCCAAATTTCGACCGAACAAAGCCTTTCTCATAGTTCACATACGCCAGACATAGTGGTAAATTGTACTCCTCGGACTTCTGTACAATATACCGAAGATAATGTATGTGGTCTATGGAGGACGGAATTAAAGAGCTTCTGAAGGACTTCAAGTACCGGTTTTCCACCCGCTTTCAGAAGCTCCGCTGTAATTCCATCCTCGCCTGGAGCCTTGCCGTTTTTAAGGTGCTGGAGAGCCATTCTAATCTCGCTCAGACTGACGTCCGGGATATCATCGTAATAGTGTCGAATAAGACTCGCTATTGGATCGTTACTCATACTTGCGTGTGGCTCCAACGATGATGTGTACAGCTGCCCATAGAACCTCTCAATCTCACTCAAAATCTCACGTGTCCCGGAAATGATGCTGCCACACTCGGTCTTCAGCTTCGACAGTTGGCTCTTTCCGGCAGACAGATTTCTAGCGAAGACTTTGGAGCCCTGGTTCCGCTCGATCGCTCCCTCAATACGCGCAATATTAAAGTTGCGTAAGTCCCACCGTATGCATTTGGGGATCTGTCGGTTTAGTTACCTGTATGCTGTCAAATCTGCTGAAGACTGCAACTTCATATCCCGTCTAACAGCCATGACATTAAGAGTGTGATCGGAGAGTTTTTGTGTTCTTCTGCGGCGGGTCTTGCAGAACTTAGCTCCAACCGCATGGACAGTTTCCACGAGCTTGTCATTCAACTCGTCCACTTCATTGCAGTCTTCTAGGCACTGGAAACGGTTTTGTAACCCGAGCTGAAAGGTTTTGGGACTTTGGATTTTTTTGGAGCGTTGACTTCATTAGACGAGACCTCTCCAACTTAACGTTTAGGTTCAGTGTGCCTCAAACCGTTCGGTGATCGCTGCCGGTTTTCACCCTCGCGATCACTGAGACATCACTGAACAGTTGTCGTCTGGTCGTCATAATGAAGTCAATCCCATTTTATAACGAACCGTCGGGGCTCGACCAGGTCCACTTTCTGTGGGGCCGCTTCTGGAAGAAGGAGTTCATCATAAAGAGTCCCTCTTTCTCCATGTAGTCGGCCAGCTGCTTGGGTTCCGTTGCCCTATTCCAAATTTCCCTACTTTCAGCTTACTGTTCTCTCTTGTGCCTAGTTTTGAATTGAAGTCTCCCATTAACACCGTATAGTGGGTTTTGGAGGAATGCATGGCTCTAGAGATATCCTCATACATATCCTCCACCTCCTCACCTCCTCATCAAGATGTGCCGAGGTTGGTGCGTAAACCTGTATGACCTTCAGCGAATACCGTTTGGTGATTCTGAGTATAAGGTACGCAATCCTCGTCGACACACTCAATCTTTACAACGTTGTTAACGAGAGACTTGTGGACGATAAATCCGATACCTCCTTGGGACAGATGGTCGTCCCTCCCGGTGATAGAGCAAGTTGCCGGATTCGAGGATTACCGTGTCCTCTCCCTCTCTTCGGATTTCGGATAATCCTATAATATGCCAGCGTAACTTGTCTATCTCTTCTTCCAGCTCCACGATCTTGTCGTCAGTCCTCAGGGTGCATGCGTTGTATGTTGCCAGGTCGAGACGCCTTAGGTGGCAACCGAACCTCCACCGGAGATTCTTAGCACCCCCGCCCCGCCGTCACCATGATCGCCACCGTAGCCAGGAATAGCGGGGCCACCGGGGACTGGGGGCCGTCTCGTTGTTACATTTATAGGGGGGTATTTGCCATAGTTGCCACGCTTGACGAGCGGGTTGGCAACCGTAGTTTTTTTATTGTATTTTTGCTGTTATCAGGAAGATGCTGCTGCCCATCTCCTGACTGTTGCCTCTTACGACACCCACGGGAAGATATGGGGTAGTGGGTATTCTTAACCGCCACACAGCACCTATATTTTATACCGAGATATAAATAAATAATATATATAAAGATACATGCAGTTCTGACGCGTCAGAACACAACACTGGCGCGTGTACAAACGTCTCGTGTGTTGTCAGGCGGCCGCTCCTTCGCTCCCATTCACCGCTCTGATGCGATCAGAATCTCTTTTGATGCGTCGCATCGGAAGCCATCACAACACATCACGACACGCAATTATAAATCTCACAATACTAAATGTATGAAACCGATACCGTTCTGATGCGTCACGACACCACACACACGTCGGACAAATGTGAAACCGCTTTAAATGTATCGCTATCGATTTTAAGCTAATGATAGCGTGATGTGTGGTGAAGTTCCTTATTGGACGGTACGAATTTGGCGGATGGGGACTAGGCGAGAAAAAGTTTTCTGTCACGACCCCTTCTGACGTAGTGTAGATAAATGAAGCGGCCCTCGCACTTTTTCTTAACTAGCCATGAAAGAAATATTATTTTATTTTAAATGCCGCTTCATTTTAATAGACGCTAATAAGTCAGTTATTTGTATTTGTTAATCATGCTGGGTTTCTTGCTGGTTCTTCCCAGGACAGAGGCATTTTCCGAACCAGTGGTAAATCAAAAATGACTTTCAGTAAGTATTATGTAATAATCAATATTGAATAAAAAATCATTTTATTCTATTCTTCTATTCTATTCAATAATATAATACGTTTATCAATAATAATATCCGAAGAAAGGAACTTCGGTCTAGACGAGTGTTCCACTACACTTACGCACGTTTTTTTGATTAGCAAAATACCGTCTTACCTACTTTGAAGAGCACCTCCCGCCCTCCCACAATTGCGTGCACTATCCCCGTCATCACTAACCCCTACTTTGAAGAGCACCTCCCGCCCTCCCACAATTGCGTGCACTATCCCCGTCATCACTAACCCCAGCACCACTACACTACGAAAGACACACCATTTACGACAATACGACGCATGTTTCGCCTATACACGAGGCATCTTCAGGTGATGTAGACTCTGCGATGGCTGACCGCTAAGTGAGCGGTGAGCCAAAACAACTGCTATTTATACAGCCCGCTGATGCAACCAGTCCCCACTTAAGTAGCGAGCGACTGCGTCATGCGATAAAACATGCGACGAATCACCTCCTGGCGCACGCAGCAGTTTGTAAAATTAAAAACTAACCGCCGCGTACAGGAATTGCAATCCCGATAGTTCCAATTTTGACAAACATCTTTGGACACTGGACACAACTAAGCTTATAAAGTTTTATAAAGGGCTGCGACTATGTGTGCTGGAACAGTTAGAGATATTAAAAAATAATAATAGTAACGTTGCACAGCTGAACAAATGTTTCTAACTTACTTCTCTTAAATATATTTAAGCCTGCTCTTTAATAACAGACAGCCTCGAAATATGGTCGTTTGTCAACCTCACGGTGACCGGCGATTGGTTGCGTGGTTGGAGGGTAGGCGGGCGTTACGCGGCGGTTTGTTTTTAATTTTACAAGAGCTTTGTTTGAGGACAACGGGACAGGTGACCGAGAAAAGGGACAGTCCCGTTTAAAACGGGACGTATGGTCACTTTATGTATAACACAAAAATGTCTGCTAATTTATTTACTTTGCAAAAACAACATATTTAAAATATTAAGTTCGATCAAATAAATTTAACTCTGCTTTCGGCCTTTTCTACGTTTGAATTATTTTTTAAGGCTTTAACTAGCCTGAATGACCTTGACGAAACGGCGATCGCAGAGATTTTAGCCGACGTCAACACCGTCTAGCAACTACGTTCTGTATTACTTATAAAAGTGCAAAGATTAATAGACTGCAGAGATAACAATTATATAAGTGACATACTGCCTGTTATGCTTGCGCATTACTGAGAATTATGTCGCGGTTATGCATCTTCAATTACATTGCACGGTGTGGTGCTGTATCTTTGTCCGGTAGGCGTCACGAGCTATCAAGTGTTCAAGTTTCAAGTACGTAAGAGTTTTTTATTATATATGTTAAATCGTATTTATTTGTGTCGTATTAGTAGATCTGGGTCAAAGTGTTCGCTGTAAATTTTTCCCGGGTTTGATCCCCGACAGCACGAAAGAAATTTGTAATTGCAATTTTCGTCAACACGCATTGGGGTAGCGCGGCGGGCATTTCCTTGCCCTAAAACCCTCTCAGAAATAAAAAGAGTCCTGTGCCCAGTAGAGGGACTTGTATAGCTTATTACTTTACTTTGTAGCAATATTCATATTCGTTTCAGATACAGAAGGGTATCTTATGCTGACAAAATATCATGTGTAGGCGACGAAAACGTAAAACATCTTTGTACCTAGATAAAAGGTTCGAGAGATTGTCAGTCATGTCATACGCCACATTTTCTATAGAGCGTAGAACATTGCAGATAGGGCAAAATAAAAAATAATACAAAATATTATGGGAATTATTTATTAATAATATATACATTTATAGGTATTAATAATAAAAATAATGAACAACCTGCAAGGTTCAACTAATAATGTTTCTTGTAAACACAATTGTAAAATTCCTGTTTTAATTTTTATCAATGGTTAATTGATGAAACGTAGTCAAGATCACTTCATATAAAATATATTTAATTAAAATCGACACATGACCTATTTGGGCTGCTAATTACAACTCGGCGGAAATTTGAAAAGAAGATTCTGTCTGTTCTTAATTATCTTGTGTACACATTTTTCACACAAGTATTGTTTACAACTGGCGTGGTTTCGAGAAGCGTAATTAAATGTCAGCGGTATATAATCAATTACATAATGAATTTTTTTTGAAATTTATCTTTTTTTTTTGTTATATCTTCTTAAAAACTGACGCCATCTCACTATTTTATTATTTGTTTTTTTTTTGTAACGCATAAGGATAAGTTAGACTAAGTTAGGTTGACTTGGCTAAGTTTGTAATTTTTTTAATTTTATCACAAATTTTCCGCAATAAATTATTACCTTTTCTACAGTGATTCTCTCCTCTTAGTTTCGGCGTGACTGCAGGATATTATACTGAGTCATCGTCAGTTACTAAGCGGCCATAATTCATTATATGTATGTATAGACATACATATATAAATTTTTTGATTTTAATATTTATGTTTTTTTGAATTTTGATTGATTTTTTGAAACCTGGTTAAATTATTTTTTTCCATACCAATTCATGGGCCTGAGTGCCAGTTATGCTCTTTGGCTGAAGTTATTTTTTATTTTATGCTCAATTGCAGACAAAACAATATTTTTATTATATTTATATTATTATTGCGCATCTCTAAAACAAATTTTTACCTCTTCTCCTTCTAATAATAGCTCCTGCACCTAACACGGCGGAATAGTTATTATTATCTATAAGAACATTTGCAGAAACAATTTTTGTTAACAGTTATGAGTGTAACATTTTTATCAGCTGCTTTGTTTATAGTGCCTTGAGCAACACTTTGCCGGTTTCTGTACAGAAAATGATGCTGGCTTTGCAAATATGGATGGCAGCTACCATTGAATATAATACCCGCTATGTTACACTTATTTACATAGAAACTTTAATTATCATTTGCATAAAATTCTAAATAGCACTTTTTACACAATAAAGTAAACTTTTAGATCAGTACATCTTGTTTTACATTAATTAAGTGAAAAGTAAAACAAACGAATAGGTCCGTGATTAAAAAAAATTCACACACAACTTTTTGTAGAAAAGCATGACCTTATCATGATATAATAGTCAATCATTTAGCCATGTGATAAAACTTTTAAGTGTGCCAGTCAAACATTAATGATGATATTCGGGTCATAATACTGGAAATAGTCTTTTAAATATTTTGTAGTACAATTGATAATCTTCACTATGATTGACCGTGTATATGACTTTTATAAGTCTATGTTACTTTTGATGAAAATTATTATTGCAGGTAAAAGTCCTTTCACATTTATTTTAGTCTCGAATTAAATTAATCAAAATGAAAATAAGAACTTTGGCTCTTGATAACTGATCTTTAAATGTAAAACACTGACTTGAAATTATATAATTGTCGGCATTTTTTTAATTCATTGAACTTTTTTGAGATTGTGTTGAAACTCTACTGGTAAAAAAAAACAAATATATATATTATAGTTCTTGATGAAAATAAAGTATGTTACATCGCATCCCATCAAGAATTTCTAAGGTAATTCTTGGTGTAAAGCTAAGACGTGATAATAACTGTAAATAATAGAATAACAAAATAATGAAAATATTTGTAAATACTTGCTTTATAACCTTATAAAGATTATTTGACCGTAATAAAATAAAACAAGGTAGTCTTCAGCATGAAAGTAAAAATAAATATTTTCGATTATTTTTGCAATATCTAACAGCCGGATCAGCGCGCGATTCTGATCCATCTAAAGGTGCTAAATATTCAGCAAGCACTGTCAAATTCAATAGGAGTGACAGAAAAAACGGTTCTTGATATAGAAGGGTAAATAAATTATTTAACCTATAAAGTAAAACCACTTTATTAAAAATCAAAATAATCCAATAGCTTTATTAATATGAGACACATAATTATTGTACGAGTGCTTACAATACTTAACATTATTTTACTGAAATCTAAGAAAGTTTTTTTTTTAAATAGAATAAGGATGAAAAACGAGCACACAGTCCACCTGATGGTAAAGGGTTGCCACGGCCCATAGACATCTAGTCTTTAGACATTAGTTCTCGATTACGTATCAAAATGTAAATGCGTTGTCACCCGTGAGGACTAAGATGTAATGCCTCGTTTCCAGTAAAAAGGGTCTCCGGTTCTCTACAAGCACCATACGAAAAACAGCAGGGTTAAACTGCTATTTTAAACTGTTAAACTGGTATTCTGTGAGAGCGTGGCCCGTCCCCGGTAGAGCCGGCCTATTCGTGCTACAACTATACCTACTATGTCAGTGGATATAATCGGGGGATAAAAAATTTTTTCCCAGCCCATGCTAGACGTGCTGGTAGACAAGGACATTGTTAATAGGGTGCTTTATCTCACGAATGAGTATAAAACGAAACATCTAAAGATACCCACTATCCAATATCTTCCTGTGAGTTTCGTAAAGGGCGACAGGTGGAAGCCGAAACAGGGCACGGGCAGCAATATCTTCTTGATGACAACTCAAAATTATAAAACAACTGCGGTTGCCCACCCGCCTGCCAAGTATGGCAACTATGGCAAAATCTCCCATATGAAGTAATCTATTGGGAGGTCTATATTCAGCAATAGACTTTGATAGGCTGTTTTTGATGGAAACACCTTCAAAAATCTCCCATATGAAGTAATCTATTGAGATAGATAATCTATTAAGTCTATTGCTGAATATAGACCATATTCAGCAATAGACTTTGATAGGCTGTTTTTGAGGAAACAACTACAACTTTCCAAATCAAATAAAACTCCTAGTTGAGACTACAAGAGTGGATTTTTGGTGAATTTGTGGTAGGTTCATTTAGAATTACCCTACCAGTAATTCAGTGTTTTATTTTAGTTTTATAACTTATACAAGATATTTTCCTTGATATATAGTATGATTTATATATTTACGTGTAGAGTTTCCCATTATTATAAATAACTTATTTAAAATTCTTAAATTTAGTTACCTTAGTAATTAAGCGTAAAATGAGCAAGTTTTATCCTAGAAGACAGAATGCATCTGCATATTTAAGATGCCGGAAATTTTCCGTCTGCTTTTCCCTTGCGAAAATATGCGCCAAATGCAACTTATTAACTTCAGTTTTTGTGTTTTGCTTGTTAGTTCTGAAATTCTTTCAATTGTACTCGTATTCAACGTTGTTTGTTTGTGCAGAAAAGCGATATCAAGTAAAAGTTTTTTTCAGCATTATGATAAGAATTTTTTTATTCCTGACCAAATAAAATTGTTATTCTAATCGAATTAAAAATGACTTTATGTCAGACCACGGCCTCTTTTTACTTCTATCTATAAATTGCATTACCATGATACTAAAGGAAATATACACTTTTATGTAGGGGATCACAATTTTATTCTTAATACTCTTAATTTGTTTGACACAAAGCTTTGCATTATTTCTTATGTTTTCTTCTAAAATATTATGTCACAAATATTGTATATCCTAAAATTTAAATAAATCAATGGCTAAATGAGATTAAAAAAAATGCCAATTTCACTGGCACGAGGTATATCCTGTTTATAAGCTAACAAGGCTCTGAAAATCGACAAAAAGAGGAATTTCCATTTCACAATCTCACGCTGCATCACGGCATCATACACTCTTGAAAAGGCCTATATACAGTAGTAAATTAAAAATACATATAAATATAGCAACAAATATAATAATATACACACCATTTCATTTTACACGCCGACCTTATTTAACATAATGAAGTTCCATATAGAATTACATTAGGAGCATTTTAAAATAACAAACAAGAATAAAAACAAGAATAAACGCAATCTTTAAAATCGGAAAATTTACGTTAAAAAATCGAAAACATATTTAAACACTAGCAGTGCCCGCGGCGTAGCTCGCGTATATAGGTTTTACTTGCAGAATTTGACATTCAGGTAAGAAAATATTAAACGATTTATATCATTACTGTATCAATATCACTTATTAGACGTCAGTGTAACAGACGTCTCTGGTTAGTGCGTATATACACATATATATACACGCATACATGTCCACTATAAATTGGTAAAACAACCCCCGAAATCTTTGCAGATACGCAAGAAGATATATGCCTTACATGTAACAGGTGCGAATAAAATTGCAGAGCAAATATTTTTTTATTAAAATTGGTCTCTCTGGTATTAGGATTAACTTGATAAATTCCGAAATTGTACCCATTTTCACCGTGACAATATATTAATGGATATTGTAGAGCATCATAATATCGACGCGTTTCATAAATCCCTGGCAGTCGATCGTCATGTGTGTGCAACACGATGTCACGTCTATCGCACTCCTGGTCAACTAATACTACTGCCACTTCATCAGTGACAGGAACGTTGCTACCGCGGTGTTCAGTAACTTTTTTTTTTAGTAACAGGACGTCTGTCAGCGTTAATAACTATTTTATAATTGTTTATTAAATCTTGACGGATCGATTGCAATGCAACTCTAAAACTATGAACGTATGGATTTATTTCATGTAGCATCCTTTGAAGTTGAGATATGAGTTCGCTATTGAGTTGTGGGAAGTTGTAATTTCGGATATTAGTATGTTCATTATAATCTGATACAAAATAAATTGACTATTTTACTTATATATACATATATATTTATAACTCATAATATATATAATTTAATTTAATTTATTAAGTTGAAATTGAAATTGAAAATATATAATACCTACATTGGTTCTGGGTAATGTATGGTTATTTGTGAGACTGTGATTGCACGTCAGCGAGTCTCAATACGATTCGGAGTATCTTAACGCCGCAATTCAGAAAATAATGTAATTTGTACAATGCCATCTATTACGTTCGTTGTGAGAAAACTTTTTTAATTTAAGGAAAACATCTTTTTTATTGTTTACTTTGTTTTAAGTATAAATATATTATTATAGAAAGTTTTTTTACACACAAATCTTTTTATTACTTTTTCTGAGATTTTATAGCGCCATTGAACAAATTAGAACCTACATTTTAAACTAATAATCACAACTTTCGATAGAATTAACCAAATTTAATAAAACTAAAATTAAATGTAACTTGAAGATACGCTTTATGATTTTCCTAGACAGACAATTCTAAAAATTATAAAAATGTGTTTACTTAATTATTTTCATTTCCCTATAATGATTTTAGTGACAAATATTCTATACAATGTACAAAAACAGACACAATATGTTATCAACATTTTTATTATAAGTATATATTTAAAGAGAGATGGCGCTGCTAACAGCAATCAATTCTGAAAATAAAAGAGATTAATTGACGCGATTGGTAAATTATTATATATATATCGGAAATGACAACAGGAGATCCCACTTCTGATGTCGGAGATTACAATAGAGGATCGCAATTTTGATCTCTGAGATACATCAGGATAGCGTTAATTGTTAAAAATAATAAAAGTGTCAGAGCGGGTGTTCAACTTGCTCTCTTGCTTACGCAGTTAATCATTATCAGTAATAAGACAGCGTAACGCACTATACATTCAGTATAGTGAAATTACAGTTCGACCACACCGTAACACGTCTCCGCCACAATCACACACCAGTGTAACGTGAGGTACGTAATTACATGATAACTCCAAAATATGTAAACCAACAGCAACACTACTTATCTCAATGTAACACTGGACAGCATCTCAGCAACACCAATCCTCCTTGTCCGCACTGGAAGAATTACAACAACGAACAGAACCACGACACTATCTTAGCACTAGTAGAGTGACCACACTCGTTGAATGACTTGAGCGGAATCTCCCGCGCACGGCACCTACAGTGAACTTTATACTACCGACACAAGAGGGGGTTTCTCGATATACCCTCCATTCTACCTCGATCCAACCGGGTATTTTATAGACACTCCGACACGGCCATCCTGACGTACGACCGTCCTCGGGCGTGTATCTTTATGCATTCCTGTAACAAACAACAATTCGTCCGCTCGTCCATCCTGACATGAGTGGGTACATATTATTAGTTCGGAAAACTAATTTTTAGATGGCGCTGCTTGTTGCACTATGGCGCCATCAATTCACGACACGGCCATTCCTGACTAGCATCCGTCCTCGGTTGCAGTGCCTGGAGACTAAATATGCTCAGTGATTAATCTAGCTCTGCTATTCTGCCAACAGAAACAAGGTTGATTCAAAATAGTACTTCACTTCTCCCAAGTCTAAGTACAATAGTCAACTGTCATAATTGACAATGCCTTGTTATTAAGGCTTCTTACACAGTGCTTCCTGCACAACATGATTTATCGTGGAAGGTCCGATCAACAAGTTCCAATACAGAAATTTTAACAATTTTTTTACTCTTTACAATTCATAAGCAATGCATATTCAACTCGTGAAACTTTCATTAAAATCTGTGCACCAACACAGACCAGAATCGCACCAACGATTCTTTACATATCCGCAGTCACATATGCCAGAATCGCACCAACGATTCTCCACATATCTGCCGTCACATATGCTACGATACACGAGGGGCTCTGTGCACCAACACAGGCCAGAATCGCATCAACGATTCTTTACATATCTGCCGTCACATATGCCAGAATCGCACCAACGATTCTCAACATATCCACCGCCAAATATGCTACAACACATCTGCCGCCACATATGCCAGAATCGCACCAACGATTCCCTACATATCTGCCGCCAAATATGCACCAACACGGACAGAAATCGCACCAACGATTTCCTACAGACCCATCGCCACATGTTACTCATGAGGTGCGGTCTAAAGTTTTGAGTATGAGTATACAAGCATTCTTAATCAAATTTGGTCTCACTACCACTGTCATCAACTATGACATCTAACTCTTGAGGAACTTGGTGATCGGGGATCTTCCTCACATGATCATGGGGGTATTTGTGGGGTACTTTGCACACTAACATGACCGCTTCCGGTTGAATTTACAATAGTATTTAAACTTTTGACTCAGCACCATCTTTGATGAGAGGGTAATTCGGCCCAGAATCATAATAAAATGGGTACGACTCACCAGTATTCGTCAGCACACCGCTGGGATTGCTCACATAGTACAGGTCAACACGTCGCTCACTGCTCGCCTCTGCGGCAGGCATAAGGCAATCGCACTTGGCTACTAAAACAACAGCTCACACCATAATTAGCTGCCTTGAAGCAAGCTCATGTGGTCAAAACAACAGCACAGGGCGTGCCGCACTCTCACAGCGATCCGTCGCATCTCACCAGCGCCAGCGAGACGCTGCACCGTACCACGCACTCGAAGCGTTAACGGGAGCAGCAGGAGCACCTGAGGGTTCACAAGCATCGTCGGGGTTGCCGTCATCGTGATCACGCGTGCAGTATACACGTCTGCCAAAACCAGGCCATACTCTAGCTGGACCCGGCAGTCCGTACCGACTAGCAAGGCACACCCTCGCCTTACGCTCGCGCACATGTAATCACATCACACGTACTACTGTAACATATAAAAGAAAACATTAAAAGATTCAGTAGGAACTTTTTTTTCAAAAAAATGCAGCACTACTCTCGATCGCCTTTCCAGGGCACCATATACTGAGCTGCGGCTACACGACAACCTCTGGTATGGTCCGATCCTTATGTAAATTTAAATACTCTCTTCAATGTCGGAACTAATTTGCTATACTTCAATTTCGTCAGTTATACTTTGGTTTTTCAGCATTTTTCGCAACCAATTAAAAAGTTAAACTCATTCTTACAAAATAGTTTCTAAGACAATGTTTAGGATAAATTTACTTCACTCATTTATCTAATGGTGATTGGTAGCAGTGCTAATTAATATGTACGCAGCGTCATATGCCGACAGCATACTTCCACTCAAAAGCGAGCGCAACAGCATCACGCCTTCCACTAGACCCTCAACATCAAATCCCAATTTTATCGACTACGTAATACTCGGACTGAACTGTAACAATTATCACATTAGAACACAAAAATACTACTTAGTGTTTTTAAGTCACAGCACCTTAAAGTAAACATGTTCTTTTTTTCGGTACATCGTTTAAACATTTTGAACTTTAAAACTAGCCCATGTAAATCACACCTCGTGTACAAATTATAACATAACTTGAGCAAGTTAAATCTCCACTGAATGCAAACTATAACTCATTTAGGATACCTCCATTTTGGGTACGTTAAGAAATAATGAAAGTACTTGCGGGTACTTTTTATTATAAATCGAACAAAAAGATTTAACTTTTGGCTTAAAACATTTCACTGTAAACTTTCACTCTACACTTTAATGATTCGTCAGTGTTGTAAATACGACAACAAACTTGATTTAAGAAATTGAACACAAAAACAAAACGCGATGCGCTTCATAGTATTTCACCAACGTAATAACCCTCACACTATCCGAAGGTTATATGTGGACGATAACAGTGACTTTATCCCACTTCTGATATCGGTAATGACAACAGGAGATCCCACTTCTGATGTCGGAGATTACAATAGAGGATCGCAATTTTGATCTCTGAGATACATCAGGATAGCGTTAATTGTTAAAAATAATAAAAGAGTGAGAGCGGATGTTCAACTTGCTCTCTTGCTTACGCAGTTAATCATTATCAGTAATAAGACAGCGTAACGCACTATAGATTCAGTATAGTGAAATTACAGTCCGACCACACCGTAACATGTCTCCGCCACAATCACACACCAGTGTAACGTGAGGTACGTAATTACAAGATAACACCAAAATATGTAAACCAACAGCAACACTACTTATCTCAATGTAATACTGGACAGCATCTCAGCAACACCAATCCTCCTTGTCCGCACTAGAAGAATTACAACAACGAACAGAATCACGACACGATCTTAACACTAGTAGAGTGACCACACTCGTTGAATGACTTGAGCGGAATCTCCAGCGCACGGCACCTACAGTGAACTTTATACTACCGACACAAGAGGGGGTTTCTCGATATACCCTCCATTCTACCTCGATCCAACCGGGTATTTTATAGACACTCCGACATATCATCATTCATCATTACAGCCCTTCACAAGTCCACTGCTGAACATAGGCCTCCCCCAAAGAATGCCACAAAACACGGTCCTGAGCCACCTGCATCCATCGACTTCCTGCATGTCTTACCAGGTCGTCACTCCATCTCGTGGGGGGACGCCCTACACTTCGCCTACCGGTACGAGGCTGCCACTCGAGAACCTTTCTTCCCCATCGGTTGTCGGTTCTTCGAGCTATATGGCCGGCCCACTGCCACTTCAGCTTACTAATCCGTTGGGCTATGTCGGTCACTCTGGTTCTACTGCGGATATCCTCATTCCTAAGTTTATCACGCAGAGAAACTCCGAGCATAGCCCTCTCCATAGCTCGCTGAGCGACCTTGAGCTTCCTCATACGGCCAGCAGTGAAGGACCACGTCTCAGTTCCGTAAGTCATCACTGGCAACACGCACTGGTTGTACAATTTCGTTTTAAGGTTTTGAGGTATGTCTGACGAGAAGATGTGTCGTAGCTTCCCGAACGCTGCCCAGCCGAGTTGAATCCGTCGATTGACCTCTCGGTCGAAGTTGGACTTACCCAGTCGGACTATTTGTCCCAGGTAAACATACTCGTCAACAACTTCGAGCTTAGTGTTCCCAACAACTATCGGCATAGGTGTAACATGGACATTAAACATGATCTTAGTTTTGTCCATGTTCATCTTAAGACCTATCCGTTGGGAAACACTATTGAGGTCATTGAGCATAGTGCTTAGGTCCTCCAGCGATTCTGTCATAAGGACTATATCGTCGGCAAATCGAAGGTGAGTGATGTACTCGGCATTGATGTTGATACCGTATCCTTTCCAGTCCAGAAGCTTGAAAACGTCTTCCAATGCAGCGGTGAAGAGTTTCGGGGATATGACGTCACCCTGTCTTACACCTCTCTGCAATTGGATAGGTTTCGTACTCTGGTTCTGTACTCGGATAGCCATCGTAGCCCTACTGTACAAGCACTTCAACACTTCGATATACCGACAGTCAACTTGGCACCGCTGAAGGGACTGCAGCACCGCCCAAATTTCGACGGAATCAAAGGCTTTCTCATAGTCCACATACGCCAGACATAGTGGCAAATTGTACTCTTCGGACTTCTGTACAACTTGCCGAAGGGTATGTATGTGGTCTATGGTGCTAAAGCCCTTTCGGAAACCGGCTTGTTCGGGAGGCTGGAAGTCGTCAAGTCTGCGCGCGAGACGATTCGTAATGACTCTCGAAAACAGCACGTAGACGCGGCTCAGAAGGGAAATCGGTCTGTAGTTCTTCAAGAGAGCGTTGTCACCTTTCTTGAAGAACAAGACCACCGCACTTCTGCTCCACGCCTCCGGTGTAATGCCACCATGGAGGACGGAATTAAAGAGCTTCTGAAGGACTTCAAGTACCGGTCTTCCACCCGCTTTCAGAAGCTCCGCTGTAATTCCATCCTCGCCTGGGGCCTTACCGTTTTTAAGGTGCTGGAGAGCCATCCTAATCTCGCTCAGACTGACATCCGGGATATCTTCGGAATAGTGTCGGATGAGACTCGCTCTTGGATCGTTACTCACACTTGCGTGTGGCTCCAACGATGATGTGTACAGCTGCCCATAGAACCTCTCAATCTCACTCAAAATCTCAGGTGTCCCGGAAACGATGCTGCCACATTCTGTCTTCAGCTTTGACAGTTGGCTCTTTCTGGCAGACAGATCTCTGGCAAAGACTTTGGAGCCTTGGTTCCGCTCGATCGCTTCTTCAATACGAGCTGTATTGAAGTTGCGTAAGTCCCGCCGCATGCATTTGGAGATCTGTCTGTTCAGATGCCTGTATGCTGTCAAGTCTGTTGAAGAATGTAGCTTCATCTCCCGTCTAACAGCCATGAGATTAAGAGTGTGATCGGAGAGTTTTTGTGTTCTTCTGCGGCGGGTCTTGCAGAACTTAGCTCCAACCGCATGGACAGTTTCCACGAGCTTGTCATTCATATCGTCCACTTCATTGCAGTCTTCTAGGCACTGAAAACGGTTTTGTAACTCGAGCTGAAAGGTTTCGGGACTTTGAAACAGAGCACGAGGGGGACGGAGCGTTGACTTCATTAGACGAGACCTCTCCAACTTAACGTTTAGGTTCAGTGTGCCTCTAACCATTCGGTGATCGCTACCAGTTTTCACCCTCGCGATCACGGAGACATCACTGAACAGTTGTCGTCTGGTCGTCATAATGAAGTCAATCTCATTTTTTGTGGAACCGTCGGGGCTCGACCAGGTCCACTTCCTGTGGGGCCGCTTCTGGAAGAAAGAGTTCATCATAAAGAGTCCCTCTTTCTCCATGAAGTCGGCCAGCTGCTGGCCCCTTGGGTTCCGTTGCCCTATTCCAAATTTCCCTACTTTCAGCTCACCGTTCTCTCTTGTGCCTAGTTTTGCATTGAAGTCTCCCATTAACACCGTGTATTGGGTTTTGGAAGAATGCATGGCTCTAGAGATATCCTCATACATTTCCTCCACCTCCTCATCGGGGTGTGCCGAGGTTGGTGCGTAAACCTGTATGACCTTCAGCGAATACCGTTTGGTGATTCTGAGTATAAGGTACGCAACCCTCGTCGACACACTCCCGATTTTTACAACGTTGTTAACGAGAGACTTGTGGACGATAAATCCGACACCTCCTTGGGACAGATGGTCGCCCTCCCGGTGATAGAGCAAGTTGCCGGATTCGAGGATTACCGTGTCCTCCCCCTCTCTTCGGACTTCAGATAATCCTATAATATGCCAGCGCAACTTGTCTATCTCTTCTTCCAGCTCCACGATCTTCTCGTCAGTCCTCAGGGTGCGTGCGTTGTACGTTGCCAGGTCGAGTCGTCTAAGGTGGCAACCGAACCTCCACCGGAGATTCTTAGCACCCCCTGCCCCGCCGTTACCATGGTCGCCACCGTAGCCAGGAATAGCGGGGCCGCCGGGGACTGGGGGCCGTTTTTTTGTTGCTCTCATCATTGGGGGGTATTTGCCATAGTTGCCACGCTTGGCGAGCGGGTTGGCAACCGCAGTTTTTTTTATTGTCATTTGGCTATTATCAGGAAGATGCTGCTGCCCATCTCCTGGCTGTTTCCCTTTGTCGCCTTTTACGACACCCACGGGAGGATATGGGGTAGTGGATATTCTTGACCGCCACTACACGGCATAAATCCGACATATATAAAACATAAAAGAACTTATAAACCAGTGTCTGCATAGTAAGCAAAACGCCTTTTTATATTACATTTGGACCATACCGCCATCTATCGATGAAATTGGTTAACTATTTCACTTTAGATTTAGTTAATAAGGTTATAATATATTTTTGTATATTATTTTATTTCATACGTTCTTTAATACTTTTGTTTACTGCGTCTTAGACACAATTATATCATTATAGAACATTATTTTACCTAATTTAATTATGATTTATGATATAATATTAGTTTAAAATGCACTTGATGACTCAACCAACGCCACCGTTGAACAAATTCGTACCTATACTTCGTATTCATACTTCAGAATATTTATCATAACTTTTGATTGAATGAACTGATTTTAATAAAATAAAGACTAAATGTAACAAGAAGATACACTTTATATTTTCCTTAATGATTCTTATGATATAAATTAGTACTTTATACGTGATAAGTTAACAAACAAACAGACAGACAGACAGACAGAAAATTCTAAAAATGGTAGAAATGTATTTAGTTACTTATTTTTAGTACCTCTCAATCACTTTTATTACAAAAATATAAAATGTACAGACGTCTGCTTTTTACATTTTTATTATATGTATAGATATTCCTAACAAAATACAAAATAAATAAAATTTATTTACATTTATTTATTTACATGTATTTGATATTATATTTAAAGTGTGTCTCTCTCGATCCCTTTTTAATGACGTTATAAAAAAATAAATATACTTTTAGATTTGTCTTTCTTGGAGTCCACAAATTAGTGAGCCGTAAAATGTTTGCAGCATATGCTTTACTCCGGAGGCGTAACTACTTTTTACCCATTTCCACTAAAATTACGTTTGCACAGTCTTTACTACTCCATATTCTCGACTATGCTGATATTTGTTACCTTTATATCACCGAGGAGCAACTTCACAAACTTAAGCGACTCCAAAATCTCTGTATACGATTCATATTCGGACTTCCTAAATATGACCATGTCTCAAAATACCGCAATCTATTCAATACCAATACCGCAATTTTATCAAAATAATAAAATAAGATCCAGTGGCTCCCAATCCGTCTTCGTCGGAATACTTTTAGTACTTTCTGCTCTCTACTGCGTCTAATGTAATATGTATCAAGTCCTCCCTATCTAAAAGAACGTTTTTGCTCATTTTGCTTAGCTCCTGTCATAATTTTTATTTACGTTCTAAAGAAAATCTTTCTCTCGAATGTCCCGTGCACTCCTCGACTTTTTTTTCTCATTATAAGCAGTGCTTGACCACAATCCCACCTGGTGGTAAGTGGTAATGCAACCTTAGATGGTAAGTCGCACTGTCTTAGAGTAACAAAAGCCTATTCACTCTTGCCTTGAAGACGCCCAGATTGTATTCGGATGGAAAGATAGACGCCGGCAAATTATTCCACTCCTTTGCTGTACGCATTAGAAAAGACGAAGCAAACCATTTAGTTCTAATGCGTGGAAAATCGATAACAAAGGGATGAAGATCCGCCGACCGCCTGGTTGTCCGATGGTGGAAAGAAGAGGGAGGAATTAAAGCGTGTAACTACTACGTACTAACTACGAGAGACTGGCTACTCTGTGCCTGTGCTCGAGGCTGACAAGATTGGTTTCAACAAAATCAAGGTCACCAATGAGCCTCTTAGCACGTCTCTCCACTGAGTCAAACGTTGCCAGGAGGCATTTTGTAGCATCAACCCATATGTGACAGCAGTACTCCATGCACGATCGGACTTGCGCTTTATATAAGGTAAGAAGCTGCGCTGGCGTGAAGTACCACCACATCCTTGCAAGGACACCAAGTTTCCTTGCGGCTGCTATGGCTCTGGACTCAATGAACCGCCCATAGTTTAGGTTAGAAGACAATTCAACCCCTAACAACTGAAGGCGGTCAGTGTACTCCAAGGATACATTCCGGAAAGTAGGAGTCAAGGTGAGCGGGCTACCTTTAGCAGTGAAAGGACACGCTTGTGTTTTGGAGACGTTAAATCTCACGAGATTGGCATCGCCCCATTCGAAGACTGCCTGTAGTGTGAGACTCACACGCCTAACCATACATGCCTCTCTTTCTGACTGGATTTGATTACGACTGCCTCGGGCACTTGGTTGGTATCTCTACACAACTGTGCATACCCATAGATACCGGAAATGAGCAGATCATTAATATGCAGCAGGAAGAGAGTTGCGGAGAGAACGGACCCCTGAGGAACACTGGCGTTAGTTGCCACAGTACCGGATGGGCAGCCATCGACGACGACTCGGATAGACCGTTCATTCAAAAAGTCCTTCATCCAGGCAATTAAGCCAGGGGATAAGCCGTACGCTGAAAGCTTGCCCAATAGACTAGCGTGCCAAACCCTGTCAAAGGCCTTCAAAACATCGAGGCAAACAGCAAGTGTTTCTTCACTGTTCTCGAGGGCTTCGCCCCATATGTGAGTGGCATACGTTAGTTTCTAGTGTATTTAGATTTACACTTTATTGTACACCAAGATAGACAAAAAAGAGTATTGTATTGCATTGTATAGAAAAGTAAAAAGTAAAGTTACAGCCCATATAAAATTTTTATTCATGTAAAATTTGAAGGTCCACTAAAACCTATTATTGTTTCGGAAAATCTCACATCGAGTTTATTTTTTATAGGATAAGGGTGACAAACGAGCACACAGTCCACCTGATGGTAAGTGGTTGCTGCGGCCCATAGACATCTACATCTATCCTCTATTACAAATCAAAATGTAGATGCGTTGTCACCCGTGAGGACTAATATGGAATGCCTCATTTCCAGTAAATAGGGCCTCCAGCCACCTACACTCACCAAGGGAAACGCAGAGGTAAACCTCTACTTCACGCTGGTTTTCTGTGAGGTCGTGGTACCACCCCGGTTCGAGCCGGCCCACCCGTGCGACAGCAAAAGCTGCCGCGTGGCTCTACCACTGTTAAGTACTAGGAAGCTTTATTTTTGGCCCTATTTTTAGAATTAAATGGATGTTTTTTACTGAATATTTAATAATTTCTCTGAATAAAAGAATAAACAAACACACAGAAGGAAAAAAAGGCTAAAAAGGTTTTCTCATGTTACGAAATAACAGCCTTTTAAAAATTTAACAGTCTGGCCTTTCTAAGGCATACATACAAGTAGAAGCGGGCTGAATTCAGCCTTTAAATAAAACATGTCTGGAAAGGGCGTTGACTTTTCCTCGATGTTTTTCAACGATGTTGATTTATTTTTATGTTCGGTGCTAACTATTGTGTCTATTTTGTGTTTATTTTGTATCTCAATTGTTGTACTATACAAACAAGCAGTCTATCCAGATCTATGGATAGACCTGGATGGATGGATTTTTTGGAAGTATGTTAGTTCGGTGATTGTGTATATTTTATTTTATAACGTATCACATGTTGATTAGACCTTTTTTTGGAATTAAAATTTTATTTATTTAAATTGAATGGTACTACTAAATTCATGTTGTTCCGACGGAGCTGCGAAAATTAACTCAGGGGTTAGCTCCGTAGTACACTAGCAGGTTTAGTTGAACCCCCACCGTCAAAAATGCTTGTTTTGGCTTAGTGATAGAGGTAGGCATGAGTAACTCCCCCTATACGTTTACACTCCTGAGGTTTTCACTCTTTTCACTAATATTATCTGAAGGGTTTTGCAATAAAGGTGGGTAGATGTCGAAGTGAAATAAAACAAGCTGTGTGTGGTATTAACAAAATTCTTTTTTATTTGAAAGGTCCACATGCGCCGTTAAGTATGGAATATGACATCTTTCAAATGCCCGCCTCGGCTTCTTACAGGGACACGGATCCTAGTGGTCTGATTTTCAATGAGTCTTCTGCATAGATCCGGCTAAATTTGAGTGTTATGTTCACCTTTAGGGCAACGGTCGATTGTGGTTTGTTTTTTGCATAGAACTGCGACAACTTGCGATTTTTATTTACTTCCGAAAATAAAAGAAAAAGTTCGAGTAAAACGTTTTATGGACGCTGAGAAAGCAGTGGCTGTGTTTTAAAATGCCATCGAAGAGACCCCTAAGGACGAGTGGGTAAAGTGCTTTTCTCAGTGGTTCCATCGGATGCAGCGTTGTATTGATGTAAATGGACACTATTTTGAAAAGATATAATAAAAATAATAACTTGCTGGTTTGTTCACTTTTTGATTTTCTAAGAACTTTCAGTGTCACCCTCGTAATGGTATTCAAATAACCACATCATCGTAATAAAAAGCAATTTTTCAATATTACAGACAGACACCTCAATTTAATTTATATGTCTGATATCAATAAAATATCTAAATATTTATAGATTATTCCGTTGGCTCATTGGTTTGTCTAATCTTGCATTACATTTGCATAGCATCAAGTAACGATATAAGAAACTCTGTTTCAACATAGAACTTGTTATAACTATAATATTGTCAGTAATTGAATTTTATTTTGTTTTATAATGTTAAGTAAAACTTTAAGAGCGACGCTATTTTAGAAAATAAACCAATATTTCCCGTCCGCTATGATATCGCAATCAATGCTATGCCTCAAGGCATTCGCGACGCAAATAAATTACATTACCTGTGAGGTGAATCTATTTCAGATATGATCCAGGAAAATATCTTCAATATTTGATTCGTTTGTTCATCACAGCATATCAAAAGTTTATTCCTGTAGATTGACATGCGTGACCACCGCGGCGCAATTTTTTTATTATTATTGCAATTGTCATCAAGAAGATGTTGCTGCCTAATGCTATATTTAAGGTGCTTAAAATATCTTTTTGCATAAAGTTATAAATATTGTTTACTTCTTTGTAAAAAAGTACCGGGAAAGGATCAATAATACACAACATCTTACTAATTCATCCAAGTTTATTTTATCACCTTCAAAGTATGCTCCTTCAAAAACGTTACATTTTCTCCAATGAATAATTCAATCATCAAAACATTTTTTATACGCTTTTTACCGAATGGAGTTAGTTTCTCGCTGCGAATTCTCCTTTATGTATACTACCGAATGAAAACGGGTGCCACGAAGTGGTAATTTGAGTTTAAGAATAAGAAAGAAGTTGGCTGGTGCCATATCTGGTGAGTACGGTGGTTGCTCGATCGTATTTGTTGAGTTTTGGTCAAAAATTCGTTCACAATGATGACCGAAAGCGCATTACCAACGTGCGAAATCCAAGAATTTCTTTCCACTAATCTGGCCTTTTTCGTCAATTTGCTCTCTTAAACGCCGCATAACGCTCAAATAATATTCTTTATTTACAGTCTGACTGCTCGGCAAGAATTTTGAGTGCACAACACCGCGATAGTCAAAAAGAAAACAGTCAAGACGACTTTGATTTTTGATCGACTTTGGCGTGGTTTTTTCAGTTTCGGTTTAGTTGGAAGTCGCCACTCCGAAGATTGTTGACTAGTTTGCACGTCAAACTCGTAAACCTACGTCTCGTCACTAATAACAATGGGTTTCATGAATGTTGGGTAGGAATTGACTCGTTCTAGCATGTCCTCAGCGACTCTTATACGATTGAGTTTTTGGAGAAAGTTCTGGTCTTTTGGGACTAGCCGAGCAGCAACATATTTATACCCAACTGATTATTTGAAATGATACGGATCGACTCGTGAGACACAGAAAGTTCGACGGCTATCTCTCTCAAATTTGAATGAGGATTTTCAGTCACTATTTCCTTCAGTTTTGCGATGCTAACTTCAGTTGCAGACGTTGATGGCCTACCAGAACGAGGCAAATCTTCCATCATATCTCGACTGCTTTTAAATGCTTTGTAACACTCATAAGCACATTTTTTTGATAAAGTGGATTCACCGTAAGCCTTCTGTGAGATTTTCAGTGACTTCGAACACGAAATTCCATTAGCGATGTAAAATTTAAGACAAACTCTGATGTTTTTGTCCATTGTGAAATTCGCAATACACACTAGATATGATATAACTAAAAACAACTCTTTATTTAATCTAAATAACTGATGTAAATCAAACTCCGCGCCAAAATGGAAAGCAGTTGTGCCTATTTAACAACAACAAAAAAATAATTAATTTGTAACCAGTTTTTCCAAATTTATATAGACCACCCTTGAAGTATAAACTATTTAATTAAAATCATCAAAATTGGTTCACACTCTGCGAAGATATCGCGTAACATACGAGTACATACAAAAAAACATTCACAATACAAACACTCGAATTGAGAACCTTCTCCTTTTTGAAGTCCGCTAAAAATATAATACTTATTTCTTCTTACAAGTAATTGATCATTGGTAGGTTTATGCGGTACCCTCTCATCTCGGGCAACGTTCACGGAGCGAAAGTAGGTCGTGAATGATGGTTTGCATTGGATGGTTGCAATTTTAGTTCAGCTAAGTTTAACCATGCTCCACACACATTCTGATGTTTTTAGAATATAATTTTCTCAGGTCGATCTGAGAATGACACTGATGAGTTTTGAAATCCGGATAGGAATATTTAAGGTTATGAGTTCATAACGCGCGTTTTTCTATACATTTGAATTCGCGTATTCACACACCGGCGCGCACACGTACCCCGTGACTTTTGATCGACTTTGGCGTGGTTTTTTCAGTTTCGGTTTAGTTGGAAGTCGCCACTCAGAAGCTTGTTGACTAGTTTGCACGTCAAACTCGTAAACCTACGTCTCGTCACTAGTAACAATGGGTTTCATGAATGTTGGGTAGGAATTGACTCGTTCTAGCATGTCCTCAGCGACTCTTATACGATTGAGTTTTTGGAGAAAGTTCTGGTGTTTTGGGACTAGCCGAGCAGCAACATATTTATACCCAACTGATTATGTGAAATGGTACGGATTGACTCGTGAGACACAGAAAGTTCGACGGCTATCTCTCTCAAATTTGAATGAGGATTTTCAGTCACTATTTCCTTCAGTTTTGCGATGCTAACTTCAGTTGCAGACGTTGATGGCCTACCAGAACGAGGCAAATCTTCCATCATATCTCGACTGCTTTTAAATGCTTTGTAACACTCATAAGCACATTTTTTTGATAAAGTGGATTCACCGTAAGCCTTCTGTGAGATTTTCAGTGACTTCGAACACGAAATTCCATTAGCGATGTAAAATTTAAGACAAACTCTGATGTTTTTGTCCATTGTGAAATTCGCAATACACACTAGATATGATATAACTAAAAACAACTCTTTATTTAATCTAAATAACTGATGTAAATCAAACTCCGCGCCAAAATGGAAAGCAGTTGTGCCTATTTAACAACAACAAAAAAATAATTAATTTGTAACCAGTTTTTCCAAATTTATATAGACCACCCTTGAAGTATAAACTATTTAATTAAAATCATCAAAATTGGTTCACACTCTGCGAAGATATCGCGTAACATACGAGTACATACAAAAAAACATTCACAATACAAACACTCGAATTGAGAACCTTCTCCTTTTTGAAGTCCGCTAAAAATATAATACTTATTTCTTCTTACAAGTAATTGATCATTGGTAGGTTTATGCGGTACCCTCTCATCTCGGGCAACGTTCACGGAGCGAAAGTAGGTCGTGAATGATGGTTTGCATTGGATGGTTGCAATTTTAGTTCAGCTAAGTTTAACCATGCTCCACACACATTCTGATGTTTTTAGAATATAATTTTCTCAGGTCGATCTGAGAATGACACTGATGAGTTTTGAAATCCGGATAGGAATATTTAAGGTTATGAGTTCATAACGCGCGTTTTTCTATACATTTGAATTCGCGTATTCACACACCGGCGCGCACACGTACCCCGTGACTTTTGATCGACTTTGGCGTGGTTTTTTCAGTTTCGGTTTAGTTGGAAGTCGCCACTCAGAAGCTTGTTGACTAGTTTGCACGTCAAACTCGTAAACCTACGTCTCGTCACTAGTAACAATGGGTTTCATGAATGTTGGGTAGGAATTGACTCGTTCTAGCATGTCCTCAGCGACTCTTATACGATTGAGTTTTTGGAGAAAGTTCTGGTGTTTTGGGACTAGCCGAGCAGCAACATATTTATACCCAACTGATTATGTGAAATGGTACGGATTGACTCGTGAGACACAGAAAGTTCGACGGCTATCTCTCTCAAATTTGAATGAGGATTTTCAGTCACTATTTCCTTCAGTTTTGCGATGCTAACTTCAGTTGCAGACGTTGATGGCCTACCAGAACGAGGCAAATCTTCCATCACATCTCGACTGCTTTTAAATGATTTCTAACACTCATAAGCACGTTTTTTTGATAAAGTGGATTCTCCGTAAGCCTTCTGTGAGATTTTCAGTGACTTCGAACACGAAATTCCATTAGCGATGTAAAATTTAAGACAAACTCTGATGTTTTTGTCCATTGTGAAATTCGCAATATACACTAGATATGATATAACTAAAAACAGTTCTTTATTTAATCTAAATAAGTGATGTAAATCAAACTCCGCGCCAAAATGGAAAGCAGTTGTGCCTATATAACAAAAAAAAAATTTGTAACCATTTTTTCCAAATTTATATAGACCACCCTTGAAGTATAAACTATTTAATTAAAATCATCAAAATTGGTTCACATTCTGCGAAGATATCGCGTAACATACGAGTACATACAAAAAACATTCACAATACTCGTACTAACACTCGAATTGGGAACCTTCTCCTATTTGAAGTCGACTAAAAATATAATACTTATTCCTTCTTACAAGTAATTGATCATTGGTACGTTTATGCGGTACCCTCTCATCTCGGGCAACGTTCACGGAGCGAAAGTAGGTCGTGAATGATGGTTTGCATTGGATGGTTGCAGTTTTAGTTCAGCTAAGTTTAACCATGCTCCACACACATTCTGATGTTTTCAGATTATAATTTTCTCAGGTCGATCTGAGAATGACACTGATGAGTTCTGAAATCCGGATAGGAATATTTAAGGTTATGAGTTCATAACGCGCGTTTTTCTATATATTTGAATTCGCGTATTCACACCCCGTAATCAGATTATGAATTTTTTCAATTGACTCGGCGAGCGGTTACGGTCCGTGACAAAAGTCTCAAAAGACGTGTTGCGACTTGTGAAGTTATAATTTAGAACTGAAACCGACTTTCCCTTACTCTGTTCACATTAAGAGGATGAATCCAGCGCATTCGTTTGAGTCTCTTTTTTATTATTTAAAGCTAATAGTAGTGCGATGAGTATTAATACCTCTTCCATATCCTTAAAATACAAACTTAAACAAAAATCATATTACGTATTGCCATTGCATTTAAACCAAATTAAACTTCCTAGTTTTAAATAATAATAAGTAATTTATAAATTCTGCAATGTGTCCAGGAAATGACCAACACTAATTTAATTACTGAGTAGACGTAATTATATAAATTCGTCTCTTTTAATGTATATTTGCAATCGTTTTCTAAATTTCTTTGTTACAACAGATGTATTAGAAAAAAACTGGGAGGTTTTGACAAGCAATCCAATTTGTCTTTAATTTTATTTGTTATTGTTTTATGCTAAGATTGCAGTGAATTTGTAGTTCTGTGAGACACTCCGAACGAATTGGAAACAGCCACAGAATTTTCAAAATATATTTTTTCTTATGTCTCAGACAGCTTTCCTCACAATGTTTTCCTTCACCGTTGAGCATGTGGTAAATCAGTACTTAAAATTGCAATTAACAATTTCATTGGTGCCTGCAGTGATCGAACCCGGGTTGCTCGCTTACTGTGATATTTACAGCGAGCGCTAACCATCTGAGCTACCACCGCTCAGACGGTTAGCGCTCGCTTGAAAAAAAATTATTTCGAATACATGTGAAGTTCGCCAACACGCATTGGGGCAGAGCGGCGCACACTTCCTTTCCCTAAAACCCTCTCAGAAATGAGAGCAGGCCTGGGCCCAGCAGTGGGACACATATAGGCTGTAAATTTACTTTTTTTTCATAATGTTCGTCCTTGAGTCATGTCTTTTCATAGTAATTCAAAAACGCCATATTATTATCTAAATTCAATGACGTAAATTATGTCACATCGAATGTTATGTAATTGAACAATTAAAAGTATTTCTGTATTGACCTTTAAATGAGAAGTATGTATGTATTTTTATAAGTATTCTAATGTCTACTAAGTAATCTTAGGCCAGTTTCTATAATGTTTTTGTAAAAGACTGTACACAGCCGAGGGAAAAGATCGGAAGAAAAATAATATACGAATTCCGATTATCCACCCGGTCTGGGGTGAATAAACGAAAACACGTTTCCGACTATCCACCCTAGGGTAAATTTTTTTGGGTGGATAAACGGAATAATCCGCGGAGTTTATTTGCGTAATAGTTTCTGTTACTTTGACATCCGCAACAGTACCTTAATAACCGACTTAGTCGTATCAGTAAATAAGCAAGTAATGGGCCCGCTGCACTGGTCCAAAAGCCAACACGCCTCATACGACCTAGTAACAGACATTAAACATGCATGAAGGATGAGTGCAGATAGTTACGGACAGTGCTTTGTGGCATTCCTTGGGGAAGGCCTATGTTCAGCAATGTATTTGTGGTGTTTGTGAATTCAATCTACTTGTTATATATTGAATACATTGCTAATATGAATGGTCAAAACATAAACACAAGAATAGTCAATGCATTGAATATCCTTGTGTTACGTGTATATATTTATTTCATACTTCAGTACCCATTGAATTTCCCCGATGTTATTACTCTTTGTAAGGTTAATTGTAAAGTTTATAAGTAAAAGAACAGCTATTTTGTATAATCACTGTTTTATAAGTGATGAGAATATGGAAAGGCATACTAAATGAACTAATCTTTTAGCGATAAAACCGCCCATTAAACTATCTTTTAATATTTTGTATTGTATTTTATACTGCCTCGTTGGTCTAGTGGTTGTAGTAGTGCGATTGATGATCATGAGGTCCCGGGTTTGAATCCCGGGTCGGGCCAAAAAATCAGTTATTGAGTTTTTTCATCAAGAAATTCTCAGTAGCTACCCGGAGTCAGGAAGTTGGCGGTGTCTCACCCCCGTGCCTCGGAAAGCCGTTGGTCCTGCGCCTGATCTCTCTCCGGTCGTGTCGGTTTACCGTCCCATCGGACTATGAGTGTGAGTGAAAAGAGAGTGCACCTGTGCTTGCGCACTTATTGGGCACTATAATCCTGTCCTGCGCAGTTGGCTAGTCTCCGTTGAGGCTGGCCGCCGTGACCGAAATTCGGTCTGGAGGACATTATTGTATTTTATTTTCTCTATTATTTGTGTTTTAGTGTATGCAAAATAGAATTATTTACCTATTTTTCCATCCGATAGCAAAGTAGTTGTCTTCAAAGCACGAATAGGCCTTTGTTAAGAGCGCTTTACCTTCTTTGGCTGCATCACCACTTAACATCAGGCAAATCATTGAATTATAACAGTTAAAAAAGAGTTCTGTTTTATTTACACTTTATCGTACTCAACACAACGTTCACTGAATATCATATTTAAGAAAATGTATTAGAGAACAAAAATGATTAAAATTATAATATTTTATTGCTAATTCCATATATTAATAGTAAACCGGTGAATGCAAATAAAACATGGGAAGTAAGTTCATGTATGCACAAATATAAAATGTTACGGAGTAGTTAGTATACGACATTAATTTATAAGCGTTTTTCATTGTTAGACAAGGTCTTCAGGATGCGTTAGCTAGCGTTTATTTATTCTGTTTTTATTTATTTATTTTATTACTTCCATTGTTTATAATAATTACACCTTATAACCGACCCGTATTGCTTAACTTATTTATGATTTTACGTTACTTGAAGTTAAAAAGTTGCAAATAGAATAATGTTAAAAGTTTAGCAGCGAAAGTTATGCCATTATGCGGTTTTATACTTTTGGCCTTTGGAGGGAAAACTTTGGCTTCAGCTAAGATCTCTTAAGCTGCTTTGTAATACTTTTACCGTGAACTAAAAATAACAGCAAAGTCTCTCTACTCCCTTTTAAATTTTTAACTATAAAAAAATTTATCCATGTTGCGTGCAAAATTTCCAGGTTCAGAACTACTACTGCAAAATGCAAGTATTATTTTTTTATTTAGTACTAGAGATGGATGTATTTTATATAATATATGTGTACGAGGGCAGCACTGAAAATTTCGGGAATCAAGGAAGTGACAAAACATTACTATTTAAAAATGTATTTATTGCTTTTCGAAGTATTCTCCGCGAAATTTGACACATTTTTCCATACAATGGAACCAATCATTGAAGCAACCATTCCATTCGGATGTTGGGGTCTCCAAAACGGCCGTTTTGTAGGCGTCCACAGCTGTGGAGCTTCTTCAGGTGATGAAAATCTCTGTCCACGCAATTTATTCTTTATTTTAGGGAAAGTATAAAAATCATTAGGGCTTAGGTCGGGGTTTTACGGCGGATGGTCTAATAATTCTATGTTTTCTTGCTCTATAAACTCTTTTGTTCTGTGTGCGGTGTGAGAACTCGCATTGTCATGATGGAGGATGATGCGGCGGTTGCAGTTCTCTTTACGGAGTTCAGAAACGACCTGTGGCAAACAAATGCTAGCATACTATTCTGCATTAACCGTTCTTTGTCCCTCAAGAGGAATAGTCATAACATGGCCGGTTTTGGAGACAAACGTGGCCACCATTTTTTTTGCAACACTCCGTGAACGAACAATTTTTGTTGGCTTTAACTCATTTTACGAACACCCAAACTCGTGACTGGTTTTTTGTTTCGGGTTAGTACGCATATATCCAGGATTCGTCACCTGATACGATGTTGAATACAGCATTTGAGGATCCTGCGTGGAATCTTTCGAGAGTTCTGAAGCACCAAGTAACGCGAGCCGCTTTTTGCTCTTCACAGAGCGAATGCGGTATCTATCGGGAAAACAACTTTTTACACCTAATTGTTCATGCAAGATTATTTGTATTTGACTCATGCCAATGTCTAAAGTTGCCTGAATTTCGCGGTATGTCACATGTCGATCTTCCTCAATCAGCTTACTCATAGCATCAACGTTTTCTTGGGTGACTGCAGTTTTTGGACGACCTTGACGGGGATCATCACTGAGCTTGACACATCCACGTTGAAATTCAGCAAACCAGCGATAAATTGTGGTTTTGGATGGGGCTTCATCACCAAATGCAGAAATCATCCGGTCAACACACTGTTTTTGTGTTAAACCACTTCGAAAGTCATAATAAATCATCGCTCTTGAATTTTCTCGAGTCAATTCCATTTTCTCAACGACTAAACAAGTTTGACAAAACTTTGTCACAAAACCGAGAATCTTTCTTTAAATAAATAAATGGTATTCGATTTTTAAAACCAAGGTGTTTTCAATTAAAAAGATTTTAATATGACTGGAACAGTGGAAATATTCCATTCCCGATACTTTTAGTGCAGCCTATGTATAGTTTAAAAAAAAAACTAAATTATAAACCTAAATTATCATACGAACCCTGTGGTATCGTCACATGAGTAAGTAAACGTGCCAGGAACGTCTGCTGCGTTTCTTCGCTGAATGGCTAGCCTTTGAGCGAGAATAAAACCAGCGCTCTTATCACCAGCGGCCATGAACAGTCGCGGATGCAGTTACTATAGAAACTTCACCACAGATGGACCCCACGGACTGATAGCCTCTACAGCAAATGACACAAATATGTAGACATCTCTCATGCCGCGTCTGCACGCTTGGCACTGGCTGCAAACTCCAAATCCCTACTAATGTTTGGATTGATTTTGGGAACAAACAAACAAACATACATTCATACATACAAGAAACGCGCGAAAAACATAACCCTTCCTTGGCAGTCGGGTAAAAAGACGTCTGCGTGAGTGCGTGTGAAGAAGTTGAGCATGGTTTCGGCGTCAATTAAAGTGTACGCAGCGTTCCGAATATATTTTTGTATTGGTCAGAGTTGGATTTGCGATGGAATGTAGTGACGATAATGGCGATGAAGGGCAAAAATAATAGAATTTATGAATAATTACTAGATAAAAATTTTCTTTTGTTCAGATTAAACTTAATCTTTGAAAGAAAAAGGAACATTAAAGTTGACATAGTATATGTAGAAATAGACTTACTTACTTATCTTCACGCACAATCCCTGACGGGGTAGCCAGAGAGAACAGATCGCCAAGTGTCACGATCCTTACAAACCTCTTTCGCTTCTTTCAGATTCATTATCTTCTTCATGCATGCACGTCTAGGTATCCGAGTACTTTTGACCCTACCCTCTTCGAGCAATTTGCTCACATGGTCTTCGAAAGTTAGTCTCGGTCTACCTCGACACCTTTTAATATTAACTTTCGCGCTATATATTTTCTTCACCATTCGGTCTTCACTCATTCGCTCAACGTGCCCAAACCACCGAAGCACGCTCTTATCAATTTTTGTGATAAGGTCATCTTTCAAACCTGCCATATTGCGAATCTCTTCGTTTCGCTTTCGGTCGGCCATGGTAACGCCGCACATTTTACGAAGAGATCGCATCTCCACTGCATTCAACTTACTTTTATGCTTCTTCTGGCATACCCAGGTTTCGCTGCCATATAACAAAGTCGGTACCAACACTGCGTTATGTATTGCAAGGCGTGCACTCTTCGCTACGCCTTGCCTTTTGACTAACGCAGTCAGGGCACCATTGACTTTGTTCCCGGCAGCGACACGCCTGTCCACATCTAAATCACATCTTCCATCCCGGCTAAAAGCACTCCCCAAGTATACAATTTCATTTACCTGTTCTAGACATTCCTGATTTACCCATATTTCACACTTCGTTCTCTCTTCGTCCCTTTCAAATACCAGAACCTTAGTTTTATTAGCATATTAAATAGACAAAAATTGAAATCTTATTTATTATGTTTTTATTGAACAATCACAATATAGCAGTTAATTTATTGTTGATATTTCTAAATCATTATTATATTACACATTTCGGCATATTTTTAAGACTACATAAACACAAGGGAGAGAGAACAAAATGTGTAATTTTAAACTGCATCCAGCATCGTAATGTATTCTTCTTGATTTTTGAGTTTTGTAGACCTATGACACCTTTCCATAGGTATAGATTCTAGTTCCAAAACTTTTTTCTTAATCCATTTTCGAAAATACACCGCGTCGGTGTACATTGATGGAGTCGAATCGGCTCCGCAAAAGTTAATGCGCCCTGTTGATACAATACCTACTAATTTCCTAAAAATTAAGTGACAGATTATTTTTTTTATTACAAAACTAGAGTTTTTTATTCTGTATAAACATTTACATTTTATATACATTTTTTATTGACAACAAGTTAGTGTGATCCTCAAGTACGATTATTTTAAAAAACAAAATCTACAAATACTGTAGATTTTGTTTCCTGCTTTTGTTTTCATAACGTCGTTCAAAACGTTTTACGAAAAAATATGTGCAATCAAAATAAATAAGTAATATAAGAGATAATTTGCGTCCAGGTATTTCATTATATTCAATATATCTCGTGTAGTGGCTGTGTAAGAATATCCACTACCTAATATAATATCTTCCCGTAGGTGTCGTAAGAGGCGACAGAGGGAAACTAAGACAGGAGATCGGCAGCAGCATATTTCTGATAATAGTAAAATAACAATTAAAAAGGCGGCAACTATGGCAATATGGGGTATATGGCGAGAGTTACAAAGAGACGTCCCCCAGTCTCCGGCGATCCCGCCATTCCTGGTTACAGTGGCGACCATGGTAACGGCCAGGCAGCTAAGAATCTCCAGTGGAGGTTCGGTTGTCACCTGAGACGACTTGACCTGGCAACATATAATATTGTCTCCTAACGGTCAGGTGTTAAAGTGGTGCAATTGTGTGCATTAAATGAATGTACATGTGAGCTATTAGTAAAACGATGAAACAAGTGCTCCAATTGTGCTGTGAGCTTTGTGTTTGGGCGCTTTTCGATACTGTAGTTAGACCTACGAATAGACCTTCTGCTAGCTCAAGTTGCCGTCAAAATGTTTCAAAACTTCGCAATGTGACGGATTAACATATTGTAAAGAAGTTTTTAAATAAATTATTAAAATGGATAATGTCCTATTACTTGAAACTGGCAAAAGTACCAAAGTACGAGTCCATTACAAAAGAAAAAAAGAAGAACTTTTTAATTTAACTTTTTTTGAATAGGTACACTTTATAATTGGAGAAAAAAAAATACAACAGAAATGTGAGTAAGCGAGTTAATTTGCTTCTCATTTGATAATTGATATTTCTATATAGTGTGTAGTAAAGGTAGTACGACTCTTTTTCGCTTCGTATCCGTGTGAATATGTAGGTACCACTCTCTTATCTATTTGAGCCACTAAGTACCAGCGTATACACTACTGTAATCTGACTTGAAGGTAGGAGAATCAGTATGATGATGACAGCCAGATAGATGTGTATTACTTCACTTTTGCGCGTGTATTGGAAATCAGTCTTTACATGAAATCTGAGATCGTAAGATTAGATAATGCTCTATCTATTGATAGAAGCAAGACGCAGTCTTATATCTACGTGCATAAACCTTTATTGGATTGGCCTAGAATGTTCTACATATTTTTATTGGGTATATGCGGATACGATCGGAGAATGAATTAGTTCAAAACAGCTATAAATAAATCTACTTGGGGGCGCAACTACGAGCAATCGACCTACCACACCTGCGATTATAAAGGACCCCACCGAAGATGCTTAGCAATTTTGGATGACGTAGGTGAATTAGCTGTGTGTGTGGAAAAATACATTCATTTTGCACGTAATCGTATAACAACAAGATTTAAGGCATTCTATCAAATTTTAGAGGTGATGAAAATTTTATTAGTTTGCACTTGGCTACAGACAGCGAGCTACAGTTGTTGTTTTTCATAAAGTAGACAGAAAATTATTTTTTGTTCATAATAAGCCTTTAATAACCGGCTAAGTGCGAGTCGAACTAGCGCATGAAGGGTTCCGTACCTTCGTAAAACACGTTTCCCTGTCACTTAAATTTTGAATTTATTTTTATTTTTATTATTTGTTGTTATAGCGGCAACAGAAATACACATTCTATAAAAATTTCAACTATCTACCTATTACAGATCATGAGGTACAGCCCGCTGACAGACAGACCGACGGACAGCGAAGGCTTAGTAATAGGCTACCCTTTCGGTACGGAACCCTAAAAAGTTTATTATTAGAGGGATTCATGTTTAAGTTGTTCATTACAAGACCTTCTAAACAAAACGTCGTTATTTTAATTACCTTCTCCAAATAATTCCAGAACCTGAATCACCGTAGCAGTCGCCTGTCCATCCTTCGCCGATCATACAAAACATGTGATGTGGGACATCCATAAAATCTAGTATCGATTGACTACTATTGCAAGTTCTTGAGTTTACGTAACTCATCCGTGTCGCCTTGAGTCTTGTAGATGGACCGTTGGCATATATATCCTGTGAAAGTTATCGATAAATTAAAAAAAACAATAAAGAAGAAAAATAATCAATAAAGAAACTCGGTAGGGCGGAATTTCGAGCACTCGAGGCACGGCAGCCGGTTGCTTTTCTGCCATTCCTTGAATCCCCTAAAGTTATTCAGCCATTTTCTTTTGGTCTTTTTAAACATCTTTTTACTATGTGGAAATCAATTCACCGGCATAGAAGACCACCCTTTTATCTATTTCTTCTGCTAAATAACGGTGCATTAGTTACTGTGTTTGAAGGGTAAAGAAGCCAGTATTAATATAGGCCGTGGGATATTTTATACGTATTTCAGGGACAAGACATCTTCGCCTTGTTTTATTTAAGTTGCTCGCAAGTGCCCATAATTTATAGTAATCACTTACTTTTAGGATGGTACCTAAATTGTTTGACACGTATCATTTTATAAACAATTTTCGGGATAACATGTCATGTATTTATAAATCAGACAATTTGACTGTTTACAGATCGTGTAGCTGTTTTTTTTTAGAACTTGGGGTTTGATCCACGCTGGAACTAATGAAATTGTTAATTGCAATTTTAAAAGCCAATTTTAAGTTCTCGTTAGGGAAGGAAAACATCGCGAGAAAACCTGCATGTCTAAGAAATAAATTATTTTAAAAGTCATGTAAAGTCCGTCAATACGCAATGGAGCAGTGCGGCGAATCAATAGCTCCATTAGTCTATTAATTTCTCTCAGAAATGTGAAGAGTCGTTACCCATATGGGATGTAAATTGACTGTAACATTAACTTGTTACTTTAAGACCCCAAATAAAAACAAAAATAAGTCTCAATCAAAGACATTTATAGTGTCAATTAACACAAACTAATGTAGTGCATTTAGAAATCACACAGCACTTCAAGACTATAATATATGCCGTTATAATAACGCTTAAAATAAAGTATATTAGCTTATAATAATATTTGCATTCGACTTGAAAGACAACTCGGGCGCATATTTTCGTAAAACGCTGTGATTTTATTGTCTTCCGCTCTAAAATATCGTCATTAAAAATTATGATTTTGCTTTTTAATGCACTAACTAAAGACTTCATCTTTCTAAAGCTGTAATTTTCTGCAAATAATCTGCTCACATCATTACGATATTGCCCATGAGAAAATCTTAAAACGTGAAGTTTTCGACGCGAATAGCTTACAATCTCTTAAAACTTCAAAAATTAAAACGTCAGTTATAATATAAATTTTTATTCTAATTTCGTAGTAGCTTATTTAAAAAAATAACAACAATATCACACCATTTGACAGTCAAAAATTAAAATTAAGTTTTTTATCAAATTTAGTTTCAAATTGATTCTTATTTATTCAACTTCTACTATATTTTTTTTAATAAGTACTATAGTAATAAGACCATTTGGTATAAAGTGAGAGTAATTGTTATACCTGTTTTCTAAATACCTTTAGAAACTGTGGTTTTAATTAAGGAACGAAGTTATATAGATAGACATCATCCAATACAGCCTATAAAAATCCACTGCTGAACCGCAGTTTTTTATTTTTAGTCGTTATTACGAATAGGCTGCTTTCCATCTCCTGGTATGATACCCTTTGTCGCCTCTTACGACAACCACGGGATGATGTAGGGTATTGGATATTCTTACACCGCCCTACGCAGTTTTAACATGGTCAGTGCAGGTAAATTTTCAATGTTATGGATGTCTGTAATTTGCATTTTTATCTTAAAAAAGTCTATGTTAAACCGCAAAGAGCAAAAAAAGACGAGTGGTGGTGTTCATCGTACTGATAAACAAATAATATACAACATATATGTACAACAAATAATATACAACAAATAATATACAACATATTATGCTCACCGAAAAAATTCCGAATCCAGCCAAAGTAAAAGTGTATTCTTTGTGTCTAAAATCTTCAGTGTTTTCAATATCTACCTTCCTGACTACGGGACCAAATTTTATATTTTGCGATAGTAAAATTAAACCTAAGTCATAATAATAGAATCTTCTTAAACCGTAACTATTATATTTTGAATGTATAATAACTTTACAAGCTTTATATTTCTCTCCTTGTCCTAAATAGTCTGATCCTAAAAGATAAAAAGAATTAACTTATGTACATATTTACATTCCACAAAAATTATCTTCTTCTCCTTCTTTATCGGTTCCTAAAAGTCCACTACTGCAAATTCTCTTACGAAAGGGTCACCACTCTTTCGTTGTCAAGCGAATTTGCCTTATTTGTCACGTTAGGCTGGAGACGTCTTGCATCGTTGTCGCTGCTGCACTTCGCTAGTCTGTGTATTTTACGTCTGATGTAAGCGTAATGGTTATCCATGGGATGAAATGGGCTTTACGTGCTTTCTTAGGCGCGGGAGTTAAATATTATCATTTACCTGACTCTGGGCTGCTACTGAGAATTTATTGACTGAAAAACCCAAAAACTGGTTTTTGATCTCTGACATGACCCGGCATTCGAACCTGGGACAATAAGATCAGTAGTTGCGCTTCAGACTGCTAGGCCATCGAGGCGGTCTGAAGTGATAAAGAAAGATAAAGAAGCATGATGCATACTTACCTAGGAATACGGTCAAATCCTTTGAGTGAACCGGTCGATTCTCTGATGTAGTTAAACAGTGAGCAGCAGTTAATATGACACGATCGCTAATAATTGAACCGCCGCATAAACGGTCTTTTATGAAAAGTTGTGCGACGTGCGGATACATAGATATTGGTACACTAAAACCACCAATCACGTTGCCTGTGAAATCGTCTGAAAGTAAACGGTTATTGGACAAGAAAAGAAAGGATTATTAAAAATATTCGTCTGTATCAACTAAACACGGGTTAAAAAGACACCTATTAACAGTGGTAGAGCCAGGCGGCAGCTTTTGCTGTCGCACGGATGGGCCGGCTCGAACCGGGGTGGTACCACGACCTCACAGAATACCAGCGTGAAGTAGAGGTTTACTTCTGCGTTTCGCTTGTTGAGTGCAGGTGGCCGGAGGCCCTTTTTACTGGAAATGAGGCATTCCATCCTAGTCCTCACGGGTGAAAATGCATCTGCGTTTTGATCTATAACAGAGGATAGATGTAGATATCTATGGGCCGCAGCAACCACTTACCATCAGGTGGACTGTGTGCTCGTTTTTCACCCTCATCCTATAAAAAAAAAACAAAAAAACACCTAGCGCTAGGAGACTTTTGGAGAATTTTACCCATTTCTAATTATTGATGGTCCACATGATTTATTGTATATCTTTGTAACAAGCTAAACTGTAGAAATGACTATATAAAGAAATAATTATTATCATATCATATCAAAATGTCCTCCTATTATTAATTTAATTTTATTGGAGGTAAGTGCTTTGCGAACGTGACAAAGATGCTTTAGCAGTGTTTCAGTGTGCAACGAATTATTTTTCATTATCCAACTAAATAGGAAAGTAAGGTTTTTATCATTATCGTTAATTTTAAAACGCCTAAAAGGTAACCAACTTTAAGATCGATTAATCGTTAAGTTTTAAAGGTAGAAGTTAAATTTACCATTCTATATCTTCTATTATATCTATATATTTACGAGTATATAATAATTATTTTTATTTTATTCAAAGTGGAACAGCTAACAGCTACATTATATATATATATATATATATATATATATATATATATATATATATATATATATATATATATATATATATATATAACAACAGATAGTACAGTAACATTAATATGCGCAATAATGCAGCCCACAGTGCTGTTCACAGATTACTTTTTGAGATAGATGATTAAAACGCTAGGAGACATGCAGCTATACAGAACGTATTATATAAGTGTCAAATTATGGTCAGCAATGGTATTATAATGTGACTGAGGTGACAAATTATTATTTGAAAAATGTCGTGTATAAAAGACCACGAAACTTTTCCGTTGAGCATGTGAAAATATCTATATGCTCGAAGGTCTCATTATATGTGGCAACCATACGCTGAATCGGTGAACGAATACCGGTATTGGATCGACAGGTACTTACGGCAAGGAGTTTACCCGTACGCACCCGTCATATACGGACAGTTCTGGGGACCGCATAACATAACACATTATTTAACTCAATACAGTCAAACCTGCATCTTACTATAGTCATATGGAACAATGTCATAGCCTCTAATTGCTTACGTCTAGAGTGGAAGGTTAGAAATTTGTATCTACTGAGCAACTGGTTATAGTAGATAAGATTTATGACATCTATAATGCATTGCACGTAGAAACTGGAGTTGATTGTTTTTAATTTTGTGTATATATTATATCTATATTTATCAGTTTAATCAGAGCTATGGGAAAAATCTATGAGCGCATCATCCTTAGTTGGCTGAAGGATGTCGTGCTGGACAAAAGCCAATTTTTTTTTTACTTATCATAAACCAGTGCTTGACCACAATACCACCTGGTGGTAAGTAGTGATGCAGCATTAGATGGTAAATCGCACTGTCTTATCGTCACAAAAGCCTACGGCTTGACGCCCAGATTGTATTCGGCCGGAAAGATAGACACCGGCAAATTATTCCACTCCTTTGCTGTACGCATTACAAACGACGAAGCAAACCGTTTGGTTCTAATGCATGGAATATCGACAACAAACGGATGAAGACCCGCCGACTGTCTGGTTGTCCGATGGTGGAAAGGAGAGGGAGTAATTAAAGCGTGTAATTCCTGCGCACACTCACCGAAATGCATCCTATAGAATACCGAGAGACTAGCTACTCTGCGTCTGTGCTCGAGGCTGACAAGATTGGTTTCAACCAAATCAAGGTCACCAATGAGCCTCTTAGCACGTCTCTCCACTGAGTCCAATGCTGCCAGGTGGCATTTTGCAGCACCAGCCCATATGTGACAGCAGTACTCCATGCACGACCGGACTTGCGGTTTATATAAGGTAAGAAGCTGCCCCGGCGTGAAGTACCGCGGCACCCTTCTAAGGACACTAAGTTTCCTTGCGGCTGCTTTGGTTCTGAACTCAATGAACCGCCCATAGTTTAGGTTCGGAGAGAATTCAATCCCTAAAAACTGATGGCGGTTAGTGTACTCCAAGGATACATTCCGGAAAGTAGGAGCCAAGGTGAGCGGGCTCCTTTTAGCGGTAAAAAGAAACGCTTGTGTTTTGGAGGCATTAAATTTCACGAGATTGGCATGGCCCCATTCGAAGACTGCCTGTAGTGTGAGACTCACACGCTCAACCATAGCCTCTCTTTTTGATTGGATTTGATCCCGACTGGCCCAAGTGCTTGGTTGGTATTTCTTTACAACTGTGCTGTCGTCTGCATACCCATAGATACCGGGAATGAGCAGATCATTTATATGCAGCAGGAAGAGAATTGCGGAGAGAACGGACCCCTGAGGTACACCGGTGTTAGTCGCCACTGTATCGGATGAGCAGCTATCGACAACGACCTGGAGAGATCGTTCACTCAGAAAGTCCTTCACCCAGACAATGAGGCCAGGGATAAGCCGTACGCTGAAAGCTTGCCCAATAGATTAGCGTGCTAAACCTTGTCAAAGGTCTTCGAAACATTGAGGGAAACAGCAAGTGCTTCACCACTGTTCTCGAGGACTTCGCATCATATGTTAGTGGCATACGCTAGAAGGTCCCCAGTTGATCGATTTCGGTGAAACCCGTACTGGCGATCACTAAGGAGATCAATTTGCTCTAGGTATGCCATGAGTTGGGCGTTCAATATACGCTCCATAATCTTGCAGAGTATGGAGGTAATTGAAATTGGCCGATAGTTGGCAGGGTCGGTACGGCTACCTTTTTTAGGCACAGGCTGCACATTGGCCAGCTTCCATTATTCCTAATGAACAGTTTGGTTTGTATGGGTTACCTAACTCATAGATGGGCGGAGGCAGTGGAGTTCAAGGGGGAGGTTGCCCGTTAGTTTGGACATAGCGGAGGCTTCCGATCGGGTTTGGCACAAAACACTTCTTTCAAAGCTTCCTTCCTATGGGCTTTCTGGGAAATTGGATTGGATTGCAATTGGATCACCAGTTTTCTTACAGAGAGCAGAGCATTAAGGTCGTAGTAGACGGTGCATGCTCCGATTACAACCCAATTAACGCTGGTGTTTTACAAGGCTGCGTGCTATCACCAACGCTGTTTTTCTGCATATCAATGATATGTAGCAAACCGATATTATTCATTGCTATGGGGATGTCAGCACTGGTGATACTTTATACACCGGCGGTGCCAATATTTCTCGGGATAACGTCGCAGAGTACCGAAATAAACTTGTGTCTGAAGTCGAAATATGGTTGAATAAAGTCTTGGACTGGGGGCGACTAATTTTCAATCCCCAGAAGACATGAGTATGCGCGTTTACAGTTAAAAAGAACCCTTTTGTCGTATCTCCTCAGTTTCAAGGCACTCCCCTTGTTGCCTCAGCAAGTATCGGAATCCTTGGCGTCGACATATCGAGTGACGAGCAGTTTCACATCGCCTGCAACTTTACAAGGCGCAGGTGCGGCGTCACATGGAGCACTGTTCCCATCTCTGGGCTGGGGCTCCCCAGTGCCAGCTCCTTCCATTTAATTGCATCCAGCGCAAAGCGGTTTGAATTGTCAGCGACCAAGCTCTCTCTGATCGGCTTGACTCATTAGCACTGTGAGGAGATGTTGCATCTCTTTGCGTATTTTACCGCATCTACTACGGGCAGTGCTCTGAGGAATTGTTCGGACTTCGGATTAATTCTAGCCACTAAATTTCACCATCGTACATCGCGACAAAACTAGACTACAATACTATCCATACCATCTGGATGATTGGCGGTCCATCACTGTGCGATTTACAAAAGGTTTTCTTCCTCGCACTACTTCCTTGTGGAATGTGAAACTACCACTAGCGACGGACCGATGCGCCTTAGGAAGCTTCAAGAAAAAAGCCTACTCCTTTTTAAAAGGCAGGAAACGCTTCTGCAATTCCCCTGGTGTTGCAGTTGTACATGGGCGTGCACCACCTCACGGAGCACTTCTTAGTTTATGCTACAAAGTTGAACAGGCACACTACAGATAAAAAAGAAACAGCTACAAAGAAAAAAGCACTAGCTTTGTTCTTTGATGTGGCTAAAGCTTTTAACAAAATCTGGCACAATGGTTTAGTTTATAAACTTCTCTATATAGGGGTGTCTATAAGACTAGTCAAAATCATGCAAGATTACTTAGCTAATCGATCCATCCGCTTTCGAGTTGAGGGACTTCTTCTCTTCCAGACCCATTAGAGCAGGAGTTCCTCAAGGTTCGATACAATCTCCCTCAAGAATAGCCTAATTCTCTGGGTTTTAGAGATGAAATACCTGGTGGTATCATTAAATAATGCGACGAGCTTCACTCATCACATCAAAGCGGTCAAAAATAAGGCGTTGTTTATGGTACATCGTCCTTTCTCTTTTAGTAATAAACGCAGTAAAATGTCTTTATGATACAAACTGTTTATTTATAAAACCTGCGCACGTAATTTTACTTATGAAATATGCAGGTGTGTTCTTTGCCTACATTCCTCTTAAACGTCTTTGGAAACTTCTAGTTATCCAAAATAAATTCCTGCATCAAACCACAGGAGCTCCTTTTTATGTGGGAAATGCGGATCTCTACCGCCCTACAACCCTGTCGTATCATAAGGAATTATCCTTAAAATACTTCAATTCGATCAAAGAACATCTTCACTCTCTCTCAAATAGATTCGTAATGTCAAATAAATCGTCGATGAAGTTGTAAAGGCCGCAGGGCCAACAACATACACTTTCAGATATAAAAAGCAGTTCTTGTTTTATTTTTTGTCATAGTTTGCACTTGCTTGATTCTTTATTTGGTAAATTTGGTGAGTCCTTGAGTTCATACTTCTATTATTTGGATATCTTTTACACCATAATACGAGAATTTATGCTAATCTCTTTGTGAAACCGTGGTAGCTCTTTTAAGTTTTGAATTTGTGCTACAAAACAGCCTTAAAATATATTATTGTTATTTAACCTTCTTATGTTTATTATTAACATGTTTCCATAATCTAAAAAATAAAATATTAGAAACAGTGACGTCATTTCTAATCTTGAAATAGCGATTCACTTGAGCCGGTAAATCTATTAAAAATATCGCCAAAATGTCTTGTCGGCTTACCGTTTGTAATTTTACAAAACGCAAGTTCTGCCTCACATGGAATGCGGTTATCATTTTAGGCCGATGTACATCAGTACCAGTTACTTACGTTTGATCGCATTCAACGAAGAAATTGTTCAAAATAATTCTAGCCGTCAAATTTCACCATTATACACTGCGGGACAACACTAAGGCTCCATAAACATTAGTTTGTTCGTTGGCAAACATCACGGTTGTCGTTCTCAACGTCAAGGAAGGGTCATGGAATCTCACTGTGGAACGTGACCGCTGCGCCTATACCACTATTCTGTGAATCTAGCCCATGTCAGGGGAGCTTACGAACCTCTTCCCCCGCGAAGCTATTATGATGATTCGGGATCATGTCACCTTCCTGCCAGAGTGACAACTACAAGTAGCTCTCCACGTATAGCTATGAATCCAGTAAGGCAAAGAACACATTCTTTCTCGCAGATATAAAATATATTACCTTATATCCTTTAAAAGAAACCGGAAGATGGCGTAGTTGATTGCATGTGTCCATGAGGTTCCGTAGCCACATACTATTATTTTTTTTTATAGGAGAGGGGGCAAACGAGCATGCGGCTCACCTGATGGTAAGTGACTACCGCCGCCCATGAACAACTGCAACACCAGGGAGGGAATTGCAGATGCGTTGCCGGCCTTTTAAAAAGGAGTAGGCTCTTTTCTTCAAGGTCCCTAAGTCGTATCGGCTCGGAAAAATCGCTGATGTTAATCGATTCCACAAGGAAGTCGTGCGAGGAAGGAAACATCTTCTAAATCGCACAGTGGTTGACCGCCAATCATCCAGATGGTGTGGATGGTATCGGGAGTTCTGTCGCGATGTGCGTTCGTGAAATTTGGCGGCTGGGATTAATTGGAACAATTCCTCAGAGCATTCCCCATGGTAGATGCGAAAGAAAATGCAAAGGGATGCAACATCTCTTCGCAGTGCCAATGAATCGAGCCGATCGGAAAGGGCTCGGTCGTCGACGATTCGAGCCGCTCTGCGCTGGATGCGGTCAAGTGGAAGGAGCTGGCACTGGGGAGCCCCTGTCCAGAGATGGGAACAGTATTCCATGTGAGGCCGAACCTGCGCCTTGTAAAGTTGCAGGCGGTGTGCCGGCATGAAATACTGTCCCGCTCTGCTGAGCACGCCAAGCTTTTTAGAGGCCAATTTATTAGGTAGACTTTTGTCACATGTCACTCTAATACAGTATTAGAGTAAAGAAAAATAATGTTATTCAATATGAGAAAAAGGCATTTCATGATCTTACCTCGTAGATTTCTTAAGCCGTATATTCTGGTATAAAAAGCGAGCAAAAGTGGCAAATAATGCTTCATTATATCGAACTAAAGTATAAAATGTTGCGAAATTTTATTTTCCTCGAATATTTTTTTTCAATTATCGACCGTACATGATGGGATTAGTAATGGTAGTGTCGTTTAGAGTTTTGCCTAACAGCTTTATGCGATAATTGATCATTTAAAAAATTATGTAAAGTGTTTGCGGTTCCGATATCATTAAATGAACCCTTACAATTTAACTCTGTACCTCTGTTCGTCTGTCCTAATGCGTCAAAGTATCATTCATTACTTTCTAAATGTTTTACTTAAAATTTAACCTTGAATTTGAAAGATATAGGATCCAAATTTAAGATAAGATTTTCAAATGCGCATTTCTAAGGCTTCTATTAAAGGAAGTAAACGTTTTTTCAACTTTTTACATGGAATAGAAGCTGTCTCTTTTAATATAATTTTGAGGTTTATGAAATCATTTATAAGAAATGAATTAATTTTAAAAATACTAAGCATTAAATTAAGCCTGAAATTTGCTAATCATGAACCATGATACTGCAGCGCTGACATAATATAAATTTCACTGCAAAACCTTACTTTGAAATTTTACTAACCCATACTTACAATGTTCATGCTTTATGAAGGAAAATTAACATTTTCTGAGATATTCCAAAATATGTAATAATGCGGCTTATCTAATTTTTATAGCAACTTTCCATTAACGTCTAACATGTTATTTCTTACGATTCGAAGAAACTATTACCTACGTCTTTATAAAGTTATTTTCATTTTATAAAAGTCGAGCTGGACTGAATCTTATTTCTTACTACCAGCACAGTGAACTTGTGAAGAGCTATAATGACAATGATGATGAATCACACTAATGTTATAACAGTAAAAGTATATTTGTCCTTAAATCACGCTTGACAGAATTATAGTGCCCAAGTGTATGTTCTATGCGACTGGAGAGATATCAGGTGCAGGGCGAACCGCTTTACGTCATATCCGAGAATTTGTTGACAGAAAAACTCAATAACTGATTTTGGCCCGACCCAGGATTTGCACCCGAGACCTCATTACCAGCAATCGCGTTATCGACCACTAGACCAACGAGTCAGTAGTTTAATATCCTCTTTGGTTGTCTATAAAATTACCACGTAGCAACTTTTCACTAACCAACGAGGCAGTAGTGATCATATTCTTTTTGGTTGTATATAAAATTACCACCGCGTAACTTTCCACTAACGAACGAGACAGTAGTGATTATATTATATACTCCTTGGTTGTCTATAAAATTACCACGTCGCAACTTTTCACTAACCAACGAGGCAGTAGTGATCATATACTCTTTGGTTGTATATAAAATGACCTCGTTGCAACTTTTCACCAACCAACGAGGCAGTAGTGATCATATCCTCTTTGGTTGTATATAAAATTACCACCGCGTAACTTTCCATTAAGGGGCTACTCCATGCGAACGACCTTGAGCATTACGCCGGCGGCGCGCCGCTTCATTTTCAACATCAATAAACTAATTTATGGAAATACACACAGCGTACAACGATAAATGTATTTTAATTTTTTTATTCGGTATATTAGTTGCATTATATTAGAATTATGTATTTTCATATATTATCTAATTATGTAATTTTATAATTAATTATATATTAAAAATGAAGCATTGAAAATTGTGAGTTTAAAAGATACCTATTCACTGTAGGTAAATAAATAGATAGCTCGCCTTTTGTACAAATATTTGGTGCAATAAAGAATAAATAAATAAATAGGATGTTTCGTAGATGTGTTTTTGATTATTGTTAATTTTTACGTGTCACGTATTGAAAAGTAGCATACCTGCTGGCATAGCCTGCTGGCATAGCCTGCTTATTACTTATGCAGACATTATCCTCGCCCCAATGATTGATGAGGATGAAAATCAATTTTATTTCTACATACGTAATTATATTTATTTATACATAAGGGTAACTTTAATAAAGGTAATACAAAAATCAACAAGAAGTATAAGGGTTCAATCTTTCAATTTCAATTGTAAAAAAACGTTACCCCCACACTAGGATTTTCTCCTGTGTCGTGGAGGCAGTTTACAAACATAAATTGCACAAGGACAAACATCCAAACCCGGAACAATTATTTGTAGGCCATACAAATACTTGTTCCGTGCGAGATTCGAACCCGCGGCCCCCAACGCAACAACTGATTGCTAAGCTACTGCGCCACGGAGTCGTCGCCGGGTTATAGCTAAAGTGACCATACGTCCCGTTTTGAACGGGACTGTCCCTTTTCTCGGTCACCTGTCCCATTGTCCCCAAACAAAGCTCCGGGACTCAAAATTGTCCCGTAACTCGTTGGATGGAAGTATTCAAAGTCAACAATCTTCAACATAATTTTTTTTAATCGAATATATTTTATGTCTACCTGGTACGAATGCTCCGGTAGAAAGAGTATTTTTTTATTTTGAATAATTTGTGGACGTCTGAAAGAAACACTTACGGTTCCAGAGTTCTAAAGGCGATGTTGTTAACAAAGATAACAATAAAAAAACTTGAGCAGAATTTTATTCTTATTTAAAATCATCACCAACTTTATTAAAGCAAATTTAATCCACTGACAAATGTAATTAATAATTTAAAAAAATATGTTGCATTTAATAATTACCGTCTATACCGAATATAATTTTATAGTGAACACTAATTGTATAAAGTTATAGTTTTTAGAGTATAAATAAACCCATGTCCTGTTTTGAATTAAAAAATGAATGGTCAGTTTAGTCTTTTTAGTTAAATTTAGTTTTAAAAATTTTTAGTAAAAAGTAGGTATATTAGTACCTACTTAGATACTTTTTATCGAATTATAAGTATAGAACACCTTATGTACTCAATTATTTTTTGAAAAAGAAGAAAAAACAAGCAATAAATAATATATTATATTTTAGCAGAAAACTATAACTTAGTAATACTAATTATAACTTAGAACATAAATGAAAAACTCATAACTGACTTTTTGGCCCGACCCAAGATTCGAACCCGGGACCTCATTATCAGCAGTCGCACTACGACAACCACTAGACCAACGAGGCAGTACTATACCTAATAAGATATTGTGGTTGGCTGATAATACGAGTATTGAATTAGCCTTTTATAGTGTAAATTATAATATTTGTCGAAATTTTAATTATGGATTCGAACCTTACATGCTAATGGTGATTCATTTTTTTATTTGCATTTACTTTAAAGAAAATACACGCAAAAAGCTTCATCGCGCAGTAAAAAACACAACAAATATATGTATAACTAATACGAAAAATTATACCCAAAACAAACAAATAATACTACCTATAAATAACCTAATAAGTAATAATATTATCGGCTGATATGACGTGGCGTATGCGCTGGTCGACGCTCTAACGACACGGGCTTCACGTCGAAGAGCTCAGGGCTCACTGACTTCAGCAAGCTCGTGGGCAGTTAATATGCCCAGATTTTAAAATAATTTCTTAATAAAATCAAATTTTGGTCTTTTGAAAAAAAATTTACTATAGAAATGTTTATTAATAAATTGCCTATCCATTGGTGTAAATCGCAAAATAAAATAATACTTACTTTACGAGGAGATGCATGTTATCAATAATAATTTCACATTTATGTGGTTTCGTTGTAAGGAGATTATATTAATATTTATTCCTTTAAAAAAAAATTGGATATAGCTTTTATGGAATCAAGATTATGTAGAAATATAATGTGTTTTTTATTTGTTGATATATCTTTTAAATAAAAAGTAGATAGCTCCTAAAAATCGCACAAATAACGACTAGCGCGACATTTGGCTCAACCTGCGCCTTAACGAACGAGACAGTAGTGATTATATTATACACTCTTTGGTTGTCTATAAAATTACCACGTCGCAACTTTTCACTAACCAAAGAGGCACTAGTGATCATATACCCTTTGGTTGTATATAAACTTACCACCGCGCAAAATTCTCCACCAACGAACGAGACAGTAGTGATTATATATACTCTTTGGTTGTCTACGAGTATAAAATTACCACGTCGCAACGTGCAATATTCTATAATTACTTAATATGCTAATTTTTGAATGTATACCAGTATAAAATGTGGCAAACTGAAATTAATTTGTGCTGAAATTAATTATTAATAAATAAAATTGCAAAAAATAATTATTTTAATCGAACCTCTTCCTATGCTATTAATAACAATTTTTTTCATATTCTTAAAAATTCTCTTTTTCAACTGAGAAATAATTTGTTCCAAAATACAGTTTTTTTTTTGTTTTATCATTTCAAAACTTTTGTACAGGTAGAAATTTGCTACATAAATTGGAGAGTTTTCTTTGTTAGTGCTACTTTTATGGAGAGCAGCCATTGTCTGTACACGAAACTCGAACAATTTGCAATTCAGTGAGGATTGTTGCTTCCTGGCGGCTAATTAATGGGTGGTAGGTTGGCTATCTTCTTTCGTAATGAAATATATTTTAGGATTTTTTAGAAGTTATAAAAAATCTCTGCGGTAAGATTTCATAATCTTGAATGTAGACGTAGAAGCTATGCTTAGGATTTATATTAGCTGCCTCTATTGATATACTATAGGGTTCAAAATTAAAAATTTCAAAATCATTAAAAAGTTCTTTTAGTTTTACATTGTTTGAAGTACAGTAACTATAGTAATATATGAAAATGTAGAATACCGAAACACTCCTATCACAGGAGCTAGCCAGATACCTTAGTATGTTTGTAAATGTATGATAATGCTTGTAATTATGTATGTGAGGACTACAAAGTCTAATGACTACAATTCGTATAATTTACTATAAGTAAATGTGAACTGGGTGTAGGTGCGATTCAATTTTCTCTCACCATCGGCTTTCCATTTATAGTCTAATAAGTTCGACATTTTTAATAAGAAATACAGATATTGATGAAAATCTAATGAGGTGTTTTATTATTTATGCTATTTATCTATGCAATTAAACCCTTAAAGTAAAAATTATTATTATTTGGTAACAAGGCGTTCTATTTCCATTCTTTAGGGGTGAAAACGCGTCTACGGATATACGGACGAAGAAGTCTACGGGACAATCCACTAACCAGCAGGTGGAATTTATGCTCGTATGTCACCCTTATTTTAAAAATAAAATTATCATCACTTGTTCTCGCTTCTCGAGATATGCAAGACTTATTTCAGTAACGTATGAACGTACATACACAAACAAACGCACCCACACGTGCACGCACACGTGCACACACGTATTTTTTAACGCCTGTCTAGTGCCAAGATCTACGATAGCCACATCCACATACCATGACGAAGGTAGTCCAAATGCTTGAAAAGTGCCGTTATGCTATAAATATTCATATTTATAATGAAAATAAACTAAAATATTGCACAAGTAAAGCGGTGATGTAGTGCTCTATTGTAAAAATTAAAAAAACCGCGATCCACTCAACTTAAAAAAAGTACACCAATAGCAAGAGTAGATTAATCAATTAATGCTTCTGAAGTAGTTATAACATTATTTATTTAAATCATTATTTAAAAAAAAGTTAACTGAAAATAATTTCACTTGGACTTCAGTTTGTCGGTATGGATGTGAACAAGATTATCTTTCTGATTTAACAAGAAGAAACAATTTTTTTTGTAGCTTTAAACGAAATACGTGTTTGTGTAATTAATAAAAGTAAATTGATTTGTGTAAAGTAAATATTAATGAAAACATTACATGAGCGTCCAAGGTGTGCTGTGTGGTATGGTGTGTGGTGTTTCAAATTATATGCAGCATTCTGTTCAGAGTATTATAACGATACTCTTTATGGAAAGAGTTTAAAGAGCATTTTCTTAATTAAAGTGTTATCTTGCTCAAACGTCGGTCTATTAATGTTAAAAAAAAGAAATGTAATATTAAATATATAAGAAACAAGGACTATAATTATAAACTTATAAAGTAGGCTCCTTCGTTTATTTGAGATTACATGTAGCTGATTTAGATCGATTAACATTTCCCTGGAGTGCATGCTATTAATATGTTCGTAATGAAATTTGTATCGATCATAGCTGCCCCGATTTCTGATCTAATAATAATATATGAGGTAGAACGGGACTAAATTTGCAAAAGCTAATATTATTTCACTTCAATAATCCTAGCTCGCTTGTCAGTATCAAATGAGGTGAGCAAATAAGCTTTGATCTGGTTGAGCCTTTACGCTCCAGCTGTATTATAGCTGCAGCAAGAATGTGTAAACTAGAGAAAGATTACGCTCTCGTAGCTTATGGAAGACCAACGAATAATAACAACATAATTTGATGTGTATAATATGTGATGGGTAGTGAGAACTAGACACCTTTTTTACTGGTATCCAACTTACTTAAGAGTTGATAACGAATCTGCATTTTGACTTTTAACTTACGACATGGTGCTACTGAGTCCCTCAATTATTAGTCATATGCGAGCATTATGCGCGGGATCATGGCCTGAAGTATAATGTTAATAAAACGCAGATGATGGTGTTTCGCTCGGGCAGAGGCCCGGAGAGGATTCCGTTAGCATTTCTGGACGGTGAAGCTGTTGCAAGAGTGAGTCTATTCAGGTACCTGGGACATATCCTTACTGAGGATTTGCGTGATAACCTCGATATAGAACGTGAAAAGCGGGATCTGGCTGTTTGGTGTAATATGCTCGCACGCCGGTTTGCGCAGTGCAGTCCCAAGGCAAGGCTGACCCTGTTTAGAGCATATTGTCAATGCTTCTATACTTGTCAGCTTTGGTTGGACAGTACCAAAAATGCACGTAACAGCATTAGAGTGCAGTATAATAATGCATTCCGCATTCTTATGAAACTGTCTAAATACTACAGTGCGTCGAGCATGTTTGCCAACGCCGGGGTGCCCGATTACTTCGCCGTTATTAGATCTCGGGTTGCAGCTTTTTGGTCCCGCATCCGTGATTCCGACAACGAGATCCTCAGGGCGTGCTACGAGTGCCCAGAGAATCCCATACTAAAATATTGGCGTACCGTGCATCGCGACAATAACTGTAAATAGATAGAACGAACTCCCTTTTGGGGGCAATTTTAGTATTTTTAGTGTTAACCTATGATTACAGTTGAATTGTCTTTTATCTATCTTATTTAATGTATCCTTATAATTATATTTTAATTTTGTTTTTAACATTTAACATTTATTGATATTTGAAATGTGTGTAAAAACGCCTGAAATAAATGACTATTATTATTAATACAGGGTATAATATACGAGTATCTATAACCTTTATATACGGTTATTCTTTGTTTTCTTTCGTCACCCTTTCGCACATACGTACATATTTTTTATGACTAGGATGAGTTTGAAAATTTAATGTTTAATTGTAAGGGTTTTATTAATTATATTATTATTAAAACATAGACCATAGGGTGCAAAGAGAAGAAACTTCTTTATGGCAATATAGCAAGATAGATAGCAAATCTCGTGACTTTGTGACTGATTTTGAATGACAGGTCGGCACAAGTTGGCACGTTTTTTTGAGTTAATGAATGGTTAATGAATAGTCACTTATTCTGGGAGTGACGGATCTACTTATAGAAAGATTGACCCAATAATAGAAGGAATCCTGATAATTGCACATTTTACAGGTAAATTCTCAAGACGTCCTCACTGTTATGACGCGTTTATTTTTAGTTAAAATTTATATTACATACTGTGTAAAATATAGGCTATTTTCAATTATTTTATAAATTTTATTTTTATTCAATTATTTTTATTTATTTATTTATATTGCAAAGAAAAAGTCAAGTTGTTAATAATTTTCATGAATTTGGTGAATAAATTTTTCATTAAAATATTTTACATAATAGGGATAAATAGGGATTGACTCAACTAAACCGAAATCAATGTCGATATTTATCTTGAATGTATATAATTAATTGATAGACTTGCAGCCCACACAATAAGAAGAGGAATGAAAATAGATGGTCGATTTACGTTGTAAAAACGAACATTTATTTAGATTTTTACTTTTTATACTAAGCTTAATAAATTAAGTAAGGTAAATTTGTGGGAATCAGTTCAATAAGATTGTTCTGTTTAAAGGCTAAAAAGTAATTGTAATTAATTTGTTTTTAATATCATTTTGAAATGTTTGCTGCTGTAATAAAAACGGAGACACTGAGTACATAATTGATGTTTTATGTTTTATACAAGTAACTACCTGTTTATATTTTATTAACATTATGTTAAAAAAATTCCCAGGATAGACAGTTTATCCTAGGAATTTATTTTTTACTAGCTGTTCCCCGTGACTTCGCCCGCGTGTTTTTGGGGCGCGTCTTTTTCTAAAATAAAATAAGCCTAAGTTACTCCTTGTGACATCAGCTATCTGCCAGTGAAAATCCCGTCAAAATCGGCTTAGCCGTTTCGGTAGATTAGCTGGAACAAACAGACAGACAGACGGACAGACAGACAGATAGACAGACAAAAACTTTAAAAATTGTATTTTTGTTATTAGTACTGTATATACTTTCATATGCATTTAGTAAAAAACTATAATTTTGACATTACAAACACTGTTACGGCCCGCAGCTGCCCCTGCAAAGTCGCCTTGGTTGGGGCCCATAGAAGCCTGCTCGACGGGCAGATGCGGGTCGGGCCCAAATGACCATATGGAAGAATGTCCTTTCATACTAAACTGAAGGGAGAAGGCTAGAAAAATATAGTACGTACCTGTATCCGAAGCTAAGACCGCCCAAGGCTCGGTCAGGCCGTAGGTGGGTGTAAGGTGCATGGAAAGTAGTGTTTAGTGATGTGTATGTGTCTGAGGCCAGGCCCAGCTAAGGAGACGGGCAGCATCCGATTTACATGCTGCCCAACAATGCTGCATCACTCCTGCAGGCTTCCCCGCTGGACCATTTCTTTCTTCATGGCACTATTTTAGTCTATTAACTTCATTGTACATTTAACTAACTTAAACTCGCCTAATTCCACATTCATCGCAGAATCGAACACGTGACACCCGACACAGTAACGTACAGTAATTCAAAGTTCAACATTCAATGTCCCGGATTCATTTATCACCAAATGACGAACAGTGAACTTACGCGATCTCTTGGTAAGTTATACGATTCAGCGTTACAAACACAACTAAATTACTTCGTTCGATATCAATACTACGCCGCGATAAGAATTCAAAATACGCCTCGTTGACACGTAAAACTAACAAAACAGTCAACACACAAAAAAGGGCACTTAACGCGACGGCACAATTACTTTCAAAGAAGTTACTTTAATCAGTTAAACACATTATAAGCCTCTTGTCAAGAACTTGAACCATAGACAACCTAAAACGAGGCGGTTTTCACGAAACATAATTACGTAGCGAAGTCACGCGCACAATTTCCAAAATTCTAGACCTTAATCCAAAAAAAAAAACCGGTCTCGCGAAACCTCAGCGGCGGGCATCGAAAGACACCAATTAACTGCCTCGCCGCCGTCGAGCCACTATCTCTCGCCCACGAGCGTCACACGCTGGGAAGCTGCCTACCGTTGCCCCCTCCCCGCGATGCGCGTGACACCTGGTGCCCGAAGTCGAACGTGATTGGCTGTCGTACAAATTACCTTTTTTGGGTCTAAACAAACACACTTCAATTTTTTTCTTTATTTGTATAGATTATAAAAGTAATTGTAATAAATTTGTTTTAAATCTATACAAATAAATAAAATTGTCTGTTATAATGTCAAAATTGCAGTTTTTTACTAAATGCATATGAAAGTAAATACGGTACTTATAACTAAATTACAATTTTTAAAATTTTTGTCTGACGGGGGTGTAAAGGGTCTAGCTGACCGCTGAGTGGCAGTGAAGGGTCTCAACATAATGAGGGAGGAGGAGACGACCCCCAGCCCCTGGGGCTTGTTCCGGCAAATCTTTGAAACATGCGATGAACATACGATGCAACATGTCTTCGTAGTGCCAGGGAGTCAAGCCGATCGGAAAGAACTCGGTCGTCGACTATTCGAGCTGCTCTGCGTTGGATACGGTCAAGTGTAAGGAGCTGGCACTGGGGAAGCCCTGCCTAGAGATAGGAATAGTATTCCATGTGGAGCCGAACTTGCGCCTTGTAAAGTTGCAAGCGGTGTGCTGGCATGAAATACTGTCCCTGACAGTTTATGATGGTTTCCATTATTTTGGAGAACAAGGAGGTGATGGCGATAGGTCTGTAGTAGGACGGATCTGAGCGATACCCTTTTTTTAGGTCCCACCTTGGGTGTACTAAAGTTATCTTCCAGGAGTTCGGGACTACGCCTAGATAGTAGGAGTACCGGAAAAGACGCGTTGAAGCCGGCGCCAACTCCGGAGCACACGTCTTCAGTACAATAGCAGGGACGCCATCAGGCCCACTCGACTTGTTGACGTCAAGGGAGAGGAGTGCTTTGCGCACTGAGCGCTGATTAACAGCACATCCAGCATGGATCACTCACATCGCGGAATGGGTGGCGGTGTGTTCCCCCGTCATCATGAGTTGAGTTGGACGCAAAGAGAAAGCTTAACAGATCGGCTTTCTTCTTTGTGGTATGGGCCAGTGTATCATCATCCTTGTGCAGAGATGGGAGAAATGGCTGACAGATGTTCCCTTGGACAGCCTTGGCAAGAGACCAGAATGCACGAGTTCCTGTAGGAAGTCGAACTCATCTGTTTCTAATTTATGATTTACAGTTTTATTTTGAATTTTTCTCTCGTTCATAGCCTTTAAAAATATTTTTTTTCATAGGACATTAAACGAAAGTGGACCTGGATCCATTGGAAGTCTGCCACGAGACCTCATACGTTATCTTGCATAGAACATAATATAGTGGGGACCATGCTCGAGATTCGGTGGTGTCTTGGGATACAGCTTTCATACAGGCTTATCAGCCTGTCAGTTACAGTTTTATCAGGTGGACTATGTGTGCGTTTGTCACCCTTCTATAAAAAGCTGCCGCCGCACATTTGTAAGAAGGAATTTAATTAATGAACACTCGAAAGTTGACGTTAGAACAAATACAACTGAAGGAGGTCAGTGTATTTCAATAATACATCTTGGAAAATAGCAACCACGATGCGCCGTCACAATTTTGTTTTGGATGCGTTGAATATCACTAAATTAGCATTCAGAGAATTTCTGCAGTAAAAGATTCATAATAAGTTCTTCTTTCAATTTTTTTTCTCAATAAATCGACATCGCATCGACTATACTTCCCTTAATTATGTTACACCTTATTCGCATATCGGCTAGAGCACGGAAACGTTTTCACACGCCATTGTATCCCAACCAGCGTACAGTCGCTCCTCTTTTTTCTTCCCTTCTCTTTCTTCCTTCCTTCACCTACACAAAGCACATTAATAAAAAAAATCTTCTTAATTTTGGCATTTAGGATAGCGTTATATTACTTGAGTAGAGGCAAGTACTAATTTAATTTCCAATATTTAATATCTTATCTTAATTAATAATAAAATTAAATATGCATGAAGCATTCATCTGTCGGAAAGCACGAGGAAATTAAACTGTATTCAACCAACCAAACATCCAATCAAATACGACAAACGACAGCGACTATAAAAAGGCTTTCAAAATGTGGAACCTCACACCGTTTAGGAAATGGACGTGTTAATTGATTACATGTCCACTTCTCAATCAGGAGGAAAGACTTTCCGTATGCCCGTCCTCAAAATCAAAGCATTTCTGGCATAGCTTTTTTATTAGTATATAGTTAGTTAAAAGTCACAAATTAAATTAAAACTTTTAAATATATGAGATTAAAACTAAGCCGTTTACCAGATAGAGGATAAAGAAGTGATATACGAAGAAAGCATTAATTAGAACAATAGGTTTTGTATTATTTCTCGTTTTACATTTACCTTATAAAAGTAAATGGTTGTTTTTAATAATTTTAATTGTAAAATAAATGTTTTATAATCATTATTTTGACTTTCATGATATTATTTTTCTTATTGGCTAAGCTCTTTTTTAGTTAAATAGATTAAATAATAAAAGCATTTTATTTGACAAACTTATAATATACGCAATACTTAAGATCTTGCCAATTGGAAAACCCAGTGCTTGCACCTTCTCTCCCATTTGAGGGTAATTGAGCTAGTAACAGTTCTCGACGATGATCTACGGCGTTTTTTTTGCGCTATCTAGTTCATATATCTACGAGCCATATGCTCGTAGATATATGAACACGATGCGATGCTTCGGAAATCCCTGTGGTCCAACATTTAATCTAAGGTTTAGTGGATACGGAAATGGTTTAGTTCTGTATATTCTAATTGAAGTTAAATTTTACATAATATATATACGTAAAGCTTTCACTTAAAATAAAAACCATCCATATTGACCTACAGCAATCTACAATCAAATTTAAGTAAGTTAAAATAAAGATGATAATATGGATACAGATGGACCAAAAGGTTGGATAATCATTCTACATTAAAATATGGAAGCGTTTAATACAGTAAAAAGATAATTTCAGTTTATGTTCATTTACAGTTTAGTAAATCTTAAAAGTACGTGCAAACGCTTTTACACCTGAAATAGCAACTAGATCACGTATAGAATGTAACTTACGTTTATTTATAGGCGTTGGGGTTTTTTTTTATAGCAGAGTGGGCCATCGAGCATGCGGCTCACCTGATGGTAAGTGACTACCGCCGCCCATGAACAACTGCATCACTACGGGAATTGCAGGTGCGTTGCCGGCCTTTTAGAAAAGAGTTTTCTTGCAGGTCCCAAAGTCATACCAAGGTTCCTTACAAAATATGCAAGAAGAACGTTATACGTGAGCTCGTGTTGTATATCGTGTTGATAGTATCTCATTTACCTTCGTAAAGTTTCCAATCTAATGTGATTACATCAAAACAAATTCTTTGAGTCCTTTATTTAAGTCTTGGAAAGACATAGTTTTCCAAGAATGTGCTTATTGAGAAGCATTACTCGGAAGCAATATCCCACAAAATAATAAACATATATAACAATAAACACAAATAAATAAATTGACTTGGCAATCGCACTAAACCATCTAATTTAATATAATATGTATTACTTGACAGATACATTGTGTTTTCAGATAACCAAGTCAATTTATTTATTTAAAACTTAAACGATTTTTTATATTTATATAGTCACTATAAGATTTTGTTAGGTTAGGTAATTACGCAATAATTTAAGACAGAAGGACCCTTAAGTAGGGACTGAATAAATTAACCGACTTGGTATTACATGAATCTCAAAACTTCTACGGTGGAAGAATTGAGTTGCGAGTTCTTCTTCTTTTTTACAAGTTATGTTTTTGATGGCATTAAACTTTTACTATTACAAGTATATATATATATATATATATATATATATATATATATATATATATATATATATATATATAGGTTCCGGAGATTGCCCTCCACATAAACACAAACTCAAAAAATTCGTACTCTTTATAATATTAGTGTACACGCCCCTAGTTGTCCCGACAAAGGTCAAATATCCCGGGGCCCATCAGCGGTGGATTCGACTGACAACTAAGGGTGGGGCTCGAAATGCCTATGGATAATCAAGATATAAGGAGTAGGTAATTCATTCGACTTACTTGGTTCAGTAGCCAAGAATGGCCACAAGGCTCGGTTAGGCGGTAGGTGTAGTGTGCGTAAGTGTGGTGTTTAGTGGTGTGTAAAATGTGAAACCTGACTTAGCCCTTTTAATCGGCAGCAGCCCTGACTCCGGCACCACAACACGGTGTGGTATCCTCTAGCTGCGTCACCTCGATGTCACTCAAAGTCTATCGTCCCTTAGCACAAATCTATAATCTAATACGTACGCTGTTTCTCGCGGGTCACAAGGTTTAGCTTTTTAACTGACACAGGAAAATATCTCCGAGTTACATCAAATGCTACGAAGAAACTCGTCGACACAAATTAATATTGTCAAAGCACTTCAACCAGCAATCACTACATAATTTAAGTAAATTACTTGACAACGAATTTAAGTTAATCAATCAAAATATTACGACTTCGTTATCGCGTGAATGCACTAAAAGATAACCCAACATTAGAAGCGAAAAACTCCAATAATCCTAAATTCTACGCGTCCGGTCGACCGGCAGTTTGTTCACACTATCTGTCGACACGACTCGATCGACCGACTGGAATGCGGCCGGAGAGGGGTCGGCCGTGACCTTCGTACCGTGCTATGCACGCGCCGAGTCGCGAGTTATGAATTTAATTTTCAAAAGGTTAATTTTTGGCCTAAACAAACCCTCGCCCCGGACATGAGGACTTATGTCCGCGAGTAGATTGGCAAACGGGACAGAGCGTTGGGTTCTTTAACCAACACGAGGTCGCCAACCCGAGGAGGATCCATCTTATCAGACCACTTAATGCGCTGCTGCAAAAGATGTAGGTATTCCAGAGATCATCGGTGCCAAAAATTCTGAGTCATCTGTTGCAGCAGGTCAAATCTGCTCAACTGCGAAAAATTTGTTTCTTTGAAGGGGTACTCGGGCAGGGCGTTAAGCGGCTGGCCAATCAGGAAGTGTCCCGGGGTTAGAACCTCCAAATCATTCGGATTGGACGAGAGCGGACAGAGGGGCCGAGAGTTGAGTACCGCTTCAATTTTAAGCAAGCTCCTCAAATGTCAAAATATTTTCGCCAATAACGCGACGGAGATGCGTTTTTGCAACCTTAACCACCACCTCATAAATACCGCCCCAGTGTGGGCAAGCCGGAGGGTCGAATTTCCACTGGATGCCCTTCTTGGACATTGCAGTACCTAAATAAGTCCTGTTGCTGGACAGAAATTCGGCGACCTCTTTCAAATATCTATCCGTGCCCTTATAATTCGTTCCGCAATCAGACCGGATCAGGTCCGGCAAACCGCGACGCGATACGAAGCGGCCCAGCGTGGCCAAGAAGGCTTCCGTGCTGAGGGCACTTACAAGTTCTAAGTGAACGGCCTTAGTGGAGAGGCACGCGAAGACGCAAAGATAGGCCTTATGTGAACGCGCGTAACGAAGGTTAGAGGACTTGACGAGGAAGGGGCCAGCAAAGTCTATTCCGACCCCAGCGAATGGTTGGATGGCCCTGACGCGGTTGGGTGGCAAGTCACCTATCATAGGCTGCGATATGGTGGCCTTCAGTTTATAACAAGGTATGCACTTAAAGATGACGTTCCGAATGGTGCGTCGGCCAGCCAAAATCCAAAACTCCCGCTGCAGAATAGCCGAAAGCGTTACACCCAGCGTGGGCATTCTTAACATGATGGTGAGTTACCAGCAACCGAACAAAGGCGCCGTCCTTAGGGAGCAGTAACGGGTGTCGAGCCCCGTACGACAGTTGAGAATTTTTCAAACGTCCGCCAACGCGCAGCATCCCAGCGTCGTCCAGCAAGAGGCTCAGACTGGCCAGACTGCCCTTGACAACGGAGCCCCGCTTCAAGTTTTCAATCACGGGCTCAAAATGCTCTACTTGAACCATACGGGTGCAAAGCATCAAAGCTTCGCGACGCTCGCTAGGGGACAAAACGGAATCAGTGATTCGGTTGGACGGGTCTCTCGAGTTGCGGACAAATCGACGCAACCAAGCAGCCACTCCTAAGAGCTTATCGAGAGAGCTGTACCGTTCTAGCAGGGAGAGATCCTGAGTGGGCTTATCCATGCCCACTCCTACTCGGGCTAGTAGGCCAGGCAAGTCAATCGGTTCGGAGTGTTTATTCTGGGGCCAGAATGACTGAGACTCAGTCAACCAACTGGGAACCCACCACAGCGGGTAGTCAACCAACGAGGGTGCTTCACAGCCGCGAGAAGCGTAGTCTGCGGGATTTAACTCCCCTGGGACATGTCTCCAGTTTAGAGACGTCCCAGAATTCTGGATTGGAGACACGCGGTTCGCCACAAAGACCTCAAGATTGTGAGGTGCAACTCTGAGCCAACAAAGTACTATCTCACTGACCGACCAAGCGTAGGCGTCCGTAATGTCGATTACAGACTTCAATGACGAGTGAACGTGGTTGAGGAGTCGCGTGAGAAGAGCGGCTCCGGACAGTTCCAATTTAGGGATAGCTAAGCGGGACCTAATGGGAGCAACCTTACTTTTAGCAAGTACGAGATGGACGGAAGTATGGCCAGAAGGGCTCACAGTCCGCAAATATACGACAGCAGCATAGCCTTTCTCAGAGGCGTCGCAAAACCCATGTCGGGTAGCCCTGCATTTCCCTGGAGGGAGGAAGTACCTGGGCATGGAGACCCGGTTGATGTTCGGAAGGGAGGACACAATGGAGTGCCACTCTCGCAAGAGAGCGCCGCTAATAGGCTCGTCCCAACCCAACCCGGATATCCAAAGCTTTTGAACAAAGCATTTAGCCAAAAAAATTACCGGAGTGATCCATCCATTAGGATCGAAGGTGCGGGCTACGGTAGACAGCACGTAGCGCTTGGTCCATGCTTTAGGAGGGGGGTCGAGTTTGACTCGATACGTGAAAGTGTCCTGAACAGGCTGATATTGAATGCCCAGCACAGTCAACAAATTAGGATTTTCAGGGTGGTCGAATAGATGAGGGTCATGTTGATCCTCTCCTGGGAGGTCCTTCAAAATATGAGGGGAGTTCGACAACCATTTGCGCAACTCATAACCTCCGGACTTCAGGATGGCAATCAATTCGTCCCGCAATACAAGAGCCTCCTCGACGGTGGAGGTGCCCGTGCAAATGTCGTCCATGTAGACCGAAGTCTCCAAAATAGGAGCCCCCCGAGCGTAGCTTAGACGCTCTCTCTCAGCGAGTTCAAGGAGGGTTCGCATGGCGATATACGGGCTGGACCGGAGTCCATAGGTGGTAGTGTTTAACTCAAACATCTGTATCAGATCGCTGGGCTTCACGCGCCACAATATCAGATGATATCGACGGTCATCACGATGGACCACTGATTGTCGAAACATCATCCGAATGTTGGCTACAAAAACCACTTGGTGCTGACGGAAGTGGGTCAAAATGTCGGATACGTCCTTGATCAATTTAGGACCAGAGTGGAGACACTGGTTCAGGGACACACCATTTGACGAGGGGGCGGAGCCGTCAAAAACTACCCGAATCTTACTCTCAGGAGTTCTCAAGACCGCATGGTGAGGGAGGAAGTATTGCTCCTGTGAACGCCATTCGAAATTGGACGGTGACATGTGACCCAGCTCTTGATACTCGCGCATGAACTCGACATATTTGTCGCGAAAGGCTGGGTCGTGCCGCATGTGGCGCTCCATGGAAAGCAACCTTTTCTCGGCCAGTGCACGAGATTGACCCAAAGGGGGCCGTGAGTCCAGAAAGGGTAAGCGAGTGACAAAACAACCGTTGACGCGACGGCCGGCATTGTTCTGGTAGAACAATTCACATACATACACAAACACACGCATGCACACACAAACACACACACACACACACACACACACACACACACACACACAAACACACACACACACGCACACGCGCGCGCGCACACACACACACACACACACACACACACACAGAGAGAGAGAGAGAGACACATACCCTGTTTCTTTATTGTTGAATGTATTTAGTTAAGGGAGGGCGAGGACCTTCTACCACAAGTATCTTTATACTTAAAAGAAGTCCTCAAACTTGTACTAATTGAAGAATATGTTGGAAACAATAAACTTTCTGTTCATTCATTTCAATTCGCACTCACGGTCCAGCGGGTTGACTCGAGTCGCGTATAGTGGCTCCTCAATTTCCCAGAACCTCTGGACGACTTCCGAAAGGGACACGCCCACAACAAAGAGCGTGTCGGCCGTCTGAGGAGGTGGAGACCACAGAACCGGTCCAAAGAAGCTGTGCCCAAATACAGTGGACATGGCTGAAAAGCCATAGGGCTGTAGGGCTAGTATCTCGCCCAACAAGACGAACCCCAGCGCGTCGGCCTCCAGCAACAAATTTATGGGCCCAGGCCGGGACAACTGAGGGTCTGCCGGTCTCAAACCCGACGCACAACGAACAACGCTGTCATTTATACGGACGTTAGGAAGAAAGCCTACAATGTCATCGAGGACATTTACCTTAACTAGAATGTGAAGTTGTTCGCTGGCAGGGCCAAACACCAACTCAGCCTGTCCCCTAGGAGCAGGAGGCTCGGCACCTCCGATACCTACCATTGGACGTGCTTCAGAGCTCCAGGGGAGCCCTAGTGTTCCCACCAACCAAGTGGAGGCCACACAGCGTTGTGAACCCGAATCCAATAGAGCGTGAATCGTTAAACAGTCGCCACTCGGGTTGTACACCTTCACTGAGGCCGTCGGCAATAGAACAGTTTGACAAGTGGAATGTTGACGGATCAAAGCCTCAGTGGAGGCGGCCGTGGTGGGAGCTAGGGCAGCAGCTTCCTAGCCGGAGCCGGCACTCGAACTGGGGGTCCGTGAAGCGGCATTCCGGCGGCATCTCAACGATCCGTGGTTGCCACTCACCAAATGGGCCGACCTGGGGAAATTCGGGGAACCTCGCCCTGGGGGCCCGGGACAGTCTTGAGGTCGCAGGAACCTGGTAGTACCTGTACCGACCAAGGGGAGGAGGGTGGTACTCTAGTCGTGGCCACTCAGCTAACAGGGGTGAGACGGTTCTAGCTGACCGCTGAGTGGCCGCGAAGCTCCTCTCGACAATAGGAGCAGGGGGGCGCCTTCCTGACCGCTAGGCCACTATAAGAGGGTAGGGGGTGGCGCCCTCCCGCAGGAGCTCCGCTCGGCCTCAGGGGGGTTGGCGACGCCTTGGCCGTCGATCTGCTTCTCCATGGGCATGGCTTGGTTGGCAACTCGTAGGTTCTCGACGGCGCCCGCTGCGTTCTCCATTTGCCGGCACCCAAGAACCGCAGCAGGTCCCTGAAGGGCGGAATATAGGAGGCGCCGTCCCCGCCGTACTTCTCCTCAAAATGGAGCCGAAGATCGAGAGGCAAGCGGAACGGCACAATGTGGAGCAACAAAAAGGACCATTCGTCCACTGGTAAATCCAGCCGCCTCAATGAGTTGCAAGCAACCACGACTGGATTTACGATGTCCGTACGTAGTCTGGTCCGGTTCTTAAGCAGCGGGAGGCTTGTAATCTGCCTAACGTATTCGTCAGCAATACGCCTGACGTTGGCGTATCTTCCGGCGAGGAGGTCCCGGGCATTCTGGTAGGCGTCGTCCGACAACTTCAGGTGGCCGACGACGCCCAGGGCCTCCCCCTCCAATGATGCCAGGATGTACCCCATCTTCTGGCTTGGTGTCAAGTCCCTTCGGGCGTCCACTAGGCTGTCAAACAGGCCGACAAAGGTCAGCCATTCGGAGAGGACCCCGGAGCACCTTGGCAGGTCCAGCGTTGGGAGTCGTCCTAACAGCTTCGGCTAAGTAGGCTGCTTCCGAGGGGATTCCGGCAGGCCACTCATCCGAGCTTCACGCGTTTCCTTAGCATACTTGGCCCCTGCTTCGATCAAGTCGTCCGTGAGCGAAAAGAATTGCTCGTAGTCCGCGAGGCAGGAGTCTAAGACTCCCTGTTTCGCATCATCCGAGGCTAATAGCTCTGTGCAAGCCTCCCCCACTACGGCCCTTCGGGCCATGACCTGCTCGAGCCGCTTCTCTAAACTATGGACCCGATCCGATCGTCCTATCAAGGCATGAGCGTTGGCGGCCCAACGCAGCTCCGCCTCCAGGCGACGCGCCGGTAGCTTGTGCGATGGCATCACTAATAAAAACAATTAATACGCGGCTCAAATACAAATCAAATTAACAAATAACAATTACAATTACCATCAAATCAAGTTAAATACAAATTACTATTTATTAAATTAAATACAAATTACACTACAAAGAAAGGTACACACTACAGTCGATCAGCAAAGATGCCTCGTGGTAGCGACCGCCCCTTCGACAATTTAATCTACGTACCCAAAAATACTTTACACGTAAGTACCTAGCCCTAACAAAACGAAAAAAACAAAAAAAAAGGAAGAAAAGGGACTATTTTTATTCTTATAACACGGCCGAGCGTAATTGAAGAACAATTAACCACGCCGCCTGCTACCGGAATGTACACGCCCCTAGTTGTCCCGACAAAGGTCAAATATCCCGGGGCCCATCAGCGGTGGATTCGACTGACAACTAAGGGTGGGGCTCGAAATGCCTATGGATAATCAAGATATAAGGAGTAGGTAATTCATTCGACTTACTTGGTTCAGAAGCGAAGACTGGCCACAAGGCTCGGTCAGACGGTAGGTGTAGTGTGTGTAAGTGGTGTTTAGTGGTGTGTAAAATGTGAAACTTGACTTAGCCCTTTTAATCGGCGGCAGCCCTGACTCCGGCACCGCAACACGGTGTGGTATCCTCCAGCTGCGTCACCTCGATGTCACTCAAAGTCTATCGTCCCTTAGCACAAATCTATAATCTAATACGTACGCTGTTTCTCGCGGGTCACAAGGTTTAGCTTTTTAACCGACACAGGAAAATATCTCCGAGTTACATCAAATGCTACAAAGAAACTCGTTGACACAAATTAATATTGTCAAAGCACTTCAACCGGCAATCCCTACACAATTTACGTAAATTACTTGACAACGAATTTAAGTTAATCAATAAAAATATTACGACTTCGTTATCGCGTGAATCCACTAAAAGATAACCCAACATTAGAAGCAAAAAACTCCAATAATCCTAAATTCTACGCGTTCGGTCGACCGGCAGTTTGTTCACACTATCTCTCAACGCGACTCGATCGACCGACTGGAATGCGGCCGAAGAGGGGTCGGCCGTGACCTTTGTACCATGCTATGGACGCACCGAGTCGCGAGTTATGAATTCAATTTTCAAATGGTTAATTTTTGGCCTAAACAATTAGTATACACTATAAATTACATTTCAATGTGTCCAAACTGCTTTTACACATAAATAGTTGTCGGAGAGTCTATAAAATACCCGGTTGGATCGAGGTAGAATGGAGGGTATATCGAGAAACCCCCTCTTGTGTCGGTAGTATAAAGTTCACTGTAGGTGCCGTGCGCGGGAGAGTCCGCTTCAGTCATTCAACGGAGTGTGGTCATTCTACTAGTGCTAAGATAGTGTCGTGGTTCTGTTCGTTGTTGTAATTCTTCTAGTGCAGACAAGGAGGATTGTTGTTGCTGAGATGCTGTCCAGAGTTACATTGAGATAAGTAGTGTTGCTATCGGTTTACATATTTTGGTGTTATCATGTAATTACGTACCTCACGTTACACTGGTGTGTAATTGTGGCAGAGACGTGTTACGGTGTGGTCGAACTGTAATTTCACTATACTGAATGTATAGTGCGTTACATTGTCTTATTACCGATAATGATTAATTGCGTAAGCACGAGAGCAAGTTGAACATCCGCTCTCACACTTTTTATTTTTAACAGTTAACGCTATCCTGATGTATTTCCGAGATCAAAATTGGGATCTCCTGTTGGATTCTCCGACATCAGAAGTGGGATCTCCTGTTGTCATTTCCGATATCAGAAGTGGGATATAGTCCCTGTTACTGCCCACCTGTTATAACCTTTGAATAGTGTGAGGGTTATTACGTTGGTGAAATACTATGATTTGCCTCGTGATTTGTTTTTGTGTTCAATTTCTTAAATCAAGTTTGTTGTCCTTTTTACAACACTGACGAGTCATTAAAGTGTAGAGTGAAAGTTTACAGTGAAATGTTTTAAGCCAAAAGTTAAATCTTTTTGTTCGATTTATAATAAAAAGTACCCGCAAGTTCTTACATTATTTCTTAAGGTACCCAAAATGGAGGTATTCTAAATGAGTTATAGTTTGCATTCAGTGGAGATTTAACTTGCTCAAGTTATGTTATAATTTGTACACGAGGTGTGATTTACATGGGCTAGTTTTAAAGTTCAAAATGTTTAAACGATGTACCGAAAAAAAGAACATGTTTATTTTAACGTGCTATGACTTAAAAACACTAAGTAGTATTTTTGTGTTCTAATGTGATAATAAGTGTTACAGTTTACTGCGAGTATTACGTAGTCGATAAAATTGGGATTTGATGTTGAGAGTTTAGTGGAAAGCGTGGTGCTGTGGCACTCGCTTTGGAGTGTAAGTATGCTGTCGGCTTATGACGCCGCGGCCATGTTAATTGCCGCTGCTACCGATCACCATTTGATAAACGAGGAAAGTAAATTTATCTTAACGTTAACTGGTGGCGAAAAATGCCGGAAAACCAAAGTATAATTAACGAAATTGAAGTGGAGCAAATTACTTCTGACATTGAAGAGAGTATTTAAGTTTACAAGAGAATCGGACCGTACCAAAGGAGGTCGTGTAGTCGCAGCTCAGTATATGGTGCCCTGGAAAGATGAATAGTGTCCTGAGAGTACTGCTGCATTTTTATTTGAAAAGAAAAAGTTCCAACTGAATATTTTTAATGTTTTCTTTTGTGTTACAGTAGCACGTGTGATGTGATTACAAGTGCGTGAGTGTGTGCCTTACTGGTCGTAACGGACAGCCAGGTCCAGCTGTAACATGGCCTGGTTTCGGCAGACGCGTATGCGCGTATACGCAGGCGCCATCCCGGAGCGTGCGTATGCTATACATGGTGATTCCTCGGAAGTCGTGTGCGCGTAAGGGTTATATTCTGTATGCGCGGAAGTCGTGTTCTCTGAACATGCATCAAGCTCTGTCCTGGCAGGCACTGTCCTGGTTAACGTATGATCTCGTAAGAGATCAAGTAAGAGTATGTGTGAGATACTTCGTATGGAGATGTATGCTTACTTATGAAAGCGAAGTTATTATAGTCCACGGTATGAGAGCGTATTTCTGTTTGAGGGCCTCGTATGTGTGATGGATGAGAGAATAGGCAACTTTGTATGTTGTCCTGATAATTAACAACTTGTTTTTCACGCAGATCACGATGACTGCAACCTCTACGATGCCTGTGAACCCTCAGGTGCTCCTGCTGTTCCCGTTGACGCTTTGGAGTGCGTGGTACGGTGCAGCGTCTCGCTGGCGCTGGTGAGATGCGACGGCTCACTGTGCGAGTGCGGCACGCCCTGTGCTGTTGTTTTGAGTACATGAGCTTGCTTCAAGGCAGCTAATTCTGGTGTGAGCTGTTGTTTTAGTAGCCACGGGCGCTAGCCCTATGCCTGCCGCAGCGGCGAGCAGTGAGCGATGTGTTTTCGTCTGCTATGTGAGCAATCACAGCGGTGTGCTGATGAATACTGGTGAGTCTTACCCATTTTATTACGATTTTGGTGCCGAATGAGAGAGCCTCATCAAAGATTGTGTTGCGCCATAATTTAGTGGCAAAAGTGAAAATTAAACCGAAATCGGTCATGTTAGTGTGCAAAGTATCCTTTCACCCCCATGATCATATGAGGAAGATCCCCGATCACCAAGTTCCTCTAGAGTTAGATGTCATAGTTGATGACAGTGGTAGTGAGACCATATTTGATTAAGAATGCTTGTATACTCATACTCAAAACTTTAGACCGCACCTCATGAGTAACATGTGGCGATGGGTCTGTAGGAAATCGTTGGTGCGATTTCTGTCTGTGTTGGTGCATATTTGGTGGCAGATATGTAGGGAATCGTTGGTGCGATTCTGGCATATGTGGCGGCAGATGTGTTGTAGCATATTTGGCGGTGGATATGTGGAGAATCGTTGGTGCGATTCTGGCATATGTAACGGCAGATATGTAAAGAATCGTTGGTGCGATTCTGGCCTGTGTTGGTGCACAGAGCCCCTTGTGTATTGTAGCATATATGACGGCAGATATGTGGAGAATCGTTGGTGCGATTCTGGCATATGTGACGGCGGATATGTAAAGAATCGTTGGTGCGATTCTGGTCTGTGTTGGTGCACAGATTTCAATGAAAGTTTCACGAGTTGAATATGCATTGCTTATGAATTGTAAAGAGTAAAAAAACTGTTAAAATTACTGTGTTGGAACTTGTTGATCGGACCTTCCACAATAAATCATGTTGTGCAGGAAGCACTGTGTAAGAAGCCTTAATAACAAGGCATTGTCAATTATGACAGTTGACTATTGTACTTACACTTGGGAAAAGTGAAGTACTATTTTGAATCAACCTTGTTTCTATTGGCAGAATAGCCGAGCTAGATTAATCACTGAGCATATTTTGTCTCCAGGCACTGCAACCGAGAACTGGTGCTAGTCAGGAATGGCCGTGTCATGGATTGATGGCGCCATTGCGCAACAAGCAGCGCTATCTAGCAATTAGTTTTGCGAACTAAGAATATGTACCTGCTCGTGTGAGGACGGACGAGCGGACAAATTGGTGGACTAATAGTGTTTGTTACAGGAATGCATGAAAATACACGCCCGAGGACGGTCGTACGTCAGGATGGCCGTGTCGGAGAGTCTATAAAATACCCGGTTGGATCGAGGTAGAATGGAGGGTATATCGAGAAACCCCCTCTTGTGTCGGTAGTATAAAGTTCACTGTAGGTGCCGTGCGCGGGAGAGTCCGCTTCAGTCATTCAACGGAGTGTGGTCATTCTACTAGTGCTAAGATAGTGTCGTGGTTCTGTTCGTTGTTGTAATTCTTCTAGTGCAGACAAGGAGGATTGTTGTTGCTGAGATGCTGTCCAGAGTTACATTGAGATAAGTAGTGTTGCTATCGGTTTACATATTTTGGTGTTATCATGTAATTACGTACCTCACGTTACACTGGTGTGTAATTGTGGCAGAGACGTGTTACGGTGTGGTCGAACTGTAATTTCACTATACTGAATGTATAGTGCGTTACATTGTCTTATTACCGATAATGATTAATTGCGTAAGCACGAGAGCAAGTTGAACATCCGCTCTCACACTTTTTATTTTTAACAGTTAACGCTATCCTGATGTATTTCCGAGATCAAAATTGGGATCTCCTGTTGGATTCTCCGACATCAGAAGTGGGATCTCCTGTTGTCAATTTCCGATATAGTAATGTTTAATGGCATTTAACGTCCTTAAATTATTATTTTAGTTCTTTGGCATGATGTGCTCTACAGGCTGTACTGGTTTACTGAACTATGTGTATCTATGTGTCTAAATGTTTATTTTTTATAATTAGTAATCTTTAATGGCATTTAACGTGCTCTACAGACTTTACTGGTTCGGTAGCGCAGTGGCTACGCGTTTGGCTGCGGCTTCACGTGACAGCGGTTTCAAATCCCAAACGAAGCAAGCACTTGCATGGTCTACAAATAATTGCTTCGGTTCTGGCTGTCTGTTCATGTGCATTTTATGTTAAACGCCTCTACGATATAGAAGAAAATCCTAGAGAGCTGGTAACGTTTTATAATAAAAAATATAATAAAAGTGGACCTTGTTACCCTTGACTCCGAGATGGAATGCCTTCGTTACCAGTTAACAGAGATTCGAGTCCTTGTTCCTTACCACACAGCATTATTTTGGTTATTGCATTTGAGCGTGATGTAATCCTAGTCAATCCAATCCATTCGTACTACAGCTATAATAAAGCTGCAGCAGTGCTGTACCGCATGAAAAAAATTCTGTCAATTTTCAATTTTACCTATGAGGCTTATACATAATAATATATCGTTTGCGTTTTAAAGTGAAAGGCAATTTATTTGTGCTATTATTTCCATGTCCCCTGAAACTGATTGTCATCCGACATCGGTGTGCGGCACCGGGAAATTAAACGTCAGAAACATTGCTTCATTCTATTCATTCAAGTGTACGAAAAATTAATGGCCATACTTGTAATAGTAAAAGTTTAATAAAAATTTAACAAAGAAAATATTCTGTAATAAAGTCATAGCACCATTATGGCCTTTTACCATAATATAGCTGCAGAGTGGGCGTTGCGGTACTTTTGTTTGTAGCAGAAGATAGACCATATTAAATTGTGGTATATTCAAAACTCCTGGGAAATCAAACATAACAATTGTATCATCTTTTTTTTTAGGATAGGGTGACAAACGAGCACACAGTCCACTTGATGGTAAGTGGTTGCTGTGGCCCATAGACATCTACATCTATTCTCGACTACGAATCAAAATTTAGATGCGTTGTCACCCGGGAGGACTAAGATATAATGCATCGTTTCCAGTAAAAAGGTTCTCCAGTTCTCTACACTCACCATACAAAACACAGCGGGGTTAAGCTGCTATTTTACAATGGTATTCTGTGAGAGCGTGGTCCTTCCCCGGTCGAGCCGACTCATTCGTGCTACAACTATACTACTAATATAGCTGCAGTATGGCTCTACCACGTATTATAAATCTCAGTCAATAGTCCTTTTCGACCTTTCGGTCAAAACTTTTCCATGCTTTCTGAATAATACCGATGATTTTTTATAGAGATGCTTTTTTTTATAGAATAACAGTAATAAGCGAGCATACAGTCCCCCTGATGGTAAGTGGATGCCGCGGCCCATAGACATCTATCCAATCAAACGTCCGGACGACGCGGGGACAATAGCCTTGAACGTCCCGGCGACGCTCGTCGCAATTTTTATACGGTCCGATCGCGACCAGTTCGACTAAAACCGTTACCACGGAGAAAGTTTTTTACCTATATCAGAATAAAAATCATTCCCAGAAAGCTAATGAAATGCAAAATTTAATTATGTTAGCTAATTAAATTTGATTAAAATAAATAATATATAATACAAAATCTTAATGACAAACCGACACACAAAGGCGAAATTTTCGCATGTCGACTTAATCATATATAAAAACATAATTACAGACTTTGGATTCATAAAAATTGTAGATATACGAAAGTAAAGCCCCTTAAGAATTATTTATATATATATAATACCAGTACAAAACTATAATAAACACATTATTACTTACATTTTAAATGCAGTAGTCACAGTACTACCGACAAAACTTGGCACAACGCTTGATTTTTTTGTTTTTTTTTTCAATGGTATCTGTTACTTGGCATAGACTTTTTACCAATCCATAGACGCATTTTTTAATATAGAGTTGTCTAGTGTAACATTCATGAAGATTTTTGTAACTTTCCATAGATAAAAAGTCGTTTAAAGTGTAGAAGTCAGCGAGGCCGCTCTAGTCGCCCTAACGTTTAACCGCAAAAAGTTTTAGGCGACTATGGTCGCCCGGACGTTCGAGTGGCTATGGTCGATTCAGAATCAAAATGTTTGACGTTGGTTTTGTGAGAGCGTGGTTATACATTCGCTGTTTTTTCTGCATATCAATTATATGTTGCAAACCAGTAACATTCATTGCTATGCAGACGACAGCACTGGTGATGCTTTATACACCGGCCGTGCCAATATTTCTCGGGAAAACTTCGCCGAGTACCGGAACAAACTTGTGTCTGAAGTCGAGACTTTGTTGAACAAAGTCTCAGACTGGAGGCGACTAAATCTAGTCCAGTTCAATCCCCAGAAGACACAAGTTTGCGCGTTTACTGCTAAAAAGAATCCCTTTGTCGTATCTCCTCAGTTTCAAGGCACTCGTCTTGTTGCCTTAGCCAGTATCGGTATCCTCGGTGTCGACATATCGAGTGACGTGCAGTTTCGTGGTCACTTGGAAGAGAAGGCCAAATTGGCCTCTAAAAAGAATGGCGTGTTCAGCAGAGCGGGACAGTATTTCATGCGGGCACACCGCTTGCAACTTTACAAGGCGCAGGTTCGGCCTCACATGGAATACTGTTCCCATCTGTGGACAGGGGCTCACCCGTGCCAGCTCCTTCCACTTGACCGCATCCAGTGCAGAGCGGTTTCAATCGTCGACGACCGAGTTCTTTCCGATCGGCTTGACTCACTGGCACTGCGTAGAGATGTTGCATCTCTTTGCGTATTTTGTCGCATCTACCACGGGAAGTGCTCTGAGGAATTGTTTGGAGTAATTCCAGCCGCTCAATTTCACTATCGCACATCGCGACAAAACTCGCGATACCATCCACACCATCTGGATGATTGGCGGTCCACCATTGTGCAATTTAGAACATGTTTTCTTCTTCGTACAACTTCCTTGTGTAATCGATTACCATCAGCGATTTTTCCCGACCGATACGACATAGGGACCTTCAAGAAAAGTGCCTACTCCTTTCTAAAAAGCCGGCAACGCATCTGCAATTCATCTGGTTCCCCTGGTGTTGCAGTTGTTCATGGGCGGCGGTAGTCACTTACCATCAGGTGAGCCGCATGCTCGTTTGCCCCCTCTCCTATAAAAAAAAGTGAGCATACAGTCTCCCTGATGGTAATTGGATGCCGCGGCCCATATATATCTACATCTATCCTCGTTTAAGAATCAAAATGTTTGATGTTGGTTCTGTGAGAGCGTGGTCATACTCCGGTCTAGCCGAATTATTCGTGCTGCAGTAATAATATAGCAGCATCATGACTCTACCACGTACAAGTTTTATTATGTGGTTAGCCTGTTCATTCTGTTCTGATTAAAAAAAAATAGTTGTTTTGTATGAAAAACTGTTTCATATTGGCGTTTCGTGACCATTGGAAAATCATCGTAATCTTGCTGTACCAAATGATACACCCAAAATTTGTAAAAAGTACATTTATGAGATCTTATAACCTTCTGACCAGTATTTTCGGTTGTTATTAGGTCTTTTTCTATGTTCTTACGAACTGTCGGCCAGCAAAATATGTAGTGTTATGCTACTTACATATCATTTTACACGATTTTAAATTCATTTTTCAACATCAGACCGGTAACGAATTTGAATAAAAATTGCCATGACAACCAGATAAACAACGATGTCAAAACATGTCAAATTTTGGTTTCAGGCTCGTAATAGAGAAACGGCAAGATTTAACTGAAAAATGAGATATTATTGATATAGGAAAAAAGGTAGCGCACCAGCGCGCACAAAGCCCGAAATTGCAGAGTTACGGAGAACTAAATAAAAGATCGAAAAAGGTAGACTCCATCGACACCGATTTAAAAAGTGCTGATAGCGTGAAAATACGAAGTGAAAATGATTTGTTATTGTGTTCTTATGGTTTAAAAACGTTACAGGATCCTATGGAAATAAAGGTGATACAAAATATCCAGTTTTGAGGTGAATGCAAAAAATCAAAAGAGAATGGAAAAATGAATTTAAAATAGTGTAAAATGATATTTAAGTAGCATAACACTATAAATACACGTCGAATACATAGTAGAGAATTGCACGAATATTTCAAAAGTAATACGTAAATGTTAATACATATTATAATTAAAAAATATATTATTCGTATAAAATATAGTTAGATTCCATTATTGATTGAGTTTACACAAAATAATACTACAAAATAACAGTAATCATGTTTACTAAGGACGTTCTAATTTTGCGTTTACACCATTACTGCGGTAATAGTAATTTACCAAATCAAACACAAATGAATGATTTTGTATTAATACGATACTATATTTTACTCGTCATTAACAAAATTGTAAATTACCGTACAATAAAAATGTTATTTATTATATCTACTCTAAAAAATCTCAAAAAATTGCCAATGTGTTTCATCCAACCTGTAGATTACGAATCTGACATAACAGTAAAAACTTCATAATAGCACATTACCCGTTTTTGGTTGGAAAAATATATTTGTACATAATAAATACTAAACACTGCACATAGTTAATACTAAAAGTATTAAATATTTACATGTGTTTTAGAATATATCCAAAAATAAATGATAAAAACAAAAAAAATTACAAAACAAGTTTTTTTAGAAAAAAACATAACCAGTTTTTAATTTAGTGTAGATATTTTTTAGGACAGAAAATTATTTTATAAAATTGGTAGTTAACTAAAAATCGTATATAGTTAAAAGGTCTAAAAGCTTTCAACCTTAATTACTTTTCTTCATCACTTGTGAATTTATTACGCACAAAAAGCGAGATAAGTGTTTTTACTACAGTATACTCGTATAAATATCCTTTTTCCTAAATGAGAAAAACACGAAGGGCATAACGCACGATTTTGTGTTTATGATCCGAAAGTGCGATCAAATATTTCACTACAGTACCCGTTTAAACGTTATTTCAAGCTTTCTCGTCGTTTGCGTACAACTTTCCTTCAATTTGTAACTAAATCAACAAAGCGTGCTTTCTATTTCTTTGTTTGAGTTTTTGGTCCAAATCTTGGCGAGAAAAGTTGCTACCGCGTACAAATCAGTTACGTCGAGTACAAGGCGCTTTTGAAATACAAGCGCGTTAATGCTTCAGCTGCACATTAGTAACTTAGTTTTTTCTATTAAAATAACTTAATCTGGGTTAAAACGTTATATAAATGAAAGTGTCAAACAAGGTAACAATCAACCTGCATTTATATTCAAACAAAGAAGATTTGTGGCAGAAATAGATCGGGGTTGAGAGCAACAATAACGGATTCCGATACAGAAAAGGAGTCGTACCACCTAGTATTTGCTGGATAACGTAATAATTATCGAAAAATAATATTACCATTATAATAATGACACCATAAAAAATCGATTGAAAAAAAAGAATCGACTTTTTTTAAGAGATTTGTGATTGGCAACACTTTTTATTTTACCCACAAGCTAATGACTTGCGGACTTACCTAATTTCATTTTTATCTTTTCGGTACTTTTTTTGTGCAAAAAATATTGCAATCTTTTTTGGATACATAAATACCGCGATTAGTTACCATAAAGAAGATGTATTTTTTTTACAAATGCAAATTGTTGGGCGTTACATGGCCAGAAATGGGCATTCCCCTTAAATGATGTTATAAACCAAAAACATTTTTATAGGATAAAGGTAACAAACGAACAAATTCCACCTGATGGTAAGTGGTTGCTGTAGCCCATAGACATCTACATCTATTCTCGATTAAGAATCAAAATGCGGATGCGTTGTCACCGATTGTGTTCGATTATTTCGAAATACCTGCTGCAGCAGGTACAGCGATCGCCAAGAAGTCGAAGTCAGATCTCCGGTAGAAGTGGCAATGGTCCGGACTTATAGCTAGAAAAACTGACGACCGATGGAGAAGAAAGGTCCTCGTACCGGTAAGTGAGTATAGCGCGGACCCTTCTTAATAGTGGCTCCATATAGAAGGAATGATAACCTGGTCAGAGATGCAGAAAGTCGTTGGACGCAAATGGCACAGGACCGTGCTTTGTAGCATTCCTTGAGTGCGGCTTATGTTTATCAGTGTACCTACTTGTGATTGTTGTAATGATGATAATGATCAAAATCATCTTGTTTGTGTGCTTTGTGGTATTCCTTGAGTGTGGTCTATGTTTAACAATGTACTTGTGATTGGCTGTACCTAATGATGATGATGACGATCATCATCGTCAGGCATAAATATAATTTAATGGTGCAATAATAATGTAAACATTTTATTTAATATTAAAATAATATTAATTTTTGAAGAACACTAAAGTTTAAAATTCTCTTTTACTGCACAGAGTTCAGCAAACTAATGAGCAGCTACAAGGGTGTTCCAGTTTGCGTCATTGTTAAACGTGACAAAAGATTTGTTATTAACCTCAAAACTAACAGAAGTGCAGACTACTGCCTAGGCATAATTATAAACTGTATTTTTGTCCTCACTTGTTATATACATAATTTAAAATTAAAAATTTTGTACAGCCTACTTCAATATAAGTTATTAAGAATAACTCAAAAACTATTGGCTTGACCTTGATCAAATTCGTATGGGACCACACGAGAACTACTAGCTTTCAAATAAAAAAAGAATATATCGAAATCGGTCCACCCAGTAAAAAGTTATGAGGTAACACACATAAAAAAAACACAAAAAAAATACAGTCGAATTGAGTACCGCCTCCTTTTTGGAATTCGGCAGTAAACAAAGCTTATAACATCCTTATACTGTGAAACTGACTGCCTAGTTGGTCTTTGGTCGTGAACTCGAAACCTCATGGTTCCGGGTTCAGTTATTTGTTTTTTTTTGTCAAGACATTCTCAGTAGCAACCCGGAGTCTGGAAGTTGTCGGTATTTCACCCACGTGCCTCGGAAAGTACGTAAAGCCGTTTGTCCTCCGTCTGAACTCTCTCCGGTCGTGTCAGCCTGCCGTCCCATTAGAATAGGAGAATGAGCAAATAGAGAATGTGCTTGTCTACAAACACTTATGCACTTTATTCCTGTCCTATTCAAAAGGCTAGACTTAGACGAGTCTGGCTGTTGTGACCGAAATTTGTTCTGGATGACATAACTGTGAAAATTAGTTGTGTCATTACTGAGTGAACAATTAAAATCCACTTATGTTACAAATTTAATTCTGGAATAAAATTACTGACACAGCATGATTAGTTGCAACTGTTAGATACAACAGTGTTGGATCGCTGAGACCGGTCCGTCGGATAATCCAAATATAATTTGAATTATACTTTTGCTATGGTACTAAAAACAGGACATCACAACAGTTTTTATAGCAGAAACGAAAGAGTTTAAGTTTTTTTTTTGTAGAAATATAGAAATTAAATAATTTAAATATTTAAACAACTTCCTTAAGTAAGTTATCTTGTCCGAAATGTAAAGTATTTTAGAAATTTTTATTTTATGAAAATATTTAAAACATTGGTAGGACATAGATTTGCCATGTAATGTTGAAGAAATGTCTACCAAATATCTGGCTGGGGCAAAGACTGGCGACCTTCGCCATATGTCGGAAAAAAAGAAAAAGGAAGAAAAATAACTTGAATATTTTTGGATTAAAAGTTAAAAAAGATAAAGAATTTCAAGAATATGTGAAGTCTACGAACACGCATTTCGTCAACTTGACTAATTATTTTATATGGGTAAAAGCTATTAAAACTGATTATTTAAGTTGAAAGAATAAAATAAGAAAAACGTCTTTGATTCGCAAACTACAAACCCCCAAAACATAAAGTGCAACCTGACAAGATGAGAAGAGAACAAGAGAACAAAATATTCTTTAGCCGGAAAAATACGTTAAAAATTACTTTTTTTACCCATCGCAATTTGCCAAAAACAAAATCCTTTTTGGCAAAAGAAAATTTTTTGCTATCCATATCAGTCTCGCACACTAATGTCCCTCATTTTTTATCCATATAAAACGCGCCCTTTCCATTATGCCACAGAATAAATAATAGTACATAATACTAACACTTGTCAACTCAACAACTTGTTACATAAAAGATACAAAGTACATTAAATTCATTAACGAAATACATTAATGTATTATTACGTTAATTAAATAAGTTGATTAAAAGTGGAGACCGCAACCTGTGAACACTTGCAATTAAGTTCAAACAAAGAATGATGATGATTTCTCAAAACCTCTTACTAAACTGGCTCTCTGTACTTTACAAATTTGAATACGGCAACAAGTATATTTCTGCTTAGTGGCTAAGAAAAGTAAGAAAGCCGGCCTGACAGACTCAAGACAGAAAGGGTCACAAATTCTTCACATTTTAAATTGTATGGTTAAAAAAATACGTATTAATTAGTTACAGAATGCCGTAACGAAAATAATTATATTAAGAATAATAGAAAACTCAAAATAACCATTCGCTTGGATATGGGCCACATTAATAAAAAAATAAAACTAAGAAAGTTATTCCTAGTAATATCCACAAATATGCATAAAACGATACCAACTAATTAATTTAATCTCTCCGGGTACATAATCTTCCAATCCTACATGGGGTAACTTAATATCAAAGTTCGTGAACTTATTACCATACCAGTAGACAATCAATATATTACACTAAAGGACTTCTCTCTTGATTATAATTTTGTTTGCTCAGTATTTAAGTTGTATTATTTCTGATATTATATTTCACATTAATCTGTTGGACGCCATTACGAAACACCTCAATAAAGGTCATCATTGTCTGCCGACTTCGAAAACGGAGACGGTACTCAATTCGACTGTATTTTTTTATGTGTGTTACCTCATAACTTTTTACTGGGTGAACCGATTTCGATGATTCTTTTTTTATTTGAAAGCTGGTACTTTTCGTGTAGTTCCATATGAATTTGATCATGGTCAGGCCAATAGTTTTTGAGTTATTCTTAATAACTTATATTGAATTCGGCTGTACAAAATTTTTAATTTTTAATTATGATATTATTACACGACTTCAAAAACGGGTTTAACACTCTATATCTTTGTTAATTATGAACCGATTTTAATGATGCTTCTTTTATTAAATAAGATTTACTTCAGAAGTTGTCCCATATAAATTTGAAGAAAAAATTTCGCCTCTAAAGATTTTTAATGTAATTATTAAGACGAAGGGTATGTATGTGGTCTATGGTGCTAAAGCCTTTTCGGAAACCGGCTTGTTCGGGAGGCTGGAAGTCGTCAAGTCTGCGCGCGAGACGATTCATAATGACTCTCGAAAACAGCACGTAGACGCGGCTCAGAAGGGAAATCGGTCTGTAGTTCTTCAAGAGAGCGTTGTCGCCTTTCTTGAAAAACAAGACCACCGCACTTCTGCTCTACGCCTCCGGTGTAATGCCACCATGGAGGACGGAATTAAAGAGCTTCTGAAGGACTTCAAGTACCGGTTTTCCATCCGCTTTCAGAAGCTCCGCTGTAATTCCATCCTCGCCTGGGGCATTGCCGTTTTTAAGGTGCTGGAGAGCCATTCTAATCTTGCTCAGACTGACGTCCACGTTGCCACTATGTCTGGCGTATGTGGACTATGAGAAAGCCTTTGATTCCGTCGAAATTTGGGCGATGCTGCAGTCCCTTTAGCGATGCCAAGTTGACTGTCGGTATATCGAAGTGTTGAAGTGCTTGTACAGTAGGGCTACGATGGCTATCCGAGTACAGAACCAGAGTACGAAACCTATCCAATTACAGAGAGGTGTAAGACAGGGTGACGTCATATCCCCGAAACTATTTACCGCTGCATTGGAAGATGTTTTCAAGCATATATCGTATCAACATCAATGGCGAGTACATCACTCACCTTCGATTTGCCGACGATATAGTCCTTATGGCAGAATCGCTGGAGGACCTAAGCACTATGCTCAATGACCTCAATAGTGTTTCCCAACGGATAGGTCTTAAGATGAACATGGACAAAACAAAGATCATGTATGTCCATGTCACACCTATGCCGGTAGTTGTTGGGAACACTAAGCTCGAAGTTGTTGACGAGTATGTTTACCTGGGACAAATAGTCCGACTAGGTAAGTCCAACTTCGACCGAGAGGTCAATCGACGGATTCAACTCGGTTGGGCAGCGTTCGGGAAATTACGGCACATCTTCTCGTCAGGTATACCTCAAAACTTGAAAACGAGACTGTACACCCAGTGCGTGTTGCCAGTGATGACATACGGAACTGAGACGTGGTCCTTCACTGCTGGCCGGATGTGAAAGCTCAAGGTCGCTCAGCGAGCTATGGAGAGGGCTATGCTCGGAGTTTCTCTGCGTGATAAACTCAGAAATGAGGATATCCGCAGTAGAACCAGAGTGACCGACATAGCTCAACTGATTAGTAAGCTGAAGTGGCAATGGGCTGGCCATATAGCTCGAAGAACCGACAACCGATGGGGAAGAAAGGTTCTCGAGTGGCAGCCTCATACCGGCAGGCGAAGTGTAGGGCGTCCCCCCACTAGATGGAGTGACGACCTGGTAAGATATGCGGGAAGTCGATGGATGCAGGTGGCTCAGGACCGTGCTTTGTGGCATTCTTTGGGGGAGGCCTATGTTCAGCAGTGGACTTGTGAAGGGCTGTAATGATGATGAATGATGATTAAGACGACATTCGAGCTTTCGATTTCCCTAAGTCCACTCAAAAGGGTTAACAATTTGACTTTTAATAAAAAAATAGACAACTTCAAATAACTAAATAAAATAAAATAATTTCTGCATAATTGATTCAGAAGTCAGGGCTTTAAACTTTAATTCTTAGCACCGACTTTTGAAGCTATTATCCGGAAATAATTTCATTCTTTTAAGTTCTTTATTTTTTATTATAAGTCTTAATTTATGGGTGACAGTTTGTGATATCGTTATTTGATGTCCGGATAAGTATTTTGCATATATGAAATATGCAATTACGAATAAATATATGTTTCTAAACTGAAATGAAAACATTAAACGAGCATTTTTAGCCCAAGCTGTTTCTCGGACAGTCTGCGTGATCTCGTAGGCCTAGATTATGAATTTAATTGTATTTTAGAAGCTAGTGCAGTTACCACTATGAAAATAAACTTCAAAAAAAAAGCCATACACAAAGCACCATTTGATAATGTCGTCGAATAATCATTACTAACTACTTACATATAAAATATCGTGGATGCCCATTCAATAGTTTTTACGTATATTATAAATTGTAAGTATACTAAGCCTAGACAAGCAGACAGACAAAAATTCTGAAAACCACTGCTTTGAATTAAATATCCTTTACATAGATTTCCGGACGTGGGTTTTCTGTAGACATATTATATGTATAAAAACTAACAAGTAAAGCTACAGTATAGACATTTCTTGTTTGAAAGATGAACAATGAAAATGATACTTTTAAAAATTTTACAAATTGCCTTTGTTATTTCAGAATGTATCAGCTTTTATTTGTAAAATTTCTTTCTTTAAATATGGAATATATGACTATATCCAAGCAATTAAAGAGAATGAAAAGCAATGAATACGATTGACAATAACTCTTGCTCTAACCCCAGATGAGACTTTTCATAATATTATGTCGCTTTAGCACGCAGTAGAAAAGTTGTTTTAAACTAAATGATAGCTATTTTAATATAATAATTAGTAAATTGCTAACTCTCTCATCATTCTAGTATAAAATTGAAGTGTCTGTATATAATTTTGATATAACTTGCTTCTGTTCTATTAAGGTCATGGGTTATTTGCATTTTGTTAAGGTATAACTAAGCATTTTAAATATTTTTGTCTGTCTGTGTCTGTCATTGCATCTGCTATCCGAGTTATATTTTTGCACATACCCTTTTATTAACAATGGGATAAAGGAATAAATATCCCTATGTTTGTCCTTACGAATATTTGTGACTTTATATCTATCGAAAGCTGTCGTGTGATCTTAATTCACTAGAATATTAATTGTCATCGTCATCGTCATATTCGTCAGAGAATCCACTATTATTTTTCTTAACAGCTAAACGTTTGATTTTTTTATTTATATCATCGGTATGAAACAATTATCTATTATTGTATGTCTAGTATTCAGATATAGGATTTTTGACGGTAAGGCCAATCAAAAAATTTAAATTAATTTTCTTGGTATTTTATTTTTCGTAACATTTTGCAATGAATTTATCGATACAGAAAACAAAATTAAAAACAGACTTCACCATTAGTTTTTATGTAGATGTCTATTGTACAAGGTTGTATGTATGTTCCTTCTAAAAAAGTGGCCGAAGCGAACGGGCGATCTGTTGTGTCGTCCTCAAAAATTAAATAAAATCAGTGGTAAAAAGTACGTTGAATATCCCAAAATGTCATTTATTACGTGCGCAAATAGTGGTATGACTCTTTAGTGGTGTGTTAGTGTCTAAAAACTTTGTTTAAATACTAAACTTTGATCAAAAACTTAACGAAAAGTGATTTTTTTTTCATATGAAGGTGAATGTTAATAACTTCTCGTAAAACAAAAAGGTAACGAGTGTTTCCAGTATCTTAAATGATTCGAATCCGGAACATAAAGTAATATAAATTGATTGTTGGAGAGTAAGCATATTTAAGATGAATACAAGCAATAGTAACATAACATTCAAGCGCATGCGGCGTTATAATTCCGAAAATGATGTAGCACGCTTGGAAAGCTCAATTACCAATGATTCCGTTATAATGTATGAGGATAGTATAAGAAGCCTTCCAGATGTATCTATACATAATAGCTCACGGATGATTGAATTGGAAATGCAAATTGAACAACTGAAACAAACGCTTCAAGTTGCTAATATAGAAGTAGATAACCTAATACTACAGAACAGTGACTTGCAAAAGGAACTAGAAAACTGCCAGATGGTGATAAAATCACTAAGAGCCATACAAACTTTAGGACCCGAAAAAACACGCGGTATGTCACCCAAGCCAGCTGGCAGATTAAACAAAACTCAACTTTTTATTAAAATTAATAAAAATGCAGTAACTCAGACCGATGATAATCTGAGCTCACAAAACATTAAAATAAAAAGAAATAGAAGAATTAAATTGCTTTTAAAACCTAAAATCAAATATGCAACTAAAAACCTTCTAAAAAAAGTTAAAATACAAAATAAAAGGCTGCAAAAGCTACAGAAACAAGTGAAAAACTTAGAGATAGAAAAGAATAGAATACAACATAAATTATCAGAATTGGAAACACATACTAAACTAAAAACATCAACGAAGGTCCAGAAAAAACAAGAAATAATAAAAAAGCAGGAAAACGACTCTTTAAAGCTGCAAAAAAAAAGGAAATATAAATATAAGTATAACATCAGAAAAAGACAGGGCACAGAGAGGAGAAGGAAAAGAGAGTACAAAAATACTGACAAGAATAGAAATGTTTTCGGACAGGATAGGGAGTGGACTAGCAAGCAAATTATTGCGAAAATTGGAAAATACAAAAATAACAAATTACTGTCAACCAGGCGGAAATCATAAACAAATATTGAAACACTTTGAACTATACACCAAAGATTTGAAAGAAAATGACTTGGCGGTAATACTAATAGGAAACTACGACGACATTAAAATGGAGACGTCATATGTGAACGAGATTCGAAGAATTGTGAGCAGTGAAAATAGAAAATTCAACATTTTATTAGGAAGTGTAATGTATGACAACATAAATGATGATAAAATATTCACTATTAATAAAGAACTCTTTAATCTGGCTGCAGTATCTGAGAATGTCAGATATCTTGAAATAAATGTAAAAACTAAGGCAAAAGTAAAAAATATCGTGATTGAGGAAATTGTTAAAAGTATCAAAGATAGTCACTTTAATGCTTCGTCTTGTTTGCACTTTATAAAATTAAATTCTAATTTAAGTTGTTCACAAAATTTTTTAGTCAGGACCAAGACTCCGTTAACTGGTTAACGATTGTGCAGGCTAATATCCAGAGTATTAATAATAAATATTTAGAGCTGGAATTATTAACCGAAAATACAACTTGTGATGTGCTTTGTCTAACAGAGACTTGGACGAATGAATTAAAGTTAGGCGTAGTGAATATCGAAGGCTATATACTTGTGTCATATTACAATAGGATGTTATTTGAACATGGAGGAACAGCTATTTTTGTTAGAAATACACTTGAATATAAAGTAAGACATGACATTGTAAAGTTGAGTTTTGAAATGAATTGTGAATTAGCGGCAATTGAAGTAAAATCATATAAATTAGTTATTATTTGTGTATATAGACCTGATTATGATTATTTAATATTCGAAGATATAATGACTAAAGTTATCGAAAAAATAGGTAAGGAAAACAAAAGAATTGTAATTACAGGAGATTTTAATTTAAATATATTGAAACCAAATAATAAAGTACGCAAATTTTTAAAACTACTAAGTGAATTGAAATGTAAATTTGTCTTAAATGAGCCAACCCGAACTAAAGGCAAGTCTTCCACATGTATTGATAATTTCATCTTAAATGACGATGATGATTTTCAGTATCACAGAGGTAAAGTATTAGAAGTAAAATTATCAGATCATAATGTCATAGAATTAAAGTATAAATTGAAATCTAAGTATCCTAAACCAAAGGAAAAGACAGAGGTCAGATCTCGAATAATATCTCAGGAAAATATAAAATATTTTCATTATTTGTTCTGTAAAGACTTTGAATGTGTAAGAAATGATATAAACTTGAAACTTGATGCAAATGAGAAAATGAACATTCTGATACACTATATAAACTATTGTTACTACACTGCATTTCCATTAAAAACATTTAAACCCAGAAGACACAAGCATAAACTAACAACCAAAGGTATTTTGATATCTAGAAATAATCTTCAAAAACTTGAAATATTGCATAACTTGTATCCAGATAAAATTAGTAAATCCAAACTAAATAATTATAGAAAAATATATAGAAAAGTACTTCAAACAGCTCAAAAACTTAGGAACGCATCTAGAATTAAAAATTCCACGAATAAAATTAAAACCACTTGGACAATTATTAAAGAACAAAAAAATCAAATAGAAACACAAGGTAAAAATAAAATTACTAAAATTAAAAATCACAGTGGAGACATAATCACAAATAATAAAAATATAGCAAACAGTTTCAATGAGTTCTTTTGCAATATAGCCGGTAAACTTACAGAAAATTTAGACATTAAGGTTGATAATTGTAGCAAATATTTAAAAAACCCAACAAAAAATAAAATTTTCTTTCCTAAAATAAATAAATCCGAATTTTGGAATATTATTAATAGTTTAAAATGTAAAACATCAAGAGACATATACGATATGTCAACTAAAACTATTACAGAACTTATCATCCACAACAAAGACATGTTTGATATAATTTTGGAAGTCTTGAATGATTGCATCACAGATGGGATATTCCCAGATAGCTTAAAAATAGGAAAAATCGTGCCATTGTTCAAAAAAGGAGAAACTACTGAAATCGGGAACTACAGACCGGTGTGTGTATTACCAGTTATATCAAAGATTTTAGAAAGTGCTATAAAATCAAGGATATTAGACTACTTTGAAAAAAATAATCTATTTACAGACTGTCAATTTGGTTTTCGCAAAAGAAGATCAACCGAAATGGCTATTAGAAAAACAATATACTTCGTATTGGACGCTTTGGATGGATCACAGAAGGTATCTAGCATTTTTTGCGATTTATCCAAGGCTTTCGATTGTTTGCGGCATGATATCTTAATTCATAAACTGAAATTTTACGGATTTGAAGGAAAAGAGTTGAGTATAATGCAGTCTTATCTTAACAATCGAATTCAAATGGTAAATCTAAATAATACTAAGTCGGATCCACAACATAGTTACATTGGCGTACCGCAGGGCTCCATCCTGGGAACATTGCTATTTTTAGTATACGTGAATGACCTTGCAAAAATTTACCTGACTGGGCGATGGTTACACTATTTGCGGATGATACACAAGTTGGTATTAAAGATAAAAACGCATTTCAAGTAGCCAAGAAGACAGATTAAATTTTAAGTATACTTAGAAAATGGTTTGAAGCAAACGGAATAATTTTTAATGCAGAAAAAAGTACCATAATTAATTATGCAAGTAAAAAAACAAATAGAGTCATAAATAGTGAAGTCACATTTTTAGGGTGTACTCTCAATTCCACTTTAAGTTATGAAACACATATAGATAATGTTTGTGAAAAGTTATCCAGTGCAAATTACGCCTTATTTAAGCTTAAGCCCATTATTGGCAGGAAAACTCTAATATCCATCTATTTTGCATATTGTCACTCAATTATTAGCTACGCGATTACGATATGGGGTAATGCTTCACAAATTGAAAGAGTACTGATTTGTCAAAAAAGGTCGATTAGAATTATATATGGATTGCAAAGATGCATCAGCAAGAGCCTATTTCCAAAAAGCGAAAATCATGACTGTCGTGTCGTTGTATAATTTACAGTTCGCTTCTAGAAGTGCACCAGCAAAAAAGTGAACTATCAATGAAGATGCACGTACACAACTACAATTCAAGAAATCGCGAAAGATTAGTTGTTCCAAGAACCAGATTAGTCAAAGCGTACAAGCAAGGTTTTCCATTCAAAATCAAAATGTACAATAAATTGCCTTTAGAAATAACAAGACTTCCATTAAAAGCGTTTCGAAAAGTGACAAAAACGTTCTTTTTGAATCACGCTTTCTATAATATAGAAGAATATATGAAATGTTCATTTTCTGACTTGCGTGACATGTAAAATAATGTAAATGTAAATGTAGATGTATATTAATTTGTGATTTTAATAATTTAGCGTAATCTTAAATCATTTGAATTGTAATTTTGACATACCAATGTTATGTAATACGAAATGGCCAATAAATAAATAAATAAATAAATATGTTCTGTTATTTCGTTCTGGGAATTAAATGTCTCATAAGCTTATTTTTTTATAAATGTGTATTTGCGGCACTTTACTCGATTTTCCATGAAATAACTCGATATAAAGTACATTTGTTAACTAAATGTAAATCAGATTCGAGTCTTTGTTGATTACGAATTCAACAAGCAATACAAAGATTTGATTTGATTACGAATTCAACCCAAAGCGGGATTACGTTTAAGGAATGGAACTGGAAATATTTCGAAGCTTGTATCAACAGCCGATATATAAATTATAAGAAAATAAAAATAATAAAAACACTTTAATTACAACATTAAGCTTTGACAGTCCTTGGTGCGTACAATAACCAGTGGTTGTAAAAGGCTGTAATGATGATGATGATTATCATTTTGTTATCATGTTGTGTTTGATATAAGGTGTGCACTAAAAATTTAAATTTGAGTAAAAGCCTATTACCAAGAAGTAATCTAATTAAGTAATTTCCTATACATAAGCTATTATGTGGAAATTATGGTATTCGTTTTAGTTTTATGAAGTCGACTTTTACTTTTTATTAATGTTTATATATTTTTATCTATTTGAGTGGACGAAGGAATATCACAAACTCAAGATTACAATAAGAATTTAATCTATATAGTTACATTAAAAACTCCATCCTCTATTTTCCACCTTTGGGGGCAGATATTTTTTCTAAAATAATATATGGGAGCACCCTTGTAGTACAACCTATTTAATAAAATCAAGGATCATTAAAATTGGGACACAATTGGCGATGATATCGCATAATATACATACAAAAAACATAGAGCCCGTACATATGTACAGAGCAAAATTCATTTTGATTTTATTCTGATAGGTGCTATAACACAAAATATCAATAAATTGATATACAAAACTATTAAATCTGGATTATGAAAAAGAAATATTCAATTTAAATAAAGCAAAAGCGAACTTTAATCTCAAAAGTTTATCAAACATTCCTGCGCTCATCTTACAGCACTGCAAAGCATTCGGACAAAATCACCTTCCATTCATCAGCAAACAGATCGCATTGGAATGCAGCGTCAAAGAGATCATTAAGCGCAATGAAAGTTCACGAGACCTAGATCGAGCTACAGTCCGACACTATTGGAACAATAAACGGCTTGTGCTTTCTGCTCCGACGGTAACTGTACCGTAAGAAAGTCTGCACAGCTAGTCATTCAGATCGCCATTTTATTACATTACAATATGAAAGAATAAATCAATATCTATAAAATAAAAACCTACGGTTGCTAACCCAACTATGGCAAATGTTCCCATTACGTAACATCACATAATAATAATAGCTATGGGGAGGCCTATGTTTTTATACGTTGTAGAGCCATGCTGCAGCTATATTAGTAGTATAATTGTAGCACGAATGGGTCGGCTCGACCGGGGAAGGACCGCGTTCTCACAGAAAACCAGCGTAAAATAGCAGCCTAACGCTGTTGTGTTTCGTATGGTGAGTGTAGAGAACCGGAGACCCCTTTTACTGGCAAAGAGGCATTCCATCTTAGTCCTCACGGGTGACAACGCATCTGCATCTTGAGTCTTTATTGAGGATAGATGTAGATGTCTATGGGTCACAGTAACCACTTAACATCAGGTGGACTGTGTGCTCGTTTGTCACCCTACCCTATAAAAAAATGTTTAGCAGTCGATTTTAATAATAGGTAATGAATGAATATAAAATATATAAAAATACATACAACATACATATACAATACACGTCATCGTTGGAGCCATACGCAAGTGTGAGTAACGATCCAAGAGCGAGTCTCATCCGACACTATTCTGAAGATATCCCGGACGTCAGACATAGTGGCAACGTGGACGTCAGTCTGAGCGAGATTAGAATGGCTCTCCAGCACCTTAAAAACGGTAAGGCCCCAGGCGAGGATGGAATTACAGCGGAGCTTCTGAAAGCGGGTGGAAGACCGGTACTTGAAGTCCTTCAGAAGCTCTTTAATTCCGTCCTCCATGGTGGCATTACACCGGAGGCGTGGAGCAGAAGTGCGGTGGTCTTGTTCTTCAAGAAAGGTGACAACGCTCTCTTGAAGAACTACAGACCGATTTCCCTTCTGAGCCGCGTCTACGTGCTATTTTCGAGTCATTAGGAATCGTCTTGCGCGCAGAATTGACGACTTCCAGCCTCCCGAACAAGCCGGTTTCCGAAAGGGCTCTAGCACCATAGACCACATACATACCCTTCGGCAAATTGTACAGAAGTCCGAAGAGTACAATTTGCCACTATGTCTGGCGTATTTGGACTATGAAAAAGCCTTTGATTCCGTCGAAATTTGGGCGGTGCTGCAGTCCCTTTAGCTGTGCCAAGTTGACTGTCGGTATATCGAAGTGTTGAAGTGCTTGTACAGTAGGGCTACGATGGCTATCCGAGTACAGAACCAGAGTACGAAACCTATCCAATTGCAGAGAGGTGTAAGACAGGGTGACGTCATATCCCCGAAACTCTTCACCGCTGCATTGGAAGACGTTTTCAAGCTTCTGGACTGGAAAGGATACGATATCAACATCAATGGCGAGTACATCACTCACCTTCGATTTGCCGACGATATAGTCCTTATGGCAGAATCGCTGGAGGACCTAAGCACTATGCTCAATGACCTCAATAGTGTTTCCCATCGGATAGGTCTTAAGATGAACATGGACAAAACAAAGATCATGTTTAATGTCCATGTCACACATATGCCGATAGTTGTTGGGAGCACTAAGCTCGAAGTTGTTGACGAGTATGTTTACCTGGGACAAATAGTCCGACTAGGTAAGTCCAACTTCGACCGAGAGGTCAATCGACGGATTCAACTCGGCTGGGCAGCGTTCGGGAAGCTACGGCATATCTTCTCGTCAGGTATACCTCAAAACTTGAAAACGAGACTGTACACCCAGTGCGTGTTGCCAGTGATGACATACGGAGCTGAGACGTGGTCCTTCACTGCTGGCCGGATGAGAAAGCTCAAGGTCGCTCAGCGAGCTATGGAGAGGGCTATGCTCGGAGTTTCTCTGCGTGATAAACTCAGAAATGAGGATATCCGCAGTAGAACCAGAGTGACCGACATAGCCCAACGGATTAGTAAGCTGAAGTGGCAATGGGCTGGCCATATAGCTCGAAGAACCGACAACCGATGGGGAAGAAAGGTTCTCGAGTGGCAGCCTCGTACCGGCAGGCGAAGTGTAGGGCGTCCCCCCACTAGATGGAGTGACGACCTGGTAAGATATTCAGGAAGTCGATGGATGCAGGTGGCTCAGGACCGTGCTTTGTGGCATTCTTTGGGGGAGGCCTATGTTCAGCAGTGGACTTGTGAAGGGCTGTAATGATGATGAATGATGATTAAGACGACATTCGAGCTTTCGATTTTCCTAAGTCCACTCAAAAGGGTTAACAATTTGACTTTTGATAAAAAAATAGACAACTTCAAATAACTAAATAAAATAAAATAATTTCTGCATAATTGATTCAGAAGTCACGGCTTTAAACTTTAATTCTTAGCACCGACTTTTGAAGCTATTATCCGGAAATAATTTCATTCTTTTAAGTTCTTTATTTTTTATTATAAGTCTTAATTTATGGGTGACAGTTTATGATATCGTTATTTGATGTCCGGATAAGTATTTTGCATACATGAAATATGCAATTACGAATAAATATATGTTTCTAAACTGAAATGAAAACATTAAGCGAGCATTTTTAGCCCAAGCTGTTTCTCGGTCAGTCTGCGTGATCTCGTAGGCCTAGATTATGAATTTAATTGTATTTTAGAAGCTAGTGCAGTTACCACTATGAAAATAAACTTCAAAAAAAGACATACACAAAGCACCATTTGATAATGTCGTCGAATAATCATTACTAACTACTTACATATAAAATATCGTGGATGCCCATTCAATAGTTTTTACGTATATTATAAATTGTAAGTATACTAAGTCTAGACAAGCAGACAAAAAAAAATTCTAAAAACCACTGCTTTGAATTAAGTATCCTTTACATAGGTTTCCGGACGTGGGTTTTCTGTAGACATATTATATGTATAAAAACTAACAAGTAAAGCTACGTTTGTACGAAGTACATATATTTCCATGGTATAGACATTTCTTGTTTGAAAGATGAACAATGAAAATGATACTTTTCAAAAATTGTACAAATTGCCTTCGTTATTTCAGAATGTATCAGCTTTTATTTGTAAAATTTCTTTCTTTAAATATGGAATATATGACTATATCCAAGCAATTAAAGAGCTAGCTCTGCAGTGCAACAATTATGAAAAGCAATGAATACGATTGACAATAACTCTTGCTCTAACCCCAGATGAGACTTTTCATAATATTATGTCGCTTTAGCACGCAGTAGAAAAGTTGTTTTAAACTAAATGATAGCTATTTTAATATAATAATTAGTAAATTGCTAACTCTCTTATCATTCTAGTCTACACATATAAATAAAATTGAAGTGTCTGTATATAATTTTGATATAACTTGTTTCTGTTCTATTAAGGTCATGGGTTATTTGCATTTTGTTAAGGTATAACTAAGCATTTTAAATATTTTTGTCTGTCTGTGTCTGTCATTGCATCTGCTATCCGTGTTATATTTTTGCACATACCCTTTTATTAACAATGGGATAAAGGAATAAATATCCCTATGTTTGTCCTTACGAATATTTGTGACTTTATATCTATCGAAAGCTGTCGTGTGATCTTAATTCACTAGAATATTAATTGTCATCGTCATCGTCATATTCTTAAGAGAATCCACTTTTATTTTTCTTAACAGCTAAACTCTTGATTTTTTTAATTATATCATCGGTATGAAACAATTATCTATTATTGTATGCCTAGTATTCAGATATAGGATTTTTGACGGTAATGCCAAACAAAAAATTGAAATTAATTTTCTTGGTATTTTATTTTTCGTAACATTTTTGCAATGAATTTATCGATACAGAAAACTAAATTAAAAACAGACTTCATCGTTAGTTTTTATGTAGATGTCTATTGTACAAAGTTGTATGTATGTTCTGTTATTTCGTTCTGGGAATTAAATGTCTCATAAGCTTATTTTTTTATAAATGTGTATTTGCGGCACTTTACTCGATTGTCCATGACATAACTCGATATAAAGTACATTTGTTAACGTAATGTAAATGAGATCCGAGGCTTTGTTGAATACAAAGATTTGATCTGATTACGAATTCAACCCAAAGCGGGATTACGTTTAAGGAATGGAACTGGAAATATTTCGAAGCTTGTATCAACAGCCGATATATAAATTATAAGAAAATAAAAAAAATAAAAACAGTTTAATTACAACATTAAGCTTTGACAGTCCTTGGTGCGTACGATAACCAGTGGTTGTAAAAGGCTGTAATGATGATGATGATTATCATTTTGTTATCATATTGTGTTTGATATAATGTGTGGACTAAAAATTTAAGTTTGAGTAAAAGCCTATTACCAAGAAGTAATCTAATTAATTTCCTATACATAAGCTATTATGTGCAAATTATGGTATTCGTTTTAGTTTTATGAAGTTGGCTTTTAATTTTTATTAATGTTTAAATATTTTTAACTATTTGAGTGGACGAAGGAATATCACAAACTCAAGATTACAATCAGAATTAAATCTATATAGTTACATTAAAAACTCCATCCTCTATTTTCCACCTTTGGGGGCAGATATTTTTTCGAAAAAAATATATGGGAGCACCCTTGTAGTAAAACCTATTTAATAAAATCAAGGATCATTAAAATTAGGACACAATTGGCGATGATATCGCATAATATACATGTAAAAAACATAGAGCCCGTACATATGTACAGAGCAAAATTCATTTTGATTTTATTCTGGTAGGTGCTATAATACAAAATATCAATAGATTAATATACAAAACTGTTAAACCTGGATTATAAAATAAAAGAAATATTCAATTTAATTAAAGCAAAAGCGAACTTTAATCTCAAAAGTTTATCAAACATTCCTGCGCTCATCTTACAGCACTGCAAAGCATTCGGACAAAATCACCTTCCATTCATCAGCAAACAGATCGCAGTGGAATGCAGCGTCAAAGAGATCATTAAGCGCAATGAAAGTTCACGAGATCTAGATCGAGCTACAGTCCGACACTATTGAAACAATAAACGGCTTGTGCTCTCTGCTCCGACGGTAACCGTACCGTATAAAGTCTGCACAGCTAGTTATTCAGATCGCCATTTTATTACATTACAATATGAAAGAATAAATCAATATCTATAAAATAAAAACCTACGGTTGCTAACCCAACTATGGCAAATGTTCCCGTTATGTCACATCACATATTAATAATAGCTATGGGGAGGCCTATGTTCAGCAGTCAATTTTAATAGTATGTAATGAATGAATGATGAATGAATACAAAATATATAAAAATACAGAAGAAAAATTAAAACGTTTTGTCGATAAGTAGTATCAAATTGTTTAATTAGTGATTACTCAGTGACAGGTAATGATTTTTGATGAACAGATTCACTCAAAAGAAAATTATTTTATCAATTGTGGAACCCAATCTATTTTATACCAACATATAACGAAATCCGCAGTAAAATAAACTGACATAACCAAATAAATCAGCGAGATGAAGTGACAATGGACCACAGTCATACTATAAGTCGTATAACCAACAGCGGATGAGAGAACCCCCCCCCCCGTTACCCCATGAGCCTTATAGAAACTGTACCACCAGATGTAAATACGACTGAAGAAACGGGAGTTAATGGATTCATGTGGCACAGGAATGCATAGCATAATTAGCAGTATCTTCAAAGTATTTACTCCTCAGATGTGCAGGTTTCCTAATAATTTTAATTTCACCAACGTACATCTCGATAAAACTCGCGTTACCATTCACATCATCTGAATCTTGGCGATCCACTACTGTGCGATTTACTGGGAGCTTTTTTCCTCGCAAGACTTCTTAGTGGAACTGTTTGCCACTGACTATTTTTCCGGATCGATACCAGTTAACTCCGGTTACTCCTGTTTGAAAGGCTGGCAACGCAAGTGCAATTCCCCTGGTAATTTACCATAAGGTGAGCCGCATGCTCGTTTGCCCCCTCTTCTAAAAAATACAAAATATTTTTGATTTATTACAAAAACTTGCTCAGGCATATCGCGATGCTACAATTGACAATTCGGTACTTTATGTTCGATGCTTCCGATTCACCTTCTACTGCATTTTTATTGGCATAAATTACATAAGACTGATAAAACAGATATTTTTAAAGTAGTTTTTAAATCATGGCCAACTTTGTCTAACAATATCAATTTTAATCAGCTCCGAAAAATTCATCATTTCTGTCCCTTCTATCCATCACGTCCTCAAAGACATAATTTGTTATGATTATCATTCTAAACGGACCTTCTTATTACAAATGGGATGACCCTTACCCTCGATTGACATTAAAATGAGTTTTAATATTGCTCTACATTAAATGTAGAGCAATCTTAAAACTCATTTTTATGTCTATAAATAAAGAAAAATCTTTATCTAATAAATAAAGATTTTTCTTTATTTGAATTAATTAGATTCTTTACCAATAGTTAAAAAGATATTATTATTATTTCGTGTAGTGTTATTTTTTTTTCTCATTCAGTTTTTAGAGCCGCGGTAGCTCAGAGGCTATGTGCTCGCTGTTATTTCACAGTACGTGAATAACCCGGGTTCGATCCCCGCCGGCACCAATTAAATTGTTAATTGTAATTTTAAATACTCATTTACCACGTGCTCGATGGTGAAGGATAACATTGTGAAGAAAACTGCATGTTCAAGAAATAAAATTACATATTTCGATGATATGTGAAGCCCACTAACTCACATTCGATCAGCGCGGATTAATGGCTCCATAACCCTTTAAGAATTGAGAGAGGGCCTGTGCGTAGCAGTGGGTGGTATAAAGGCTGCAAATTTACTCTACTTGATATGCATAAATGGTAAAATATTAAGACGTACACAATAAAACACAAATGAAATAAATAAATCTGTCACTGTTTTACTATTATTATTATCTAATTCATAAGTGAGTGTGTGTGTGCGTGCGTGAGTGCGTGCGTACGTGTGTGCGAGCGTGAGTGCGTGCGCGTGTGAGTGCGTGCGTGTGTGCGTGCGTGTGCATGTGCGTACGTGCGGGCGTGCGTGATTGCGCATGTGTGTGTGTGTGTGTGTGTGTGTGTGTGTGTGTGTGTGTGTGTGTGTGTGTGTGTGTGTGTGCATTTCTTCGCAATATTTTAATTTGTTTCACGCGTATTAAATATTTGCTCGTGAATTTTTTTCGAAAGTGCAAAACAATAATTAAAACTTCTTTCTTTTATTGCGAAACTTCGAAAACAATCTTTCTTTATGACGATACTAGTTATTTGTTATGCAATAAGTAATTTTAACTAAGCCAGCTTGCGGTGCAGCGAATCTGAACACGATAAAATCGATACCACCGCTCGGGACTCACTAATCCAATTGTTTGTTGTCGTGAAGCGACAATTAAAAAAAAAATAGAACCTAACCTAAGTACAACAAAACAACAAAAGTAGAGCCAGAAAAACAATATATTTAAATTTATAAAAGGTATTTACAATTTTATAAAAAAAATGATGTGAGGATGATGATGGATGAAGTGAGAATACAATTAGATTATAAAAAAAAATAAAGGTGAGAGAATAGGGGAATATAGCGTTGAAGTGGGGCCTAAAAGTCGAAGCGACACACGTTGCGTTTGTAGAAGTAGGTTTCTTAGCAGCGACAGCACGCAGCGCCTGAAGCCAGCACACGCCGTTTGCGCTTGTAGAAGTAGGTTTCTTAGCAGCGACGGCGCGCAGCGCCTGGAGCCAGTACACGCAGCGTCCGGAGCCGGCGCACGTGGCGCCTGGAGAAGGGGCGCGCAACGCTTAGAGCTAGCAGTTGCAGCGCCCAAAGGTAGCGCCGGCGGTAGGTGCACTCGGCGCCTGGAGTAAGTAGTAGTAGTGCCCGGAGTAGTGTGGCCCCCGCGCTTGTAGTAGACTCGAAGCGACTTCCGAGGTAGATGGAGGCTTGTAGGATTCCGGAGTGGCGCGGCCCGAGTTTGAAGAAGGCTTCGCCGAAGACTTCACGTGTAAATGGAGGCTTGCAGGATCCCGGGGCAGTGCGGCCCCGGGATAAGGCCTTTAGGAGATACTTCTAATTCGCGAACTGAAGCGAGACTGCCTTTCTTCACCGATTGTTCGGCTTTTATACCTTTCTAGAGAGAACGGAAAAATTATTTAAATTACACGCAAATTTTTTGTAAATGGTCAAGAGAAAAGAGGATTTATGTGGAATTTATCGAAATAGGAATAACAGATCGGTAGCAAATTTGAATATAATTACCATGGAAACGATATAAATAAGAAAGACAAAATATGTCAAATTTTTGTTTTTGGTTTATAATAAGAAAACGGTAAGATTTAAGTGGAAAATGAGATATTATTGATATAGGAAAAAAGGTAGCGCAACTGCCCACACAAAGTCCAAGATTGTAGAGTTACGGAAAACTAGCTAAAAGATCGAAAAAAGGTAGACTCCATTGACACCAATTTAAAAGTGCTGATAATGTGAAAATACGAAGTAGAAATGATTTGTTATTGTGTTCTTATGGTTTAAAATCGTTACAGGATCCTATGGAAATAAAGGTGATGTAAAATATCCAGTTTTGAGGTGAATGCAGAAAATCGAAACAGAATGGAAAAATGAATTTAAAATAATGTAAAAAGATACGTAAGTAGTATAACACTACATTTTCCCCCCGACCCTGGAAAATTTTTGACTCAGCAAAAATTTTGATATATACATTCTAAAATAAACCATAAAAACACAGCTTTGCAGAAACAGACATCACCAGGCAAAATCAGATATACTATCTCTTACATACATCATCTGCCATTCAGGTAAGGGTGGAGTTCACATTCAATGACTACCACTCTAAAAGTGTGTTTTCAAAACGACATTAAGGCTTATTTAAGGAGTAGTCATCCGCTCCTGCGTGGAAAAAAAATAAATTAGTCGAAGAAACACCACTCTTAAAAGTGTGTTTTCGAAAGGACATTCAGGCTTATTTAAGGAGTTGTCATCCGCTCCTGCGTGAAGATAAAAAAAATTATTAAGGGAGTAGTCAGCCGCTCCCAAGTGAAGATAAAGATAAAGATAAAGAAATCAATCTTAAGCAAGCTTTAGTCGCTATGACTTAAGTAAAGATTAAGAACGGCCAGAGCGGTAGGGCTCAAAGCCAGAGATCAGCAACATCACTAGCGAGATGTGTCTGAAATAATAAGAAGTGAAGATTAACCTACCAAACAAACAAACAAATTAAAAGAAATAATAGCAAGGTGAAAATGATGGTGATATTTATACATATATACAAATTAAATGTGATATTTATACATATATACAAATTAGCAGTTAATAAATGTTTAGATATATATACAAATTAACAGTTGTAAATGCTTAGAAAAGTTATGAATCGTCTCGCTTCAGCTTTGAAAAATAATTTTATATAAAGTGTAAAGTTTAAAGTTAAGTTTAAGAAATAAAGATTTAATTGAAAAGTTATACCTCTTTAAGTTACCTAGAATAAAAATATTAGAGTGATGAATGTAAGTGTTGTGTGAAATGTAAGTCTAAATATAATCCAGATAAGTTGAAAAACTAGATGAAGTTTTGTTCTAGAATAAAAATATTAAAGTGATGAATGTAAGTGAAGTGTTAAATGTAGGTCTAAATATAAGCCAGATACGATGAAACACTAGATGAAGTGTTGTTTTAGAATTTGGAAGGTATGAAAAGGATGAATAAATGAATGATGAATAATGAGTTAAGAACGAAAGGGAGAGCAATTAAATCAAAAGGGAATGGACAAGGCGCAGTATAGGTGAAGAATTAAGAGAGAAAGAGGACTTTTACGTTGGGCGCCAAATGTCGTGAAGCGACAATTAAAAAAAAAATAGAACCTAACCTAAGTACAACAAAACAACAAAAGTAGAGCCAGAAAAACAATATATTTAAATTTATAAAAGGTATTTACAATTTTATAAAAAAAATGATGTGAGGATGATGATGGATGAAGTGAGAATACAATTAGATTATAAAAAAAAATAAAGGTGAGAGAATAGGGGAATATAGCGTTGAAGTGGGGCCTAAAAGTCGAAGCGACACACGTTGCGTTTGTAGAAGTAGGTTTCTTAGCAGCGACAGCACGCAGCGCCTGAAGCCAGCACACGCCGTTTGCGCTTGTAGAAGTAGGTTTCTTAGCAGCGACGGCGCGCAGCGCCTGGAGCCAGTACACGCAGCGTCCGGAGCCGGCGCACGTGGCGCCTGGAGAAGGGGCGCGCAACGCTTAGAGCTAGCAGTTGCAGCGCCCAAAGGTAGCGCCGGCGGTAGGTGCACTCGGCGCCTGGAGTAAGTAGTAGTAGTGCCCGGAGTAGTGTGGCCCCCGCGCTTGTAGTAGACTCGAAGCGACTTCCGAGGTAGATGGAGGCTTGTAGGATTCCGGAGTGGCGCGGCCCGAGTTTGAAGAAGGCTTCGCCGAAGACTTCACGTGTAAATGGAGGCTTGCAGGATCCCGGGGCAGTGCGGCCCCGGGATAAGGCCTTTAGGAGATACTTCTAATTCGCGAACTGAAGCGAGACTGCCTTTCTTCACCGATTGTTCGGCTTTTATACCTTTCTAGAGAGAACGGAAAAATTATTTAAATTACACGCAAATTTTTTGTAAATGGTCAAGAGAAAAGAGGATTTATGTGGAATTTATCGAAATAGGAATAACAGATCGGTAGCAAATTTGAATATAATTACCATGGAAACGATATAAATAAGAAAGACAAAATATGTCAAATTTTTGTTTTTGGTTTATAATAAGAAAACGGTAAGATTTAAGTGGAAAATGAGATATTATTGATATAGGAAAAAAGGTAGCGCAACTGCCCACACAAAGTCCAAGATTGTAGAGTTACGGAAAACTAGCTAAAAGATCGAAAAAAGGTAGACTCCATTGACACCAATTTAAAAGTGCTGATAATGTGAAAATACGAAGTAGAAATGATTTGTTATTGTGTTCTTATGGTTTAAAATCGTTACAGGATCCTATGGAAATAAAGGTGATGTAAAATATCCAGTTTTGAGGTGAATGCAGAAAATCGAAACAGAATGGAAAAATGAATTTAAAATAATGTAAAAAGATACGTAAGTAGTATAACACTACATTGTATAGCTCTTGCTTATATAACTTCCAACAAAATATACTATTTTAATTTGAATATTGTGTAGGTTTCCAGTGCAGAACTTTGAATTAAAATAATTTCTAATGTCCTTTGGTAATGCTTACTCCACTGATTAGAAAGCTTTTAGTTGGTTTGCACTAGAAACTCTTAACAACTTTTACCTTTCAAACGGAAACACAATAGTATGAATTGTAAACCTATAACAGCTTAACGATTTATTATATTTTATTAACAGTGTTATCAGGAGCCCTAGCACGTAGTTAAATAAACAACTTTCACTATATACAAGAGAAATGCAGACAATGGACATGAAGTGATTTTATTTAACAAAAAGTTGAAGCATTACGTCCCAAATGTAAACCAGATGTTTGATTCTTTATTAGATAATCATGGCTAGACGGCAGTCGAGTATACGACTGATGGTGATGAATAAAATAGAATAGAATTAGGATCATTTCTAGATTACAAGAATATCTATTTAAAGTAATTTATGTTCTTATTACTGGTTAGGAAAAAACATTTCTTTTAGGAAGAACCAGCAAGAAACACAACAGTTATTTCTTAAAAAAAAGTATGTTGAAATTAAAAAAGATAGAAACAGTATGGTAGCGATCAATTATGTGGTCTTGTATATTACAGTTATAAAAGCATATAATACATTTCTCCACGAACGAATTACTGACTCTGGAGCCGAGGCACTTATATTACTACTTTGTGCATGTTCCTAGAATTTATAAAATTTATCTATTGAATAAAACTACTTTTGCGGATTCTATCACGTTTAATGTATTTATTTTTATTAATTCCTTAATATCCTTACCTTAATATCAATAGTTTTGAAATATTGTAAAATATTTCAAAACTATTGATATTAAGAAAACAGCAGATCTATGGGTTATTTCTGTTAAAGTTATTGCGTCTATAATAGATGCGATCGCACCCCAACTTGCTAGTATCGAATCTGGTGTGTTTCCTGATTTAATTAAACATTAAATGAAATTAATTTTTACGGATTTTATCGCGTTTAATTTAACTTTTTAATTTCCCACGTTTCGGGTGCTTTACAGCACCCGTGGTCACGGGGAACTGTGGCGATTGACGTCCCGATATCAGAGCTAACCCGAAGTACCTTCAGCTTTTTTTAATTATTAATTTTGGTCCGATCTAACCAGAATGAACCTACTGTGTCTTGAAGTCTTGCAGTGGTATACTTGGGTTTAGTTTTAATTTTATTAATTACAGGATGCAAACAGATGGTAGTACCTAGCCTCCCTCTATATTGAAATTAGGATGTTTTTTTTTTAATTTCAATAGCCTCACGTATCATCCTTGGCAGGAATCGATGTTCTTTTGTGAGAATTTATGGTTTATCAAATCTAATGTAATGGCGGGGGCCGTCTAGGATATGATCACAAAATGCAGACTGTAAAGCACCCGAAACGTCGAGAATTCGTAAAAATAACTTAATTAAACGCGATAGAATCTGTAAAAGTGGTTTTATTCAATGTGTAGTATTCGCGTAAATATAAGACATCATTAAAATTTTTAAAAACATTTAGTTTTCAATTTTGATTTTGTATATAACATTTAATAACAAATTATTTTAAGATATTATAATTATTATACGTATAAGGAGCTTAAGTTGGTAAGTCTACATAATTATAGTCATACAGTAATTCAAGCGATGTGAAACGTACGACTGAGTTTTGCTCTTAGTGCCACATGAGGCAACCACTTAGAGCGTTCTCCTTTCAGCTAATAACCTACTTTAAAGTAGTCTACATGCGTTGTCTGGAATGGGTGAAAAAAATATTTGCTTGTAGTTACCAACTGTTAAAATGTGTATCATATTTTTATATATATATAAGGAGTACCCTTAACCGACGAGCGTGTATGCGTAGATATATGGATGTAAAAGAGGCGAGAGAGGTGTGTCAGGATCGCGCCAAATGGAAGTCCGTAGTCTCTGCCTACCCCTCTGGGTGACAGGCGTGAGTGTTTATATATATATATATGTATATATATATATATATATATTATAACAATGTGTAATAATTATGTTACATCACATATTTTCCCCAATAATGACATCTGAAGTAGAGCTATTCAAAATAGCCAAGATAATTCAATTTATAGCAATTAGACCTTTAATTACTTTTCTAAAAATAAACAAACAGTGTATGTTACCAGTGACTTACAGAAATGAGACGTAGACTTCCACTATTGGCCGTATGAGGAAGCTCAAAGTCACTCAGCAAGCTACGGAGAGGACTATGCTTGAAACTTCGTAACGTAACGTAACGTAGAGATTATTCGCAAAAGAACAAATGTAGCTGACATAGCCCAGCGGATTAGTAGGCCGAAGTGGCAATAGGCTGACCATATAGTTCGAAGATCCCATCCAATGGCAGTGAAAAGTTCTCGAGTGGCAGTGTCGTACTGGCAAGCGCAATGTTGAGCGGCCCACCACTAAGTGGGGTCACGAGGTGGGTGGCTCAGAAGCGGTCCAGAGCTATTTGTATCCATATACTGTGGTTGTGGCATTCTGTGGGGGAAGCTTATATTCAGCAGTTGATTGGAGTGGATAATGATGATGATGACTTTCTCAAAAATGATGTGCTTAAATATAAGAATTACGGGGGCGACATTGAAAGTTTTTAGGAATGGCCACTTGTAAACGATATACCTAATAAAAAAAAAAAGTTCAAATTTTGATAATGGAACTCTTTGCCAATATTTTTGTGTATGTATTTTATTAATTTATCATTTGTTTACGATTTGGCGGCAAATTGAAAATTGTCTGTGTCACGTCAGCATGAAATTTTCGTACAATTTGTTTGCAAAAACTTCGGGAGAAAGTACCTCGCAGTAGGATCCTCCTTCACCACGACAACGCCTCGCTGCACACCGCCAAGTAAACAATCGACTACTTATTTGGCGACGTCAGACGTGGAATTACTGGGTCACCCGTCCTATAGCCCCGACCTCGCACCTTGCGATTTTTATTTATTTCTTCGATAATCAAAACTTCGAGGAAAACTTTTTATGGACGCTGAGGAAGCAGTGGCTGCGTTCTAAAATGCCGTCGAAGGGACCGTAAAGGACGAGTGGGAAAAGTGCTTTTCAAAGTTGACAAAAAATTACTTTGCGTACATCCGCTCGATAAAATAAAATGATGTGTCTTACCTAGTTTGAAGTGCTTTTCTCAGTGGTTCCATCGGATGCAGCGATGTATTGATTAAATTGACACTATTTTCAAATGATATAATAAAACTAATAACTTGCTAGTTTGTTAAATTTTTGATTTTCTAAAAATTTTATGTATCACCCTCGTAATTATGTACTTCCCAACATTATCAAACCGAAGTCTAGATATGTTTTTAATAGAATAAAATAGTATCATTTTAATTCAATATAGATTACAGTACATAATATTTACCTATTAAGTCATTTTTTACTTTTACCACTGGTTTGCTAAAAAAACCTCTGTCTTGGGAAGAACCAGCAAGTAACCCAGTGGTATTTTAAATAATTAAAAATTAAAAATTTTGTACAGCCCACTTCAATATAAGTTATTTAAGAATAACTCAAAAACTATTGGTCTGACCTTGATCGAATTCATATGGGACCACACGAGAAGTATCAGCTTCATATAAAAAATAATCATCGAAATCGGTTCACCCAGTACAAAGTTATGAGGTAACACACATAAAAAAAACATACAGTCGAATTGAGTACCGTCTCCTTTTGGAAGTCGGCAGAAAAAAAGCACGATTTTAAATACAGAAAACATTTAAAAACAACATGGTAGCGATCACCTCATTCCTAGGGGCTATTATCAGTCATGTACTCTTTAATAGTATAATAACCCTTACTAGACAATTTATGCTTAATAAATACTCGTAATTTAAACCTTTTGATAGAAAAGGTCTGCATATTTTCTGGGACTTTGTTGTAAAAGCGTATACATTGCCCCATGAAGGAATTACTGACTCTTTGGAGTCGAGTAACTGTTATAGCTAACTTGTGCTTGTTTCTAGTATTTACAGAATGTATGTACATCTCTATTTTTAATAAAACTATTTTTTTTATATACATACATTAAATTCTCGTAAATATATTGAGAGGCGAAAGTTATATATTTATTTATTGAAAATTTTCTCTAAGGGAATCCTTCGGACCTAAGTTATAAATTGCTCTTATGGCTGGATCTCTTTTACAAAACAATGATAGTTTCAATGTCAGTCACATTACCGCATAGCAAGATTTTGTTTGACATTATGCTATAGAAATAACTAATATAAATTAATCTAGCTGTTTCAGCACATGTACATATAAGTTATCTAATCTTTTTTATAGCATATGCTGTAGAACTATGGTTGCTAGCTAGTTTAGATATATGAGGGCCCCATTGAAGCTTTGCGTCAACCGTAATATCGAGAAAAATAGTGGATTTAACAACGCCCAGCTCCTTCTCATTTAAAAGCACACTGGTATTCACCTTTTTAACATTAGGTGTAGTATATTTCGTTTTATTACCGTTCAAAACCAAATTATTGACGTTAAACCAGAGTACTACTTTCGATATAGCACTATCCAATATTTCATAGTTAGTCATATTCTTTTATAGGATAGGGTGACAAACGAGCACACAGTCCACCTGATGGTAAGTGTTTGCTGTGGCCCATAGACATCTACATTCATCCTCGTTTGCGAATCAAACTGCAGATGCGTTGTCACTCGTGAGTACTAAGATGGAATGCTTCTTTACCAGTAAAAAAAGGTCTCCGGTTCTCTACACTCAGCATACGAAACACAGCAGTTTTAAGTTGCTATTTTACGCTGGTATTCTGTGAGAGCGTGGTCCTTCCCCGGTCGAGCCGACCTATTCGAGCTTCAACTATACTACTAATATAGCCGCAGCAAGGCTCTACAACGTATAAACATATTTTAATAATTGCCTTTTTAGCCGGAAAATCAACGAATTATTATCAGCAAATAATACTATATCATGGTTATTCCCAACCTAGTAAGGTAAGTAAGTGAATATAAACTAAGAACAGAAAGAGACCAAGAACTGAGCCCAGAGGAACACCCATAAATACTACCGATCCGGAAGAACTGTATCCATTAATAACAACTGTTTGCTTTCTTTTTTTTTTTTAATTAAAATAAAATACTAGTAATTTTATTAAACATTACTAATATTCCCTTTAACCACTTCTGGTAAGCTTAAAATGCATGTGTTAGAAGTAGTTCACGACAGTAGTCGAATGGCGGATTCGAACCCACGACCTTTCGAGTTCGCGGTCCGCGCCCTGCCATTAGGCTACTGATGCTTTCTATTATTTAGATATGACATAATAAGTTTAAGTGCTACGTTGTTACACCATAATCATGTAGTTTCCTGATTAATGTCTAATGGCGAACACAGTCGAAAGCCTTGGAAAGATCACAAAATATACCCAAAGCATCTTCTGAATTTTCCCATGCACAGAAAATATTTTTGATTAACTCAACAACGGCATCAGTTGTCGAGCGACCCCTTGTAAATCCAAACTGATTGTTATGGAGTAATTTATTTACATTAAAAAAAATAACATTTGATCTAATAAAATAAAAATAATTTTTTCAAAAATTTTACTGAGCGTTGGAAGTACAGAAATATGTCTAAAATTAGCGGGGTCCAATGTACTGCCAGATTTAAAAAAAAGATATAACTTTACTAAGTTTCATTAATGATTTCTTATATTTACGCGAAGACTACAAATTAAATGAAACCAATTTTTAGGGTTTTGTCGCGTTTAATTAAAATTTTTAATTCCCAACGTTTCGGCTACTTTACAGCACTACAGTGGTCACGGAGGGGGGGGGGGGACTGCGGTACCGACGTTCCGAGAAGTCTGAAGTGTGTGAACATGTTCTAGATCGTCCTCGCTATTATATTAAATTTGATCGACCACAAATCCTCGCAAAAGAACATCGATTCCTACCAAGGATGATTCGCGAGACTATTGAAACTAAAAAATATCCTAATTTCAATAGAGAAGATGGATGGGTGCTGCTTTCTGCTTGGGATCCTATAATTAATAAAATTAAATCCAAACCCAAGCACACCACTGCAAGACTTCAAGATACTGTAAGCTCATTCTGCGTAGATCGGACTTAAAATTAATATTCAAAAACTGAAGGTAGCCGGGCTAACTATGACATCGGGACGTCAAATACCTCAGTGCACAGAACACTAATACCCTTACCTCAGTGTCCCCATGACCATGGGTGCTGTAAAGCGCCCGAAACGTCAGAAATTAAAAAGTTAAATTAAACGCGATAAAATCCGTAAAAATTAGTTTCATTTAATGTTTCATTAAATCGGAAAACACATGAGATTTGACACTAGCAAGTTGGGGTGCGATTGTATCTATTATAGACGCAATAACTTTAACAGAAATAACCCATAGATCTGCTGTTTTCTTAATATCAATAGTTTTGAAATATTTTACAATATCACCTGATAATATTCTATGAAATGCAAATTCTTTTTTACAGACATTTTACATTATGTTTGAGTAATGACTCGGCGACAGTAGAGGAGGTATTGAGTGACTTTGTAGTCAAGATCAGAATGTCAGTGAAATATAGTTCAAAGGCCGTTGCAACGTCTTGATCTGATTTTGTCAAATTATTGTTAAAATTCAATTGAAAGTTTGAGTTGTGTAGTTTCGTCTTGTCAGTTTCATTATTAATTATACTCCAAGTCATTTTAATTTTATTAGAGGCATTCTTAATTTTGTTTCTTAAATATAAAGACGTGGTTGCACAACACATTCTTTTATATATCTTGGAATATTTTTTTACATATTCTCTAAACGAAACACTAGTAAACGATTTGCGTTTAATGAGTGGGTGGATTTGATGTTGATAATCATTAGTACGAATTTAGTGGTAATTCTTTCTTACCGGCCTGTAAAAATCACGACTACATATGACGATTTTTGTTTATATTGTTTAAGTACGTTACATTAAAATAAGATTTTTTATTTCCTTACCATTACGAGTAAATTTACAAAATAGTTTTTTAAATATTATTGGGACCTTTTAGAATTATATTCCAGTTTATTGTTACATTTATTTCACCTAAATCATCACGCTTAGCAGATGGATTGACAATCGCAGTACCAGTATATCACTTTTGACGTTGATTAATAGCGGCCAGTCTCTGAAGAGTCTACTTCACCTGAGGATGCCTCGTGTAGAGGCGAAACACGTGTTGTATTTTTGAGAGTGGTGTGTGGTGTCTAGTGTGGTGGTACTGGGGATGGTAGTGCTGGGATTGACGGCGACGGGTATAGTGCGCGCGATTGAGGGAGGGTAGTAGGTTCCCTTAAAACTGGGCATGACACATCATTTTCTTTCTTTACGCGGAATTAAGCAAATGAATTTATAACAACCCCGTTGATTAATTTGTTCTATTCAAAGATGATTCTAGATTAAGTATTGATTGAAATTCGATTATAATCACATTTAAAAACTAAAAACATACAGCTCGATCCAAAAGTCCTACGTCAAAGCAAAAGGTTGTAATTTTTTTCAACTGTTAACAACCATTTTGCGACTTTACCTCAAAGCCGTATAATATGTCGTATCTGAAACACTGGTTCTACTTCTGTTAGGCATTTACATTATATATAAGATTTTTTTCGTGAAACATTTATATCCTACTATATACTACTAATTATAGCCTACCAAATGCCATTGCTGATCTATAGGCTTCCCACATAGATTGCCTCATAGGAAGAATATTTGCCATAGTTGACAAGCATAGCAGGTTTGCAACTGCAACTTTTTGTTACTATCCAGTAAAGTCACAATATTATTTTATTACGCTAAAATTTTATAATATGAAGTATTATCTTAATGAAATAAAACATCTATTTATTTACGAGCGAACTAGGGCCAGCATCTGGGTCCACAACTAGACCAGCTGCATACAAAGACATTTAAGTAATAGTAGTAATAGACCGGACATCAGCAGCAAAATTGTCGTCTGTAACTTATGTCCTATAGGATATATCTCCGATTTCTGTCATTTAGTCTTAGTGACATCGTCAAAAAGTCAAGACGCATTCGTTTCATATATTTAAAAAATATTTTTTTAAAAATATGCCCGGTTGTGCATTAAGATACTGTAAGTCACGATATGGAGCAAAACATGAACGTGATATCGGTTTATTATCGTAAATATAACATATATTTACCGAATAATGTTTAAATTTTACTATTTTTAGTAGATTGTTCTAGAACATTTATTTTTATTGTAATAAGCGCCCTCTGTTATCCAGTAAACGTCACTATTTAGTTACCAATTTTTATTATAAAACAATCATGTATATTCTCTATTATTATATCGAAACGCATTTCCAACTTGGTAATTTTCAACAACATTATCGATACTTTGATATCGAAACGGTAACATTCCTAAAACGACGTTATATTTATTAGAGTCACCTACTGGGGTTGTTGTCTTAATAAATGCTTAGCGTTGTTTTGCTATTTTTAGCTAGAGGGTGCCACACGCGCACTAGCTCAAAGTTTTTGTATATAAATATTCCCAATGTCTGCTCTATAGTATACCTATATATTTAAATCTCTTTGGCTGCATAGTACCATATTATTAAATTGCCAACAAAGTTACTTACGGATGCCAAGTTTCGGTTCAATTGAATTTCAGCAGTTGCTTCAAAAATAGATAAAAAAAATATATCAGAAATTCATTCTAAGAAAGCTAAATGTCGTATAATAGGCAAAATAAAATATAAAATAATAAAGATAATATTTTGCATATGTATTAAACATTCTTTTTTACAAAGGCAATTGCCTAAATCTAAATTAGGTCGAGTAAAATAGCTATTAGTAAGATAGCTATTTAATGGTAAACCATAAACATATCAACAGGCATTTGCATGCGTGCTGCTTGACAACATACATAATCTTTATTCTTAACGAGGCATTCCTCATTTCGCTCAGAAATTGTTTTCTTCCATGGACAGGCTGATGTTTTGATACAAATGCCAAGAGATTTTCCACAGCTCTTAAGTAAAAAATCTGAAATATGAACAGATTTTCGATTATTCTATACATCATGCTTACATACATATTATTACATTTCTTTTAATAAAAGGTGAAATTATTACAGAATCCTATCAGCTTAGAGGCATATACTTAGACTACTTTTCTCACTTATTCCCTACTCGAAAAAAAGCCCGTTTCTTATCAGTAACGGCGACAGTGGCAGATTGGATTTTAAACAACATGTATAGTGCAAGTGCAATAGAACTAGCGCACTAACCGAAGCAAAATATACAATAATTCAATGTTTGCAGATCAAGAAGAGGAGTTCAACGATAATGTTGTAAATGATATTCTTTATAAAAGAGTTACTTTTTTGATTTTCGGTCACCTGCCTTCTTTCTTGATAATTATCGTAATCTGTGACGTGTGGTTGAAACGAATATATTTGATTTATTGCAAAAAACACATAAAATACCACCATGAAAACGAATGATCTTAGTGTTGTAATAATGCACATGGTTGCAGAATCAATTATAACTTGATGTTAAATAAGCTATTCGATTTTTGAAATCCTATTATATTGATATGACCATTAAACTCTTACTGCATCAGGCGGTAACATATTTTTCTTAAAAATTTAATAAAATTGTGCTTATAAACGCTTATTTCTCAGGTAATATAAGTCCATTAATATGAATAAAACATATTAGATTTTTCTCATGTTTGGAGGTAGTAATTTCAGTGTTCGACGCTTTATCTCTGAATCGCTAAATACACAGCCATCTATCGGCCACCATAAAATCTTCTAAGTCATTCCTTAAGGCGTCTCTCAGACACTCACGTAATGTACTTGCAATGAAATAGGTTTGGGTGATGAATTCCCTTTTTAGCCATAGGGCATAGGATTATCTAGCAGCCACAGGATTCATGTATGTTTATTTTTTAAATAATTAGGTGCTGTATGAAACATTTGCTGGGAAGACAATATTTTGATGATAATACTCAATTTATAAGCTGTCGAGCCTAGATTAAGTAAGCATCATTGATGACCCTCGCCTCTGCAACCAATTTTTGCTATGATTTCATCCCACACGTAGTTCTTCAACTATGATGAAGTAAGAACGGGTGAAAGATGAAGCTTGAGCTAGCACAGTTATATAATGTATGTATATCATTTGCAGTTAGCAACTTTCTATATTAATCAGCCATTTCAATTAAAATCAACAAACGTTTTGTTTTATTATTATTATTTATTTGTTATCTATTAATTTCTAGCTTCATAATAAAATTTAAGCTTATATCCTCATCACTTTTCTTAATGAAAAGATGCGAGAAATATGAAAATATTTTTAACAGTTGTATTGCAACTGCTCCAATATTTTACCGCTCAAAACCAGCATTCGTTTTGTGCTGAATCATATATTTCCTGTCATTGATATCGTTTCGACAATATTTCATAAGTAAAAGAATTTATAAAGAACAACTGCAACAATATATTTTCCATGTCTAATGTAATAATTAATAAAAAATAAAACATATAAGGAATATCATCATCATTATCATTCATCATTACAGCCTTTCATAATTCCACTGCTGAACATAGGCCTCCCCTAAGGAATGCCCCAAAGCACGGTCCTGAGCCACCTGCATCCATCGACTTCCTGCATGTCTTACCAGGTCGTCACTCCATCTCGTGGGGGGTCGCCCTACACTTCACCTACCGGTACGAGGCTGCCACTCAAGAATCTTCCCCATCGGTAGTCGGTTCTCCGAGCTATATGGTCGGCCCACTGCCACTTCAGCTTACTAGTCCGTTGGGCTATATCGATTACTCTGGTTCTACTGCGGATATACTCATTTCTAAGTTTATCACGCAGAGAAACCCCGAGCATAGCCCTGTCCATAGCTCGCTGAGCGATCTTGAGCTTCCTCATACGGCCAGCAGTGAAGGACCACGTCTCAGATCCGTAAGTCATCACTTGCAACACGCACTGGTTGTACAATTTCGTTTTAAGGTCTTGAGGTATGTCTGACGAGAAGATGTGACGTAGTTTCCCGAACGCTGCCTAGCCGAGTTGATTCCGTCGATTGACCTCTCGGTCGAGGTTGGACTTACCTAGTCGGACTATTTGTTCCAGGTAAACATATTCGTCAACAACTTCGAGCTTAGTGCTCCCAACAACTACCGGCATAGGTGTGACATGGACATTAAACATGATCTTGTTTTGTCCATGTTCATCCTAAGACCTATTCGTTGGGAGACACTATTGAGGCCATTGAGCATGGTGCTTAGGTCCTCAAGTGATTCTGCCATAAAGACTATATCGTCGGCAAATCGAAGGTGAGTGATGTACTCGCCATTGATGTTAATACCGTATCCTTTCCAGTCCAAAAGTTTGAAAACGTCTTCCAATGCAGCAGTGAAGAGTTTCACCTCTCTGCAATTGGATAGGTTTCGTACTCTGGTTCTGTACTCGAATAGCCATCGTAGCTCTACTGTACAAACACTTCAGCACTTCGATATACCGACAGTCAACTTGGCACCGCTGAAGGGACTGCAGCACCGCCCAAATTTCGACGGAATCAAAGGCTTGCTCATAGTACCACATACGCCAGACATAGTGTCAAATTGTACTCTTCGGACTTCTGTACAATTTTCCGAAGGGTATGTATGTGGTCTATGGTGCTAAAGCCCTTTCGGAAACCGGCTTGTTCGGGCGGCTGGAAGTCGTCAAGTCTGCGCGCTAAGGAATATATGAAATATACAATACAACGATTAGATTTTCCCGTGACTTCCCTCGCGTGGGCACTTTACACACATGATTAAAATTTGGCGAAGATATAATAAACAGTTACTTGAATACAGACTGGAGTTATATTTGGACAAAGAAATGGAAAGCAAAAAGGATACCTAATCGTGAGAAGTGTCATATAAAGCTCTTTGAAGCACCATTTAAAACATAATTTAATCTTTATTTTCAAAATAATTTTATTTCATATTTTCCAAAGCTTTTAAAATTACGTACTGCTAAAAGATAACAAAATGGTATCGTATTTCATAGCCTTCCTTTAAAATTTGTCAAAATGAGTTGTTTAATTGTAATTCATTTCTTTTGACAAAAATATTCCGTATTTTATAGTCTTTCTTTTATTTTCTTCTAATTTAAGTATGACAAATGTTTATTGGTGACGTTCGATCTAGTATCCTCAGCCCCATTCATTGGCACCATAAAATATAGGCTTTTAAAGAACGAAGTTCCACTCATCGGTTAAATAAATATAGATTCTCCTTTAAGCAATATTCGGTATATTTAATATTCACGGTACTTTTCCTCCAAATCTCGTTCATTACGTCTACTCGCAAGCTATTAAAAAGGTCGATCACAGTCTCCTTCATATCCCCCAAAATATAAATCTTAGTTTAATGATTAACAGTGTTTAATAGCCTAATTTTAAGTTAAAGAGCATGCCATTACTGAGGAAAATCATTTTTGTTTGACATATATTTAGAATAACACTTTTTTAAAAGTATTTATTTTTATTTTATCACTGTTTCTGAAAAAAATATTTGAAATTTTGAATAGTTTGTTTTCGATAAAAAGAGTCTGATGTGCTCTTTGCGTTTACATTAATGCGTGTTGACATATTTCATATGTTCTCGAAATTTTTTAAACTTCTCAAACATCCAAGTTTACTGACGATGTTTTTTTCACCGATAATAAAATTTCAGCTAACAATTTCAATGGCACTGGTACAAATAAAACTATTATAGATAAGGCCACGTGCTATTAAGATATAAAGGCGAATGCAGTAGGTAGTCACGACAAAGCAGTCTATTACAATACGACTTATCGGAAATTGCTTAAGTTTGATGTATCTGCCCAGCATTAAATAAAGAACAATCGTTTAATTGACAAAATAAGTCCAGCAAACAAACGCCTAAATAACTAAAATTAACCAATACAATTTCTTTCTATCTCCGTGATGCAAATCGACGTAATGCACACAAAACGGTTTAAGCTCATGGAAATCTTATTACCGGTTACGCGGAAACGAAATCAGGGCCGTGCTTTAAAAGTAGGTCGTGAGATGAATTCTACCATTTATATTCTGAAATGGCAGTTATTTTGTTCGGAAAATGAACTTAAGTGTATTTGAACAATTAAATAGTTCTAAAAATACTTTATTAAGCACAAATAATTGATTTACACATACCAATTGAGCCCTAGCTCCTGGACTAGGAGTCCTGTAAATCAGAAATTTTCCCTTCCATATATAATGGCACAAACATATAATGTTTGATTTCTTCAGTAATTCTTTAAAAAAATTGAAGTGGCAAACAAGTTTACAACCAACCCAATAATAAGTGGCTACTATAGTACATGAACACCTGTAGGGAGTCCAAGAACATTTATTACGAATTATTTAAAAAATAGTATAGATTTCTACAAACTTTAAATCCTTAGTGAATGATAATATATTTAAATATGATTAAGTGCTTGTTATAAAAAATATAATTTTAAGAAATTTGCCTTTCTTCAAAGATGCCTTGTACCCAATTTAAAACAGCAGTCAAGTTATTTAAAAAAAATAAAAAAATCAAGGCTACATCAACTTTTGCTTGCACAGGAAAAAGCTGTATAATATACTGGATAATTTTAAAACTTTATTTTTATTTTAGCAGTTTATACTTCTAAAAGCAAAATTTTAATATTTCGTGGCACCTCGAACTTACGAAGCCACTCACGCTGGTCGATGTATTTAAACACGATAAAAGATTTACACTTCGCATTCGCCACGGCAAGCATTTGGAAAATGGAAAACTAATAGTGGAGATTGGAAGACTTCACAAGTTAAAAAAAACCCTCTGTACAACGGCATCAACGTATATCTCATATAATCATCATATCTTACCATCATATAAGTTAAAGATAAACTACGAATATATCAAAAGCATTTCCTTACTGCTAGTAAAAATGTATCGTACATACGAGTATTAAAATACATACAATTTCATAAGTTGATCCCTGCCAGGGAGTACAGGGAGCAAAGTGCTTCGGTAATTGGGTTTACGATGTACGGTGCACGTACCGATTCTGTGAACGTAATATTAACTTAACAAAATTTTGATATCTTCCGAATTTGATAGAACATATTTGTAGACAGGATCATCAGTTTGTTAATAATGCTAATATCCATCTTATTACAAATTTTATTTACATTTTGTATTATTGAAATAGGTATAAACAAAATTAAAAAAAACTATAATGAAAAAAAACTAAAACTAAAAAGCCCACGGACCGATAGTTTCTGCAGCAAGTGGCACAAATATGTAGTCATCTCTCATAGACACAATTTGTTTTGAATTACAGAAGGAGATGCTGTAAAAGGGTGAGAAATATTTAATCTGATAAATAGAGCCTTTTAAGTGCTTACATGTATAACCAGACAGAGAGGAACTAATCACCGGAGGCACATTAAAAATCAGTTAAACCTACCGAATTTATTATATAAAAAAATATTTTGACAGAGATATACTCCCCTACCATAAATGATTTTTAGATTATATTTATTAATCATTAAAGTACTTAAATGTTCTACTTCGAAACATACCTCCTCCTTTTTGAAGACAACATTGCCTAAAGGTAAACAATTTAATTGATTTTCCTTTTTACCTGAGGTTTTGCTACTGACTAACGAAATCCCGCCGGCAGTACCTTCAAGTACAAAGAAGATCCTAGTTGTAAGACTGACTGCAAAGAAACCATGATAATATTATTCTGGATATAACTACTGTTTATTAACGTTCTTGCGCCATATTGCCAGTGTAGTGCAATGTTAGAGTATTTTAGATAAATTTTAAATAGATAAAATATTTATTCCGCGTTTCGACTACTGTCGCGAACCATCTTTTTCATTGAAAATGCTTTATACGAAGCTCTCACAAAATTACACTGGCTATATAACAGCATAATGCCATTGTGTTTTTCATTGTTACTGATGAGAGACAGGATCTTTTTACTCATTTCATTCTATTTTAGTTACCAGATGTAATAGTTCTATTTTCGTTAGCTGAAAGCAAACCGAGATGATTATCACATGAACAAAATTTTAAGTCATAAGAAAATATTTTTAAAGCTTAAATTTCTTTAAAAAAATCACTAAAATGCTCTGAGTGGAAATATAATTATTTTACAATAAAAACGATTAATGGACATGAAAGAGTTGATATGAAATCTTGAGTATCTTGTTTCTGTGACATACGAGTAAAACATCCGTTATAGTTGTTTTTAATTATTTTCTTTCATTTAAAATTATATTTTTGTTATTAATTAAACGAGAACTACATCTATTTTTACCCATTTACCTGTGTAACGTAATCAGCTGTAGTTAAAAATATACTTGTTTTAGCTTCAATTTAAATAAATCTTGTACCCTATATATAATTAAACAGAGTATAGTAAAAGCCTACGTTTAAATGTCTCACAGCTAGGCACAAACATTTTCTAACTTCTAAAAAATTCAAGCAGGGATACGAGTAAGTCCGGCGCGCTGTCACACACAATGCGTGATGGCGAACTCCACAAAATATTAAAAATATATTTTCGATTTTTTTTTTAAATTTTATATTAAAACTAGCTGATACCTGCGACGATTTGCCGCTGCGTTGCTTGATATATTAACAAAGGTTTTGTATCTACGAAGGAAAAAACATCAAAAGGACAAAATTCCTTTTTAAACAATGTTATTCGTTGCTACGTTTGTAGCTGAAATATATAAGTATAAATTATCTGGGTTAGTAACGATCGTTGTTTATTAAAACTTTAATAACTTTATATTAAATGAAGATATTGCAATATTTTTTTAGATAAGAGCCAAGCGTCTAAGTAATAAAACCTAAATGAAATCTATCCAGTAGTTTTTCCGTGAAGCGCGCACAACTGTAAACCTCTATCATTTCATTTATATAGATTTCTTAGATTCTTCTTTTATCTACATTTTGTCGTTAACCGCAACGTACGTCGTAAGTCAGTACCTAAAAATTCAGACACAAATTCATCGTTCAGCGTAGATCGAACTTATACATGCATACTAAAGAATTTTGAGGCAATCTCTCATCCTATGACCCAGCACGTCTAAAAATAGTATATTACATATGAAACCTATTCAGTCAACTTGCTGAACACTGTAATAGTTAAGTGCTTTAATTACTTCATTATTAATAAAAAAAATTCAAATTACTATCATTATCTACCTTGTTTCTACTTCTAAACGTGCTTACGTATTTACATGAAACTGAACCATTGCTATACAACCTTTAAAATCGTAGTTGCATTGACTGAAATGTTAAATTGAGACCGGAGATTACGATCCTCTGTGCTAATTTTACTCACCGGAAAGTGAACTTGACGGCAATAACAGAATGACAATGTTATGCACGTGTTGCAAAGACATATCATTCTTACCGCATATGCATAAAAATATTTGACTTACTCTACCTGAGGCGTAGTAGGCGAGCGCTCGTCATAATTTCCACAGTATGCGATTAACACGTGTTCGATCCACGCCAACATCGATGAAATTATTTATTGCAGTTTCAAGAATTAGAAGGAGAGTGAGGGGACTTTATTTCTGAGAGACCTTATTTCTGAGAGAGTTATGGAGTAATTAGTCGGCTGTGCTGCTCTAATGCGTATTGGTGAATTCTAAATCTCAAAATATTTTATTCCTCAGACGTGCAGGTATCCTCACGATGTTTTCCTTCACCACCGAGCACGTGGGAAATCAGTACTTGAAACTGCAATAAATAATTTCATCGATGCCGGCGTGGATCGAACACGTGTTAATCGCATACTGTGGAAATTATGGCGAGCACTCACTTACTATAGAGACGTATATTAACACTAACTTTTTAACCTAAACGCATTAAATGACATGACTATTTTTGTCTATTTTCTACAGACTTTAAAAAGGAGGAGGTATATTTTTTTATGTGTTATTTCATAACCTTTTTCTAGGTAAATCGATTTCGATGATTCGTTTTTTTATTTAAAGCTGGTACTTCTCATGTGGTCCCATATAAACAAGATCAAGGTCTGAACAATAGTTTGTGAGTTATCCTTAATAATTTATATTGAAGTCGGATGTACAAAAATTTTATTTTTACCACATATTTTTAAAATAAAAGCTACAAACTAGCACACCGTCCACTAGAGGCTAAATGTATGCTCTAGTCCATAGATATCTACGTCTATCCTCGATTAAGAATGTAGATTCTTTGTCACCCCTGAGACCTAGGATATAATGCTTCTTCACTAAAAGGGTCGCCAGCTCTCTACAATCACCATACGAAACACAAACGTTTTTTAAGCTGCTATTTTAAGCTGGTATTCTGTGAGAGTGTGGTCTTTTCTCGGTCGAACCGACCTATTGGTGCTGCAACCACCACGCTGAAGCTATATGATGATAAAAGTCTAGAATGATATATTACTATATTCGAGAATATTTTCTTTGTTAAGTATTTATTAGTTTTTTTACTATTACAAGCATGTCCATTAATTTTTCGTACAGCTGAATAAACAGAAAGAGGCAATGTTTCTGACGTTTAATTTCCCGGTGCCGCACCACGATGTCGGATGACAATCAGTTCCCTGGAACTTGGAAATAATAGCACAAATAAATTGCCTTTCAATTTAAAACGCAAACGATATATTATATACTAGCTTTTGCCCGTGATTTCGTGCACATAGATATTATGCTTTAAACCATAGGTGATCCATCAACAATCGCACTTTTATAGTAAATAACATCACACTCTTTAGGGATGATTTCCTTGATCAAAGCTATGCTATTTCCTTCCCACCGGGACTTAAACTATCTCGATACCAAATTTCATCTAAATCAGTTCAACAGTTTAAGCGTGAAGCGGTACATTTGCTCACGCGGCGATGAGCGATGTTTTCCCCCATTTCGTCCTCAGTACGCCCGACCGAACTGCGCGCGACGGACCGCACAATTTTATTTCGTCGTTTTTCTTAAAATATTTGACCAAATTACGTAGTTTAAAAGACAAAGTTTATATACTTTGAATATCAGAAGCGATTAAAGTATTTATTTTGATAAAATTTATTTGTTACTGCAAAATGTGCATAGGAAATGAAGTATCAAACTTTATTGTATTTATGGTTCACTATTTTGGTAATAATGGCTTACATATGACGGATAGGTATATACTGTCGCGGATATTTTTGTAAAATTCTTTAGAAGGAACAATTCCATCGTACATTATATATGTGTAACTCTTACAGTTTTTGCACCGCACGCCAAAATAGCTCGCAGATGACAGATTTTTTCCGACTACAATATCTTTATTAATTATAGCCTATGTGTTGTTTTGATCTATGAGATATATTATTGTAAAGTTTCATTAAGTAGTTTTTGTGTGGAAGAGTAACACATATCCATACATCCATACTGCTTCATAAACTTTCACGTTTAAAATATTATTATATTATTTGTAGTAGGATAAGTTACATAGGTAAAATTTGAAATTAACAGATTTTTATTTATGTGGTACAGGATTGCTGCAGCTGTATTATAGCTGTAGCACGAATGAATTGGATTGATAAGGATTACAGTAAGTAAGAAGAAGTGGAATCTCTGTTTTCTGATAACGAGGTATTCCATCTCGGCGTCAAGGGTAACAATGTCCACTTTTATTATATTTTTTGTTATAAGACGTTACCAGCTCCTTAGGATTTTCTTCTATACCGTGGAAGCGTTTGACATAAATTGCACATGAAAAGACAGCCAGAACCAAAGCAATTATTTGTAGACTATGCAAGTGCTTGCTTCGTTTGGGATTTGAAACCGCTGTCAAGTGGAGCCGCAGCCAAACGCGTAGCCATTGCGCTACTGAACCAGTAGAGTCTGTAGAGCACATCATGCCAAAAAATTAAAACTAATTTAAGAGCGTTAAATGCCATTAAAGATTACTAATTATAAAAAAAATCATTTTGACACATAGAAACATAATCTATACTATAATATTATAAAGAGACAGTGCGAATTTTGTGAGTTTGCGTGTATGTGGAGGGTAATCTCCGGAACCAATTCACCTATTTAAAAAATTCTTTTTCCATTTGAAAGGTATATTATTCTAGGTTTATATATACCTAATATGTAGCCTACTACATATTAGGTATAGATATAATTCTTCAAGCCGGGTAAATCTCGGGCGGGCCGCTTGTATGCAATAAAGTGCAAATTATTATAAAAAAGAAAGCTTTATGGATTAGGCCGTATTCATGCATAGCATACAGGCAAATTATAAATTGATCGATTCTTAACTCTTATTTAGTAAATATACCCAAGATTTTAATGTTATTTAAAATAATCAATGCTATTTTGAAATACCAACAACCGCAAAAAAGATTTCAAAATAACAAATCCGTTAGTATTAACTCAGCCATATATTATTTCGGCCGTTTACAATGGGTCACACCAACATGTTCTAATTTGACAATAATATATAACTTTAAAGCTATGTTTATGAAAATAACAATAGTTTTTGTTTCATCCAAATTGGTGCAGAAATACGAAAGTTATAACGTTTTGAAGTTTCGCAATTTTTTAAAATTTTACCCGCTCGTTCTCTGTGACGTGACGTCACAATCCGACAGACCGAACGCGCAGTAGGTACTTGCTAAGTTCAGTACTAACCGAATAATACTACTAAGTATACGGTCGTTTACCTGCATATTATATCGAATGTCAGAGTTAATGTCCAGTTGACTGTATTAGATGACATAATACTTATAATAAACCCAATGACTATATAATAATTATTACGAATATTATTTAAGATGAATAATTTCATCTAATAATCTAATATATTATTATGAATAATGTAATCAAAGAACTATTAATAATATTTGACATTTGTATGCCCATGAGGCTGATCACAGACTGAACTTTTCTTGCCAGTTTTAACCAAGTATTTCTTATATTTAAATCATTTGGCACTTTAGTCCATAACTTCCCCGACGTTCTAATGCTCGTATTTTTGCAATCAGGCACAACACAACAATGATATAGATGAGAACTCATTATTCAACATTCAAAAGTATCTTATTCCTTTGCAAATTGTCAAAATTCTAGGACAGTGACGTCACGAGTGAACACTATGGCGGCTAGCGTTTTCACGCGAAAATTTAAAACGATAGATTAAAAGTAATTTTTATGTCACTATTCAGTTTTAAAAAATTTATATAGTATTATAGTGGTTCATTACCACTCTGGGATTCATTTAAACACTTTTTGAAAATGGGCGTAATACCCTATTTTAGAGAAGAGAAAGATAGTTCATCTTTCATACGTTTGCTTGATACTAATTTCTAATAATAGAGAACGAAAGAAAAACATTTGTTGAATAAGACTGTAGTCGAGCTTTCAGTGTACTTTATCTTGACCTCAGTTGTACAGTAGGTGTATACATTTATTTATTTATTATAAACGAAATTCAGCCGTGGTAGCTCAGGGGGTAAGGGCTCGCTGTAAAATTTCACATTAAATGATTATCTTGACTTATCTTATCTTATCAGTATGCGAGCAACCCGGTTTCTTTTCCTGCTCTCACTATATTGTTAATTGCATTTTTAAGTGCTGATTTACCACAAGCTCGTCAGTGAAGGAAAACAGCGTGAGGAAACTTGAATGTCTGACAAATAAGAAAAAAAAATTTCGTCGACATGTGAAATTCGCCAACACGCATTCGGGCAACACGGCAGACACTTTCTGGCGCTAAAACTCTCTCAGAAATGAGAGGAGGCCTATGCCCAGCAGTGTGACGTATATAGGCTGTAACTTTAACTTGATAAAAATAAATTTCAAAGGGCAATCACACACATTGTTCAAAAAAGCACCAGAGAATATTATTTTAGCCAATTACAAACAAACCATAATATTTATTCACTCAATATTTATCCGTAGTGGCAGTCGAATCTGCGAATTCTCGCATCACTAACAAAGTCACTACTAAAGGAGCCATCTATAAAATAAATAAAAAATTAATATATTATTTTTGTTTGTTGCTAACATTCTAAATAATGAACCCCTGGGCACAGACTTCTATCTTCTATGTTTGTTTAGTTGTGAAAGAAAACCCATACGTGTGTAAGAAATTAGAATTGTGGCTTAAAATTAACATATTGTATCGTAGCAGATTATTTTTATAACTAAATTTTGTTTTTCAATTTATTCATTATGGTCTCATTATATAGTAGTTCTTACACAATATTTAAGGCAAGCTTAAATTTGATAGCATAGTACGCGATATTGCCAAGTTTAACCCCCGCAGGCACAATTGTTAATCGCAACTTTAAAGGCAGATTTACAACGTACTTGATTGTGATACGAAAAGCTCATAAAGATACACGTCTGAGAAATAAAAAATATTGAATAAAAATACATAATATGTAGGTACTAAATAATAATACTTAATAATAAAACATATAATGACGAGAACATAGATTAATGATAAGTCATCGGTCAGAGCGCGCGATGACTTATCATTAATCTATGGACGAGAAATTGCGTCACTGGCTCGAAAAATTGAAATTGTAAGTTTAGACAAAAAAGCCTACAGTCCACCTGATGATAAAGCTTCGTATTACGTAGGTACTGTGTAAATATATCCAAATAAATAAAATAGATCCAAATTCCAACCAAGAGGTCAATCGACGAAATTCATTAGGCCAATACGGCTAGCTTGGGTAAATTTTAACAAATCTACTTACCCGGTATACCTTATAATCTCAAACAGAAGTTTCTCAAGTGGTAGCTTCATACTTGCAAGCGTACTGCTTGGCAGGTGATTCACGACCGCGCTATGTGGCAAGCTTATGGTCTAAACTATGTTCAACAGTGGACTTATGATGGACTGAAATGGTGGTGATATTTCTGTTTCAGCATGGTCCTTAAGAACATTATTTCCTAGTAATGTTTCCCAATTAGCACATTCTTGGAAAATCTTGGAAAAAAGCTTTTATGATGTGGTCATATTAGGCCATAAGCATTAGATAGGTAAATAATACACTAGCAACGGGATTTACAACTCGAAGTCACGCACAACGGTTCTTGTTGCATATTTCATAAGGAACATAGAAATACGAGTATTACACCCGACCCCTATAAATAAACGTAAGTTACATTGTATACGTGATCTAGTTGCTATTTCAGGTGTAAAAGCGTTTTCACGTACTTTTAAGATTTACGAAACTGTAAATGACCATAGCTTAAATGGATGTTCATTTACGGTACGTCTCTAAAAAAAATTCAAATATCATGTATTAAACGCTTCCACATTTTAATGTAGAATGATTAACCAACGTTGTGGCCCATGTGAATCCATATTACTTTCTGTAATTTTTAGCCAACTTAAATTTGGATGCAGATTGCTGTAGGTTAATATGGATGGTTTATATTTTATCTGAAAGCTTTGCGTATGTAAAATTTAACAAGTCCCAACTTCATTTAGAATATACAGAACTAAACCATTTCCGGAGCCACTAATGCTTAGATTAAATGTCGGACCACAGGGATTTTCGAAGCATCGTGTTTTATATAGATATATGAACCAGCTAGCGCAAAAACAACCGTCGTAGAGCATCGTGGTGAACTGTTACTAACTAAATTACCCTCCCAAACAGGAGAGAAGGTGCAAACACCGGGTTTCATAATTGGTTTTACAATTTGTATAATTGACGTGTTTTTATTATTTAATTTATTTAACTCAAAAGAGCTCCATAAATAATTCTCATTCCCCAATGAGATAAATAATATCTTGTAATTTAAAATAATAGATAAAAAACATTTATTTTACAATTAATATTATTAAAAACAACCATTTCATTTTGTAAGTTAAATGTAAAACGCGAAGTAGAAATAATAAAAAAAAACGTGTTGTAATTAATACTTTCTTTGTATATCACTTCTTCTTTACCCTCTATCTGGTAAATTGCGTAGTTTTAATCTCATACAACTATTTAAAAAAATTATGTTAAATTGTGATTTTTAACTAATTATAACCACTCATAGAAAAAATACACTTCGTTTCACGTCAAAGCGATGGCAGAAATGCTTTGATGTTCATGACGTGTATACCCATCATCAAACCATCATCAACATCAAAGAAAGACTTTCGTCCTGATTGAGAAGTGGACGTGTAATCACTAATCAATTAATATGTCCATTTCCCAAACAGTGTGAGGTTCCACATTATGAAAACCATTTTATAGCTGCTGTCGTTTGTCGGGTTTGATTGGATGTATAACTGATTGCATAATATAGGACGTATATAACTTTAACTAGTCGGTTTTAGCCCATCTAGTGTTTATTTTACGGACCAATTTGAGAGTCAATCAGTTTTAATTTTACCTATGGAACGAAGTAGACGTCGCTATTAAAAGCAATTTTAGTCGAAAGAAAATATTATTTTGATTTAATACACTAAAATTTATACTCTACATGTCTAAAAATAAAGATTGTAACATTTTTTAACATTTCATTAAAATCTGTTTCTCGTTATATGCGTTATGATTCTATAACACATAGAATAATTTGGCGAAACAGCGAGCTGGCGTAGAGTGACTACCTCACTGAATCTCGAACATGATCCCCACTAAATTATGATCTATGCAATTCAAGGTATGTTGTACGAGGTTTCACGGCAGATGAAGCTGTATTTCTTTCATTCAATGGCCTAACAACAAAAAAAAACTATTTTAAAAGCTATGAACGAAGGAATAATACAAAATAAAACAGTCAATCTATAAATTAGAAACAGATGATAAAATAAGTTTAATTTTTAGATTAAATCAAATTAGGTAGTACCCAGAAGCAAGATTTTTTGCTCAACTTCCGTAATGCAAATCGACGTAATCTACGGAAAATGGTTCAGCCCGTAGAAATCTTATTACCGGTAAGGAGGGAACGAAATCGAGGCGTGCTTTATAAGCGAGTCACGAAGATAAATGACAGTTTATAGAAGGTCACACACTTGCCTTTGCGTGATATTTTCTGAGAAATTTCAAATAAGAAATGGGAATCTCTGTGTATTTAAAAACTGCTTAAGTCACATTATGAAAAATATTAAGATGTGATATCAGGAACTTAGGACAAAAATAAGCATTAGAATTAGGATTAGACTCACGAGGCCTGGGCCTGTAAGTCAATAAGGATTGGTCGACTCTGGCTTATTAAAGTTTTATAGAAGAGAGGGAGAAAAACGTGACACAGTACACCCGATGGTAAGTGGACGATGTGACCCATAGACATCTATATTTTGATCATAGATTAAGAATTAAAATGCTGATGCGTTGTCACCCTCTAGATCTAAGATGGAACGTTACAAGTGAATTGAGCCTGTGGTATTTGTTACTCACTATACGAAACTCAATAAGGATTAAGAGAATAAATGTCAACAAATAAGCATATTTTCTACCTAAGTAAGTGAATGATGAAGCCCATAGACACCTACATCTATCCGCGACTAAGAATCAAAATGGAGGTGCGTTGTCAGCCCTGTGAACTAAGATGGATTGCCTCGTTACGAGTAAAAAGCAATTCAGGTTCAATGCACTTATGCTCTGCTTATAAAATACAGCAGTGTTAACCTGCTATTATCCGCTCGTATTCTATGAGAGCGTGCTCCTTATCTGCCGACTTCCAAAAAGGAGACGGTACTCAATTCGACTGTATGTTTTTTTATGTGTGTTACCTCATAACTTTTTACTTGGTGAACCGATTTCGATGATTCTTTTTTTATTTGAAAGCTGGTACTTCTCGTGTGGTCCTAAATATGAATTTGATCAAGGTCAAACCAATAGTTTTGAGTTATTCTTAATAACTTATATTGAAGTCGGCTGTACAAAATTTTAAATTATATTAAGTAATCACAGCCTACCTACCGCTGGCCAAAGGCCTCATCTCATTTCAGAGGGTTTACAAAATTCGCCGCAATGCTCCAATACGTCTTAGCAAACTAAACAGGTTTGTGATATTGTTTAGACGTGTAGGTTTTCTCACGATGTTTTCTTCACCTCCGATCAGCACAATATTGCAATTAACAATTGAATTAATGTCGGTGAGGATCGAGCTTGGTTTGCTCGCGTACTATTAAGTGTTAAGACGAGTGCTTAACCCCATATCACGACTCCTTTTTAATAACAATATCGTATTGCATAACAGTTAATTGATTTACATAGTTAATTAAATAATTTTATCAAATCTTCAAATCTGGTTATTTAATAAAACGGAAGTGACAAACGAACCTACAGTCTACGTGAAAAGTTAAGTGACCACCGCAATCCATGAATACCTGCAGCCAACTGCAGAAAATAATGCTTAATTAGTAATCACTTCAAAAATAGGTAAGAGGGTGGCAAATAATATTCCTAAAAAGTGGCTCTACAATAAAGGGTATTTCAACAAGAACTTTGTTTTTCAATTGGGGCAACACCAAAAACATGACAGTTTTAACATTTAGTTTTTTTACCTATTCGTAGTAGATGCTTTGGCAATTGCTACAATGAATTCAATTTCGCTCGAAAATCGCATTAAAATAATTAAAATCCACTATGAAAATGGTGGTTCTGTTAAAGTTACGTTTCGTAAAATTCGTGATATTTTCGGACAACATAATCGTCCTTCTGCGACCGCTATTAAGAATTTGGTCGTAAATTTGAATCGACAGGCTCGGTACAAAATGCGCCAACACCAACGCGTGTTCGACCGGGTCGTTCAACCGAAAACATCGCAGCCGTGAGCCACAGTGTTGAAGAAGATCCAAATTTGTCAATTCCTCGACGTTCTCAACAATTGGGGTTATCCAAAACCACCACATGGCGAATTTCGCGTAAGGATTTGGCTTAGAAGCCTTAGAAGGTTTTTTTTTTATTATTTTTTATAGGATCGGGTGACAAACGAGCACACAGTCCACCTGATGGTAAGTGGTTACTGTGACCCATAGACATGTACATCTATCCTCAATAAAGACTCAAGATGCAGATGCGTTGTCACCCGTGAGGACTAAGATGGAATGCCTCTTTGCCAGTGAAAAGGGTCTCCGGTTCTCTACACTCACCATACGAAACATAGCAGTGTTAAGCTGCTATTTTACGCTGGTTTTCTGTGAGAGCGTGGTCCTTCCCCGGTCGAGCCGACCCATTCGTGCTACAACCATAATATAGATGCAGCATAATTCACATCGCCGTAGATTCGCTCAAATCATTCAGAAACAGCCCGCTGGTTTTTCTGAAAAAATCATGTTTTCAGACGAAGCCCATTTTCACTTGTCAGGGTACGTCAACAAGCAAAATTGCCACATTTGGGCTTCTGAAAATCCTAAAGCGATTATTGAGAAGCCTTTGCATGCTCAACGTGTCACTGTATGGCGCGCTATGTGGTCTGGAGGCGTGATTGGGCCGTTTTTTTTCGAAGATGAGGCTGGAAATGCGGTAACGGTCAATGGATCACGCTATCGCGAGATGTTAACATCTCAATTTTGGCCTATTATTGATGACATCGATATCACAAACATGTGTTTTCAACAGGACGGTGCCACATGTCACACAGCCAACGAAACGATCAATTTATTGCAAACCAAATTTCCCGATCGCATAATTTCACGAAATTCAGCTGTTAAATGGCCAGCCAGATCGTGTGATTTAACACCACTGGATTATTTCTTTGTGGGGCTATGTTAAGGACAGAGTCTATACGGAGCCAATCGAATCGCTCGCGGCCTTAAAACTCAAAATCCGTGACGTGATTAACGAAATAGACCCGCCATTTTGCCAAAAAGTAATTAAAAACTTTGATGAAAGAATCGACATCTGTCAGCGTGTCATGATTGCCAAACTTTTCTCTTCATAATACAATAAAAATTTGAATCATCTTCATCTAAACTCTTTGTTTTATTTTGTTTTAGAAAACAAAGTTCTTGTTGAAAAATCCATTATTAAGTCCGTAGGATTGTTTACATTTTTATGTAAACTGTTTATATTTTCATATTAGAAATAAGAAAAAAAAGAAAAAAGAAGTTAAGCATTATCGATATAGAAAATATTACAAAGCAGCAATGCCTAAAATGCAACGAACATAAGATATAATTTAAAATTAAAAATTTTGTACAGCCGACTTCAATATAAGTTATTTAAGAATAACTTAAAAACTATTGGTCTGACCTTGATCAAATTCATATGGGACCACACGAGAAGTACCAGCTTTCAAATAAAAAAAGAATCATCGAAATCGGTTCACCCAGAAAAAAGTTCTGAGGTAACACACATAAAAAAAAACGAAAAAAAAAACATACAGTCGAATTGAGTACCGGCTCCTTTTTGGAAGTCGGCAGAAAAAGCGGCGCTTACTTGGTGATTTAGCAGACTTCAAGAGGCTTGACATGGCTGTACATCTATCTTAAATAAAATACATATAACGTATACACCTCTAATAATACACTAATATAATGATTTATTAAGCAATCAATAGCAATACTGTTTTCGCAGACCTTGGAATTATATAATAAATAAAAATGTTAAAAAATAAAACATATAAAAATAAAACATATATATGATTTTTTTTCTTTTGTATAATATTCTATACAATCATCTTACGTTTTAAAATATCTCATTAGAGTTAAATGAGACCCAGGTAGACAGGACATTTGAAGGGCCACGGCCGTTTAATGCAAGGAAATCCCTTGACCATACATCACAGCTCACGATGGTTCGACATAATCCTTCCTGCCATACCCAGGATGGAGTTATACATGATGATTTCCGCAAATTCCCCTTATTCTAATTTATCTTTTAAATAAGCGAACTTTTCAATTACCTTAAGTGAAATGCGTTTTAAAACATAGACATATTATATTCATAATACAGATATAATAGTCTATATACAGAATGAAGGAGGCAGAGTGCTCCGGTAATTGGGTTTACCTTATATGGTGCACTGATCTACGAAGTTAACATCGACCTGATATAATTCTGACAACGCCAGCGTAGACTATATTTAAAATGGTTTTAACCTTTGAAAATTTTGTTTATCTTAAGCTTCAAGTGCTGATGCTGAAACTTATTATTTATTTTTAATTCTTTTTCGTTATGTAAATAAATATTTCATGGTTTCTCTGAATGTAAGAGAAAGAAATTTTACTCTCATTATTTAGTCTGTCAAAACTTTTCATCTCAAAAGCCACTATATAATTAATACATATTTTTGAATGCAAGCTGAAATTTAGCGTAGTAAAAAATTATGTGACAGTTAAAATTTCAGCCCGTTAAATAAAAAATTGAAGAAAAAAATAGTACTGTTGGGATATAATGGCTATAGCACGAATAGGCCGGCTTGACTAGGGAAGGACTACGCTCTCACAGGAAAATATCATACCTTATTGTATGAAGAAGTAGTAAGGTTACATTATTAACATAGGATCATATTAAATAGATGCTTTGACAATTACTAAAAACAAAAAGAGTTTTCAATATCTCATCATTCATTCCCTAGAACGTATCAAATATCCCCTGCTAAACATAAGCCTCCCCATAGATTGCATCCTAAGCGGATATTTGTCCTAGTTGCCACGCATCGCATGTTAGCAACCGTGGCTGTTTATTATTTTGAACTGTTTTCAGGAATATACTGCTGCATATCTTCAGTTTCCTTCTGTCGCCTCTTACAACACCCACGATATACTGTAGAGTAGTGGATTCGTCGGACACGCCGTGTTATGGTGGCATAAGAAAAGTAAGAGTGTCAACTTTATTCTTTATAATTTGTTGGTAAAAATTGATGCTCGTTAATAATTCCCGTATTAGAAAATTTTTATGTAGTGTAGCCATGATGAAGCTATATTAGTAGTATAGTTTTACCACGAATGGGTCGGATCGACTGGGGAAGGACTACGCTAGCAGAATACCAGCATAAAATAGCAGCTTAACACTGCTGTGTTTTGTATGGTGAGTGTAGATAAACGGAGACCCTTTTTACTGGAAAAGAGGTATTCCATCTTAGGCCTCACGGGTGACACCACATCTGTATTTTGATTCTTTATTGAGTATAGATGCAGATGTCTATGGGCCGCAGCAACCACTTACCACCAGGTGGACTGTTTGCTCGTTTGTCATCCCATCCTATAAAAAAGCAATATATACAATCCTAAATGTTATATTACATTTCATTTTCAAACACAAAGTAATTTTTCCATCCTCATGGTAAGTGAATGCTGTGGCCTAACACGTCTACACTCGATTACTAATCAAAATGTAAAAATACATTGTTTGTAATTCCTGAAAAATAAAAAAGAACGAGTCATTACCAGTAATAACTTAAATTGAAATTTTAAAAAACCTCCGAAGCAAAAAGAGATGATGATCTTCAAACGGATAAACTGATTTTGATAAAACATGTCTAAGAACCACCGCTAGAGAACCTGCTTTTACATAAAAAACAACCACCCCCAAATCGTTTTAGCTGTTTGAGAGCTACGGTTCCACAGACAGATAGACGCACATAACGGTCAAACTTATAACACCCCTCTTTTTACGTCGGGAGTTAAAAAGAATCAGTTCTCTACAATCCTCATACGAAATACAGTATCATTAAGGTACAATATCATTATGCTGGTATTCTATGAAAGAGTGGTCCTTCCCCGGTCGAGTCAACCCATTCGTATTGCAACCATGATTCAGTAGCAGCGTGGCTCTACCACATTAATTATAGAGGAAAGTTATTTCTAGAGCTTTCTCTAATGATACATACCCCTAATTTTTATACGTACCGCTTAGATTATATATTTAAAATAATAAACTGGATTTATCGTTTATTTTGTTTTATTTTCTAAAAGCCTTTATTGAAAAAAAAAACAACAATGTGTGATGGTTTCTTGTGAGAGCGTAGTCCTTCTCTGGTCAAGGAGACCTATTCGTACTACAGCCATTATATACCAACAATAGTAATTTTTTTCATATTTATATTTAACAGGCTGAAATTTTAACCGTCAAATCGTTTTTTTTACTACGATGAGTTTCAGCTTGCATTCAAAAATATACATTCTTTCTCTTACATTCAAAGAAACCATGAAATATTTATTTGTAACTATATTGTACAATAATTATATTAAACACATAAAACATGTTCTAATTCTCCCCTGTGGTCCATGTCCACCAGTGATTTTATGCATACCGAAAAAGAATTAAAAATAAATAATAAGTTTCAGCATCAGTTACCAGTGGTTTTAACAGTGGTAGAGCCACGCGGCAGCTTTTGCTGTCGCATGGATGGGCCGGCGCGAACCGGGGTGGTACCACGACCTCACAGAAAACCAGCGTGAAGTAGAGGTTTATCTCTGCGTTTCGCTTGGTGAGTGCAGGTGGCCGGAGTCCCTTTTTACTGGAAATGAGGCATTCCATCTTAGTCCTCACGGGTGACAACGCATCTACATTTTGATTTGTAATAGAGGATAGATGTAGATGTCTATGGGCCGCAGCAACCACTTACCATCAGGTGGACTGTGTGCTCGTTTGTCACCCTTATCGTATAAAAAAAAATCAGTACTTGAAACTTAAAGTAAACAAAATTGACAAAGGTTAACACCATTATAAATATAGTTTACGCTGGCGTTGTCAGAATTATATCAGGTCGATGTTAACTTCATAGATCAGTGCACCGTATAAGGTAAACCCAATTACCGGAGCACTTTGCCTCCTTCATCTCATAACACGGATCATTCTATCTGTTAAAGTTGGCAAAAAATTACTTCGCGTACATACGCTCGATAAAATAAAATGATGTGTCTTACCTAGTTTGAAGAGCACCTCCCGCCCTCCCTCAAATGCGTGCACTATCACCGTCACCACTAATCCCAGCACCACTACTCCCAACACCACTACACTAGTAAAGACAAACCACTGACGACAATATAATGGATTAGTATAAAGCAATTTAAGCAGTTTTAATTATTAAGTGGAGTAGATTATTAAGAAAATGTAATTATTTAAAATGTAATTATGATATCCAATTGCCTGAAACTTTTAAAGCTGTTTAAATTATAAAAAGTTATACGTGGTAGAGCGATGCTGCTGCTCTATTAGTAGTATAGTTGCAGCACGAATGGGTCGGCTTATATATAGCCACCATGTATATTTATTATAGTTTCATGAGCTGCTAAAGTAAGACAGAGCTGTCAATGCGAAAATCAGCCGATATCGAGTTGCACAACAGCCACGGAGGAGAGGCCTCCGTCTTTTTGACGGTCGTAGCATATTGGAAATTCACTGGAAACTTTGCTTTAAAATCGGTGATCGGACACAACTAACATAAATAAGAAAACAATACAAATGAAAATCATTTGAAAAAACTGCCTGACAGACAGTGATCACTGCCTGCCTTGTTCTTATTTTTCTTCTTCTTCTACTTTAACAACAGTTAAGTAAAAATTTATATAATTGTCTTCTTTAGGACGTGGTCGAGATAAATGAGTATTAATTGGGTAATCTAAATTTTGAAAAGATGTCTCTTTTAGTTAAGATGTAATTGATTTATTTATTGTTTTATCAAAATGATAATGGGAATACGCGAAAGTAAATAATTTTTGCCAACTATTTTCACTATTAGTGAAACAATGTTGAATAGTGCATGATAATGCTTTAGCAAGCTGCATCCTCGCACCTCTAGGAGTTCTATTAACCCCTGGTACATTACGATGATAATTGTAAATTTACTCCGAAAACAGGGAAAAACTTGTGTCATTAGAGGCATTGCTAATAGAGTTATGAATGTCTACGGTAGGCTGTGAAGTCGATATACTTTTACTATGGCATCGTTTAATATGTATATTTAACCCTTTTACCTTTAAACAGCCTACCGTCGGCACAATTTTGTCACTGTAGGAAATCGGGCTGTGAATGTAGCGGAGCAGAGATATTCATTAAACAGTCTAAACAGGTCTCTACAGCACTCAAAAGACTTTATATTACATAGATTCATAATAACTTGAAATGTGCTGTACTCCGCATAATCATTTTAACACAACATTTCTACGTGGTAGAGCCATGCTGCAGCTATATTATGGTTGTAGCACGAATGGGTCGGCTCGACCGGGGAAGGACCACGCTCTCACAGAAAACCAGCGTAAAATAGCAGCTTAACGCTGCTGTGTTTCGTATGGTGAGTGTAGAGAACCGGAGACCCTTTTTACTGGCAAAGGGGCATTCCATCTTAGTCCTCACGGGTGACAACGCATCTGCATCTTGAGTCTTTATTGAGGATAGATGTAGATGTCTATGGGTCACAGTAACCACTTACCATCAGGTGGACTGTGTGCTCGTTTGTCACCCGATTCTATAAAAAAAAACAAAAAAAAAACAATGCGTTTCCAAGAACTTCACGTCCTTGAAATATATTAATTTCTAAAAAATTTGGGCTTGATGTTTGTGATGGATGTGTCCGTTTACCATCGAGCAAATGGTTATGATTTGGGTGGTCCAGCACTTAAAACTGGAATTAACAGTTTCAATGATGCCGGCGGAAATCGAGTTTCGAGTTGCTCGTTGCTTTCTCGCGAAACTTATAGCAACGCTTATTCTCTAAGCTACCACCGCTATTATGTTTGCTGACACATATTATAGGATTCATTCAAAATTACGCATTTGTAGACTTTATTTTAAAGTCGGTTGCAGAGCTGCAGTAGCAACATACCATCAAATGGACTGAAAGTCTGATCGTCACTTTAATAAAAAAAAAATAGTTATAATCAATGTGTATTACTTGTTTATATGTATGAAATCAATACTTCACGCGTAAAATTGCACATTATAGTTTGGTTTTTATGGTAAGATACTTTTTTATATCATGGCACATGTACAAAACTTAATTAACATAGACGGTCGATCTTGTTAATGTATATAATTAATAGAATCAGGCGTTACTTTGCGGAAATCCATTATATAAAAGCTTTTACAAAAATTTACTTCGCAAATATCCGCGTTATAAAATAAAATGATGTGTCTTACCTAGTATGAAGAAGCACCTCCCGCCCTCCCTCAATTGCGTGCACTATCCCCGTCACCACTAATCCCAGCACCGCTACTTCCAACACCACTACACTAGGCAAGACACACCACTGACGATAATACGACACGTGTTTCGCCTCTACACGAGGCATCCTCAGGTGATATAGACTCTACGGTGGCTAACCGCTAAGTGAGCGGCGAGCCAAAACAAGTGCCTTTTATACAAACCGATGATGCAACCGCTCTCTACCTAACGAGCGAGCGATTGCGTCATGCGATAAAACATGCGACCAATCACCGCTGAACTTACGCAGCCGTTTGTAAAATTAAAAACAAACCGCCGCGCAACGCCCACATTATTAGAGAGCAGGCTTGAAGATATTTAAGAGAGGTGAGTTAGTAACATTTGTTTGTTCATTCAGCAATGCAACGGTATTATTATTACTTTTTAATATCTCTAACTGTTCCAGCACACACAGCCGCAGCCCTTTATTACACGTATGTAAGACTTTAAAGGAGTGGTCGTTGGCTAGGTTGTGTCCAGTGTCCAAAAGATGTTTGGCAAAATGGGATTTATCGGGATTGCAATTCCTGTACGCGGCTAAATGCTCTTTATAACGTGTCTCGAAATTGCGACCAGTCTGACCCACGTAAACGGCGTGGCATTCGTCACAAACAAGTTTGTAAACACCTGACTTTTGACGAATATCTAACTTATCTTTACTATTACAGATATTTCTAAGAGAATTGTTTGTTTTGAACGCCACATGAACGCCGTTTTGTCGAAGAGTATTAGCTACTTTTTCAGATATGGGGCCTAAGTAGGTCAAACTGCTCACATATCGATGAACACTTTGAGGTTGAACCGCGTACAGAGAGTTGCGAATAACATGCTTTTGTTTCTTTTTAATTAAATTGTTAATGAGATTTTTTGAAAAACCGTTAGAGACCGCTATTTGATAAATTATATTAAGTTCTTTTAAATAATTTTCTTCACTTAATGGGACAGTGAACAAACGGTTAATGTAACAATAAAAAGCGGCTACTTTATGTTGCCATGGATGACATGATGACGCGGGGATGATCGTGTCGGTGTGAGTTGGCTTTCGATAAATTTGGAAAACATGTGACGATTCGTTTCTTGTTATTGTTAAGTCAAGAAAATTAAGGGAACAATCTTGTTCCAATTCAAGTTTAAATTTAATTTTGTCATGGACTCTATTTATTTTATTGAGGAAAAGGAGTTCCCTGTTTTTAAGTCCCTAAAGCAGAGAATAAGGGAAAACGACCTTATTGTTACTAAAGCCGATAAAGGCAATACTGTTGTTATTATGGAGAGTAGTGGGTACAGCCAGAAAGTTAACGATGTTATCCAAGGTGATGACTTTGAGCTATTGGAGTCTGACCCAACCAAAAAGTTTACTTCGGATATTAAGTTATGTATACAACAGTCATCATATGTTTTTCCCGATCACAACTTGTCTCGGAGTAATCTTGTTCCAATGAATCCTCAAGCACCCATTTTATATGGGTTACCAAAAATACATAAAGAACATGTTCCTATTCGTCCTACTTGTCCACATTCGATCACTGTGGACAAGTAGTTTCGTTACCTTATGTTCACAAAAAGCGAGTAGATGAGAAAGTTGTGTCTGTTCCAGTAAATGCACGTCGCTTGGAGAAATTTAGAAGTAATATAGTGAAAAAACTTCCATCACTTTCATACCAAAATGATCCTAATTTTTTATATGGAACATTATTTAAGCTTATTTGCAATGAATTTAATAATACTTTTACTTCTAAAACATTCTCCTTGAACAGTCGGAAGTCATTCAATGAATGGGCGACAGTAGGAGTCCATAAGAGCAGGCATAGGTTATATGATCTTTACCATGAAAGGTCATATAATCATAGCGTCGAATTTAGGGAATATGTAAAAAAATATTCAAAAATATTTAAAAGAGTGTGCTCCATAGCCAAGTCTTTGCATTTGAGCAACAAAATTAAGACGGCTTCCAATAAAATTAAAATGACATGGAGTATAATTAATAGCGAAACTGGTAAGATCAACTCTCGCAATTCAAATTACCAGTTAAGTGTTAACAACAAATTAACTGTATCAGATCAGGACGTAGCAATGGTTTTTGAGAAATATTTTACTGATATTCCGATCTTGACCACTAAGTCACTGAATTCTTCTCCTGCCGTCGCCGAATCATTACTTAAACAAAATGTAAAGGTGTGTACAAAGAATTTTACATTTCATAAAGTGTCATCAAAAGATATTGTAAAATATTTTAAAACTATTGATGTTAAGAAAACTGCGGATCTGTGGGGGATTTCCGTTAAAGTTATTGCGTCTATAATAGATACAATTGCGCCTCATTTAGCTATTATTTTTAATACTAGTATCGAATCTGGTGTGTTTCCTGATTTAATGAAGCATAGTAAAGTAATACCTTTATTTAAATCTGGTAGTACATTAGACCCCGCCAATTTTAGACCTATTTCTGTACTACCAACACTTAGTAAGATTTTTGAAAAAATTGTTCTTGATCAAATGTTAAATTTTTTTAATATAAATAATTTACTTCATAAAAATCAATTTGGTTTCACAAGGGGTTGCTCGACAACTGATGCCGGTGTTGAGCTGATTAAATATATCTTTAATGCATGGGAGAATTCACAGGATGCTTTGGGTATATTTTGTGACCTATCCAAGGCCTTCGATTGTGTTCACCATGAAACATTAATCAGGAAACTTCAACACTACGGTGTAAGAAGTGATGCTCTTAAATTAATTATTTCATATTTAAGTAAGAGAACGCAAAAAGTTGTTATTAACAATATGAGCTCTTCCGGATCGATGGTACAAATGGGCGTGCCTCAAGGCTCAATTCTCGGCCCCTTTCTGTTTCTTGTATACATTAATGACTTACCTTACATAGTAGGGGATAACCATGATATAGTATTATTTGCAGATGACACTTCTTTAATTTTCAAATTAAGTCGACAGTTACTAAAATATGACGAAGTAAATAATGCTATATCTAAATTAGTAAATTGGTTCGATGTTAATAATTTGCATTTAAATGGCACTAAAACAAAATGTATGAAATTCGTGACTCCAAATGTCAAACAATTAAATACTAATGTAATTTTAAATGGGGAGAAACTGAGTCTTGTAGATACCACCATTTTTCTTGGAATCACACTAGACGCGAAGCTTCAATGGAGCCCCCATATATCAAAACTAGCAAGCAGACTTAGTTCTGCAGCATATGCTGTAAAAAAGATTAGAAGTCTAACCAGTGTTGAAACAGCTAGACTAGTTTACTTCAGCTACTTCCATAGCATAATGTCGTATGGTATTTTGCTATGGGGACACGCAGCTGACACTGAAATTATATTTGTTTTGCAGAAGAGGGCCATAAGAGCAATTTATGATTTAAAGCCTAAAGAGTCGCTGCGACAAAAATTTAAGGAAATTAATATATTAACTTTGGCCTCTCAATACATTTATGAAAATGTAATGTACGTACACAAAAATAAAAGTAGTTTTACAAAAATAAGTGATATTCATTCTGTAAATACTAGGAACAGACACAAGCTAGTAGTACCAGTTACTCGACTCCATCGAGTCAGTAATTCATTCTTGGGGCGATGTATACGCTTTTACAACAAAATTCCAGAAAATATACAAAGTTTGACCTGTTCAAAGTTCAAAAACTTTATTAAACTAAGTTTGTATAAAAAGGGTTATTATAATATTAAGGAATTTATGGATGATCATAACCCCTGGAAATGAGGTGATCGCTACCAAGCTATTTCTAATTTGTTGTGTTGTTAATTTGTGTAACATCATGATTGTAAGCTGTTATTTAAAAAAAGTCCCGCTGGGTTTCTTGCTGGTTCTTCCCAGGACAGAGGTTTTTTCCGAACCAGTGGTAATCAAACAAAAGAGTCACTTTCAATAAGTATTATTTATAATCTATATTGAATAAAAAAGTTTCTGTTTCTGTTTCTGTTTCCAGTTGTCTCATACATTGATGCACCAGCTTATTTCCTTGCTAAAAAATTAAACTTCCTCCTTCGAGAGAAATCTGGATTCAACCCCACTTACAGCCTAAAAAATGGCTTAGATCTCATTTCCAAAATAAAAGATATTCGTATTCCTCCTAAATCCATATTGTTATCTTTAGACGTTGATAGTCTTTTCACAAATGTCCCATCCCCTGACTGTTTGCGTATACTCGCAGATCTCTTTGAAAAACGTCGTCTACATCCCGGGGAAACAAATGATCTTCTTAACTTAACCTCTCTCTGTATGAAACAAAACTATTTCCGGTTTAATAATCGTTTCTATCTACAAAAAGAAGGGTTAGCTATGGGGTCCCCTCTAAGTCCCCTTATGGCGGACATTTTCATGGATAATTTCGAAAAACAACATATAGTTGTCAATCAAAATATCTTATATTACTATCGATATGTAGACGACATAATTATTTGCTGGACTGGCACAAGGAGACAACTGGATGTTTTCCTCAATAAAATAAATAGAGTCCATGACAAAATTAAATTTAAACTTGAATTGGAACAAGATTGTTCCCTTAATTTTCTTGACTTAACAATAACAAGAAACGAATCGTCACATGTTTTCCAAATTTATCGAAAGCCAACTCACACCGACACGATCATCCCCGCGTCATCATGTCATCCATGGCAACATAAAGTAGCCGCTTTTTATTGTTACATTAACCGTTTGTTCACTGTCCCATTAAGTGAAGAAAATTATTTAAAAGAACTTAATATAATTTATCAAATAGCGGTCTCTAACGGTTTTTCAAAAAATCTCATTAACAATTTAATTAAAAAGAAACAAAAGCATGTTATTCGCAACTCTCTGTACGCGGTTCAACCTCAAAGTGTTCATCGATATGTGAGCAGTTTGACCTACTTAGGCCCCATATCTGAAAAAGTAGCTAATACTCTTCGACAAAACGGCGTTCATGTGGCGTTCAAAACAAACAATTCTCTTAGAAATATCTGTAATAGTAAAGATAAGTTAGATATTCGTCAAAAGTCAGGTGTTTACAAACTTGTTTGTGACGAATGCCACGCCGTTTACGTGGGTCAGACTGGTCGCAATTTCGAGACACGTTATAAAGAGCATTTAGCCGCGTACAGGAATTGCAATCCCGATAAATCCCATTTTGCCAAACATCTTTTGGACACTGGACACAACCTAGCCAACGACCACTCCTTTAAAGTCTTACATACGTGTAATAAAGGGCTGCGGCTGTGTGTGCTGGAACAGTTAGAGATATTAAAAAGTAATAATAATACCGTTGCATTGCTGAATGAACAAACAAATGTTACTAACTCACCTCTCTTAAATATCTTCAAGCCTGCTCTCTAATAATGTGGGCGTTGCGCGGCGGTTTGTTTTTAATTTTACAAACGGCTGCGTAAGTTCAGCGGTGATTGGTCGCATGTTTTATCGCATGACGCAATCGCTCGCTCGTTAGGTAGAGAGCGGTTGCATCATCGGTTTGTATAAAAGGCACTTGTTTTGGCTCGCCGCTCACTTAGCGGTTAGCCACCGTAGAGTCTATATCACCTGAGGATGCCTCGTGTAGAGGCGAAACACGTGTCGTATTATCGTCAGTGGTGTGTCTTGCCTAGTGTAGTGGTGTTGGAAGTAGCGGTGCTGGGATTAGTGGTGACGGGGATAGTGCACGCAATTGAGGGAGGGCGGGAGGTGCTTCTTCATACTAGGTAAGACACATCATTTTATTTTATAACGCGGATATTTGCGAAGTAAATTTTTGTAAAAGCTTTTATATAATGGATTTCCGCAAAGTAACGCCTGATTCTATTAATTATATTAAAAAGGCTAGCACGGCCGACCAGACAAGACTCTATGTCAAATTAACAAAACTCCATCGTATTGCTGCCCAAAATGTTTGGTTCAATCAGCAGTGCAAACAACTTCATGTTATTCCCAATTATATTCAAATACGTTCCAGCACAAATAGTCGAGCGGCCAGTATTGCTATTTCTAAAGCTCAGAACATTTGGCTTAATGAGGAGTGTCTTCGTTGGTTTTCCAATAGAGATAATTTAAAAATCCACCTTAAAGTATTATACTCTGAACTTTCATATAAATTACATAATATTGAATTTGATATTTTGGATGGGAAAGCCAGAGAACTTGCTTCAATGGCTGTTTATGAGAAATATCAAATTCAGTCCCGTAAATTACAACGACTTGTATCCTCTTCATCCCGTAATCGTAATAACGACATACATACAGAATATCACCAATTTTATCCCCGAGTTAAAAATCTTTCCGATGTCCAGTTTCCAACAGATGAGTTGTCCCTTTTACATAAAGGCCTAAAGTATAATTTAACACCTTCGGTCTCCCAAAAATCGTTAGAGACTATGGCTGTTGACGCGGAGGTGGCTGTTGTGATCGGGAGGAAAGATAACATCGTTAAAAGTTTGGTAGCTAATGAAATTCGGGCTGTGCCCACGTCTTCCCATTTCAATCCTGAGTTCCCTGTTTTTAAGTCCCTAAAGCAGAGAATAAGGGAAAACGACCTTATTGTTACTAAAGCCGATAAAGGCAATACTGTTGTTATTATGGAGAGTAGTGGGTACAGCCAGAAAGTTAACGATGTTATCCAAGGTTTATATATATATAGGTTATCTTTGAGCTATTGGAGTCTGACCCAACCAAAAAGTTTACTTCGGATATTAAGTTATGTATACAACAGTCATCATATGTTTTTCCCGATCACAACTTGTCTCGGAGCAATCTTGTTCCAATGAATCCTCAAGCACCCATTTTATATGGGTTACCAAAAATACATAAAGAACATGTTCCTATTCGTCCAGTTGTCTCATACATTGATGCACCAGCTTATTTCCTTGCTAAAAAATTAAACTTCCTCCTTCGAGAGAAATCTGGATTCAACCCCACTTACAGCCTAAAAAATGGCTTAGATCTCATTTCCAAAATAAAAGATATTCGTATTCCTCCTAAATCCATATTGTTATCTTTAGACGTTGATAGTCTTTTCACAAATGTCCCATCCCCTGACTGTTTGCGTATACTCGCAGATCTCTTTGAAAAACGTCGTCTACATCCCGGGGAAACAAATGATCTTCTTAACTTAACCTCTCTCTGTATGAAACAAAACTATTTCCGGTTTAATAACCGTTTCTATCTACAAAAAGAAGGGTTAGCTATGGGGTCCCCTCTAAGTCCCCTTATGGCGGACATTTTCATGGATAATTTCGAAAAACAACATATAGTTGTCAATCAAAATATCTTATATTACTATCGATATGTAGACGACATAATTATTTGCTGGACTGGCACAAGGAGACAACTGGATGTTTTCCTCAATAAAATAAATAGAGTCCATGACAAAATTAAATTTAAACTTGAATTGGAACAAGATTGTTCCCTTAATTTTCTTGACTTAACAATAACAAGAAACGAATCGTCACATGTTTTCCAAATTTATCGAAAGCCAACTCACACCGACACGGTCATCCCCGCGTCATCATGTCATCCATGGCAACATAAAGTAGCCGCTTTTTATTGTTACATTAACCGTTTGTTCACTGTCCCATTAAGTGAAGAAAATTATTTAAAAGAACTTAATATAATTTATCAAATAGCGGTCTCTAACGGTTTTTCAAAAAATCTCATTAACAATTTAATTAAAAAGAAACAAAAGCATGTTATTCGCAACTCTCTGTACGCGGTTCAACCTCAAAGTGTTCATCGATATGTGAGCAGTTTGACCTACTTAGGCCCCATATCTGAAAAAGTAGCTAATACTCTTCGACAAAACGGCGTTCATGTGGCGTTCAAAACAAACAATTCTCTTAGAAATATCTGTAATAGTAAAGATAAGTTAGATATTCGTCAAAAGTCAGGTGTTTACAAACTTGTTTGTGACGAATGCCACGCCGTTTACGTGGGTCAGACTGGTCGCAATTTCGAGACACGTTATAAAGAGCATTTAGCCGCGTACAGGAATTGCAATCCCGATAAATCCCATTTTGCCAAACATCTTTTGGACACTGGACACAACCTAGCCAACGACCACTCCTTTAAAGTCTTACATACGTGTAATAAAGGGCTGCGGCTGTGTGTGCTGGAACAGTTAGAGATATTAAAAAGTAATAATAATACCGTTGCATTGCTGAATGAACAAACAAATGTTACTAACTCACCTCTCTTAAATATCTTCAAGCCTGCTCTCTAATAATGTGGGCGTTGCGCGGCGGTTTGTTTTTAATTTTACAAACGGCTGCGTAAGTTCAGCGGTGATTGGTCGCATGTTTTATCGCATGACGCAATCGCTCGCTCGTTAGGTAGAGAGCGGTTGCATCATCGGTTTGTATAAAAGGCACTTGTTTTGGCTCGCCGCTCACTTAGCGGTTAGCCACCGTAGAGTCTATATCACCTGAGGATGCCTCGTGTAGAGGCGAAACACGTGTCGTATTATCGTCAGTGGTGTGTCTTGCCTAGTGTAGTGGTGTTGGAAGTAGCGGTGCTGGGATTAGTGGTGACGGGGATAGTGCACGCAATTGAGGGAGGGCGGGAGGTGCTTCTTCATACTAGGTAAGACACATCATTTTATTTTATAACGCGGATATTTGCGAAGTAAATTTTTGTAAAAGCTTTTATATCTTGTTAATGTACTTTCACTTTATACACAACTGGTTTGGATAGTAAGAGAAATACTATTTTACTTTTTCAACAACTGTGGCAACCGGCTCGTTGGTCTAGGGGTATGATTTTCGCTTAGGGTGCGAGAGGTCCCGGGTTCAAATCCCGGACGAGCCCAAACATTTTACTCTTTTTTGCATAAGTATTAATATTGCTACATTGTATACAATTTAGAAAGGTAAATAATTGCTATATTAGTTATGTCACAGGTTTATGGTAAAATCAGGTTTGTGGTTAAATCAGGTTTTTGATCTAGAACCGTTTTAGTATTAGTAATAACGGTTCTTGGGCAAAAACCTGATAATATTACTAATACTACTTAATCTTATCATTAACCTGAACAAATCCTGTTTTTGATCAAAAACCTGATCATGTTTAAGTTTATGATAAAATTTAAGCTAAGTTGTAGTAGTAGGTTAGGTTAGGTGAATATTATTAAATTATAAAACTAATATTATAGAACTAAATCAGTCTAGGATTTTGATACAAAAACTGGATTTGCTCTAGTTTATGATGATATAAAGTAGTAATTTTATCTTTTTCCGGATCTTGATCAAAAACCTAATTTTACCATTAACCTGCGATATATATAAATTTGAGAGTCCGATATAAATATCTCGTATATATGTCTGAACAAATGTAGAATCAGCCACTTTATTTTTTATATGCATAATATCTGATAACACCATTGTTATGAGGTAAACTATAACTTTAGTTTTATCTTTTATCTAATAGATATTCATATCTGCTGAGTCATAGGGAAATATATAGCAGAATTTCATTGAATGTTATGTTTTTTTTAGATTAGTATATCGAGGTCAGCCTACTGTAACAGTGTATTATCGTTTCTGCGCGGCCGACTGATAATTTATCAGTCATGAATTGTTTTTTGTTTCTGTAATTTTTTTAAAGAGCATAATTGAAGCAAATATTAAACACATAATATTTATTATCTAAACTGTAGTATTAATAACATAATATACAATATTTTATTATATAAAATATTAAAAACTATATGTAATAATAATAAAAAAACTAAAACTAGAGACATAATTATCATATAGTCCAACTCCCCGCGATATCGTGCCAAGAACGCTGGCTGCGTTTCCCCGCTGAATGGATATACTTAGCCTTTGAGCGTGAAAAGTACCAGACCTCTTATCACCAGCAGCAACGACCAGCCGCGGATAGAGTTCCTTTAGGAACTTCACCACACGTGGACCCCATGGACCGATAGTCTCTACAGCAAATAGCACAAATATGTTGTCATCTCTCAGAGACTCATATTTGCGCCACTTACTCAGTTCAGCTGCCTCTGATGCCGCCCCGGCTCTAAACGAGGTACCCCTGAGATGAGAGGCCGCCAGAGTGTCTACGCAATCAGCATCTCCTACTAGGGCTTTACCTCTCTCCTAAGGGACCATTGTCATACCGTCGGGTCTCCTGCCATCGTCTCTAAATATTCCACAAGGTTCTAAAACCGAGGGAACATTAATAGAGACAAGAGCAAGAGACAAATCGCCGATTTTAGTTGGATTCCTACGGTGATGCGCAAGCTTTCCCCATCAAGTAATGTGCCGAGATTACTTTATGGTAAAGCGTGTCAGCAGTGACTAGATTTTTTTTTATAGAATAAGGTTGACAGACGAGCATACAGTCCACCTGATGGTAAGTGGTTGCTGTAGCCCATAGACATCTACATCTATCTTCGTTTGCGAATTAAAATGCAGATGCGTTGTCAGCCGTGAGGACTAAGGTGGAAAGCCTCTTTCCCAGTAAAAAGGGTCTCTTTTCCAGTAAAAGTCGAAACAGCTAGAATGCGTGCGTTATCTTGGTCACTATGGAAATTATTCCGCCAATGCTGCCAGCAGAGCCATTCGAAAATGACATATTTGCTTCTAAAGTGTCTTTTTCAGAAATTTGTAAAGGTTGCAGAAGTCTTGGCAGGTAGCGGTAAACTATGAGAAGATTTGACCGAAGGATGCTTCTGACGAAGGCTTTCAAGAGTTTCGACATTACGAGGAGCCAGGATGTCGTCTGAGAATAAAATATGGGATGCATTTTTTAAGTCAATTTATTTTAGACTAAACTACTTTTTTTTTAAATCATATTTAGGACGTGGTCGAGATAAATGAGTATTAATTGGGTAATCTAAATATTGAAAAGATGTCTCTTTAGTTGAGACGTAATTAATTAATTTATTGTTTTATCAAAATGAAAATGGCAATACGCGAAAGTAAATAATTTTCGCCAACTCTTTTGACTATTAGTGAAACAATTTTGAATAATATTAATAATAAATACAATAATTTTAAATAATACAATAAAGACTAAATTAGAACTAAAAATTTTTTTTAACGAAAACCAGCTAGTAATTAAATTAAAAAATCACATCCGTCTAAAATATACATTGTATTGACCAGAATTGTTAATCTCGTATTCTTAAAAATTACTTTTAACCTAGATTGTAAAGCCGTGGAGTCCATAAAAATTTGAATGAAGGAAATTTAAAATAATTCTGTTGTCTGTACGTCAGAGCTTTTTGGCATTGTTGTAACAGTTTGTCTTGCTTTTTCTTTAACTATTCAATGCCGTCTACGCTTTCAGTCGTTTCTTTCAGCACAAGCAAGTAGACAGATATGTTTTCCTTACAATTCCCTAAGCTCTATACACTTTGGAAATATAGCATAAATTTTTGACATGAAGTGTGCCTGTGAACATGAAAACATAATATTGATTTATTATAATATTAGATAGAAAAACGAGCTAACTTTCCACCTGACAGTAAAGGTAGTCCCTTTTCGCAGCTTAAATAGGTTAAGGCACTAAACTTCAAACAAAGAAGGTTACATATGTTTTATCACTCCCGAAGATATCTTACATGTCTGCTTATTCTTTAAACTGGAACACGGCAGTGGGTGTGCTGCTGCTCGATTGAAAAGTCAGACAAGAAGATAGTATCTAATGAGGTTGACTAAACCATCACGAAAACTTAGACAGTAATTTGTAAAGAATAAATTATATATAAATTTTAAGTAATTCTCAATGTACACAAAAGAATTTAAATAAATTAAACTTAAACACAATTAAATAGGATATGAGGTCGATGCTACGACATATTGTATAGAAGAATGAAGTCGCCGAATGTAGAAGATATTTGTGGAAATTATTTCATTCTTTTTAGTTATTTTAAGTTTTCTTTTACTTTTTATTAAAGTTTAAATTTTTTACCCTTTTTGAGTGGATCAAGGACAATCACAGACTCAAAGTATCAACTAAAATGTCATCCAAAATTAAATTGCCTATTTTCCACCCTTAGGGGTAGAAATTTATCTCCAAATTTATATGCGGCCATCCATGAAGTAAAACCTAATATATACTAGCTGGCCAGGCAGACGTTGTTCTGCCCTTAGCGGCCACCTTTGTACAATAAAAATCCTTAAATTTGCAATAAAAAATTTGAGGGTCATTTAGCGGGATTAAAACTATCAGCGGACAAACAACGTGACACGTAATTTTTATATATAAAGATATATATATATATATATATATATATATATATATATATACATAATTGGATATCGCGTATTTAGAACATATGACAACATGATGAACGGTTGCGCGTTGGTGTAGAGTTGTATAATAATCTCCAATGAGTTGTCCAATAAGTAATCTCCCATGAGGCAATGAGTTATTGAGTTTTTTCTGTCAAGAAATGTTCAGTAACAGCCCGGAGTCAAGAATTGGGCGGAGTTTCACCTGCGTATCTCCAAAAGCACGTAACACTGGTGATGTTGGATTGCTGCACCATGCTGACCATGAGGGTGATGAGGGAATAGAGAGTGCACTTGTAATCATGCATACACTTGTGCATTATCCTGCCCTGAGCAGATGGTGATCTACGCTGAGACATTCATACGGTCTGGAGGACATTGTTATACAATTAAAATTTATTGTAAAGTATTATTTGCTGAAAAGAGAAAAGCTGCTGCACTCCATTGAAAATAGAACAGCAAAGAATTAGAAAAAAAAAATAAACATTACCACAAATTGCTACGAAAGATTTTATGGCGGTAGTTAGTTCAATTTCTTTTTTAGATTCAATAGTATTAAAAATAAAGAGGACTCAAAACATCGCGGCTATTAATTAAATAAAATTCAGTAAGAGGAGCAAATAAACGATAAGCAATGGGTTTTATTACACTAATTGAAGCTTTTTCGATTTAATATTTCGCGATTCTACGTTAGCAAACCTTGCGATTACTGAACATTTTTCAATTTGCAACTAAAAATACATTTTAACACCAAACATACAAATAGCTAAAGTCTCTTTTCAATTTCAATAATTTATAATAACTGTACTAATGTTGAAGAACTTACGGATCATTATCACCATCACCATTAAAACCGACCCGAATTCATCGAATTCCTGCAGGTTTAGTTAGAAGGTCATACACTACTTTTGCCAGTTCGAAGCTCTCACTCAAAAAACTTTCTCTCCGGAAAGATATTTCGAGCTGAGTTGCCACACTATTTAATCAATTGGGACTAACTTAAGTATACTGTAGCCTATAAACAACTGCAACCAATTTTAAATAAATGAGACTATAGATGCATTGCAATATTTAAAGACTAAGATGGAATGCCTCCCAACTAGTAATTAATTACATATAATATATAGTTCATTCATCATTCTTCAAAGCCTATCAAAGTCTACTGCTGAACATAACCCTCCCCATCAATTGTCTCATAAGCGGAACTTTTCCGCTTATGAGACAATTGGCAGTGAAGTTGGCAACCATAGTTTTTATTTTCTAGTTTTCACACGAATATCTCTCTCGTTTGCTTCCACACCGACGGGATGATATGAGGTAGTGGATTCTTTTACCTCGCCACCACACGGCACGAGTTTTTTTAATTTTTTTTATGGGATATGGTGACAAACGAGCACACAGTCCACCTGATGATAAGTGCTTGCTGTGGCCCATAGACATCTACATCTATCCTCGTTTGCGAATCAAAATGCAGATGCGTTGTCACTCATGAGAACTAAGATGGAATGCCTCTTTTACAGAAAAAAGGGTCTCCGGTTCTCTATCAAATATATTTTGCTTTTCGATAATTTTTATCGTGGTGTTTCATATCGTCTTTCTAATATCATTATGCACAAAATAAATATTATCAACTTCAAAAATATTCACAAAATTATTATATCTCATAACCAGATATTACATGATCAATACGCACTTTAAAGTTAAAATCGTAATGCCCATGTACTCAAACGCTGCTCAATCTTAAGATGCAGTTAAGTCTCATGCTGTCTCTATCACTTTAAGTAAAAATGACTATGACACCACATCGACAATTATAACGGCATCTTAAAATTTAGTACCGGTTGAGTATTTGGCCGTAACTTTTTTAAATTCCTGTATTGGACTGAAATTGTAACTCATAAATGCAGAGTATTCGAATGAATGTTACCAATCTTACAGCACTTTGCCTGGATTTGATCAAATGGTAGGTATAGCTATGACTTTCGATCTAATGTAAGTTCCCCAGACGAAGCTAATTCGTTTAAGCGATGAAAATTGATTTTGCGTTGCTGTCCTCACATCCGCAGGGTATGCTGAAATTTCATAAACCAATACGATACAAGTAACTGCAGTAAATTTGTACATATGTGCACGGTATTTTATCACCATCACTGGTGGGCTGTGTGCACATAGTATAGTGCTTCAAACAGCCAAAGTACGAAAGAAAAGAGTGCACAACTTTTGTTCTCATCAATCTTATAAGTTCTAATCGCTTTATCTTCGGGGAATTGCAAAACTTTGAAGGTTCCATTTCTTACATGGTTTCTCATACAGCGTGAGTAACGGATTATAATACGTTATTTTCTTAACTGATTATATATAATAGATGATTTTATGTATGATTTTACTCTAAAATAAATTTACAGCCTAAAACGTTCCACTGTAGGGCTTAGACCTCCTCTTTATTTTGAATACATAATTATAGGCTGTATTTTTTTACTTTATATTACATTAGCATTTCAGTTAAACGTTTTACGTCAAAAGTTTATCGTAGCGTATCTAAAATAGGTTGACCTCTTTTAGAATCTGTTTTAATTATTTTTTCAACATCGCTGTAATTAATTTCGAGCATATTCCAACGAATTTAAAATATTAAAACTAAGTGGTGCAATATTTTGTCTAATTTAGCATCTATTTTATATACCTACACATTTGTTTACCAAATTTATTCTAAATTAATACTAAGGATAATGTAAATATATTAAAAATCATTAAACGGTATTGTTGTAAGATTATTAAATGTCGAATTCGAAACGAGTTGGAAAACTATTAAATACAATAATAAAATAACAGTTCTATTTCAATTATGCTGTTCACCCGACCGCTTACAACTACTGTAATATCTTCTCAATAATGTGGCGCTGTATATTAGTTTCTAATTTATCCATGTTATATCTACTGCTGGAAGTCTTTAAAGCTTCAAAAACTACCCAAGACCTTAAAAAAATATCTTTCTTTTATGATATTTACTCGTATCTCATATAGGATTACGTAGTTGTTCGTCCGTACGACCATCTGTGCTTCTGTCAAGTATCTTTTTCTCAAGAAAGTTTCGTCAACGTCAACGTCGAAATTAATATCAATTACTAAGGTCTACGTTCCTTAGACTGAAACCAACAAAATGTTATAAGGAGACCTGCACGTCTGAGAAAACAAGTATTTCGAGAACATGTGAATTCTGCCAACTCTTAGATGGACTACGTTTCAGATATATGTTATCACTGGCAACACCCATGTTTTACCCTATTGTTTTCAAAATATAAGGAGTATGTGACGATAATATGTATTGTGATCTCATGACCGCTGCCACAGAATAAATAATAGTACTACGTACACAAATCGCACTCCTTTGATGGTGGCTGCTTGCCGAAGTTTTAGTAGTCGACATAATTATTATTAATCAGATAAATCGCGCACGCAAGCTAAATAAAACTATCGCTGCGCGCGAGTGTCCGTATTACTTTGCATCTTTTCCTCTTCCTACGCCACGACGGACTTTCCGTGTTTACTAAGGGCTGTTAGTAAAGAGTAAAAAAAATACATTGTGAAATGGTAAGTAAGTTACTTAGGTAATTCTGACTGTGATCGACCATAATTATATCCGCTACTATGTGAGTTCTGTCATGCCCAACGCATGCAAATTGCAGGGCTATTCGTAGGGAATCGCGATGTTTGGCTCGGAAGAAATAGGTAGATAGTGTAAACAACAAATAAACCGAAATACGATTCCTAACATAAATGTGATCGTATTCTACTTAGTTAAAAATCGTGTAAATAAGGTTTTAATTTCAATTTTATGCTATTACAACTTAAAATATTTTAATTACAAAGAGAATTAAGTAGGTGCTTCAGTAGTGAAGTAAATTTCAACTAATTTTTGTAATAAAGTACTTCTGTATTACTTCTGTAGTTAAATAATTGCTTAATTCTTTTTTCGCTATAAATACCTATGTAACAAAAAAAAAAGAAATATATTCACCATTCATTATCATTCAGTAACTTAAAAAATGATATATCTAAATCCTTTTGTTTGCTCATTAAGCATCCATCCACGCCACGTAATGTACAAATACATTATTCTTAAATTACATTATAACTTTTTCAACTATTTTATCCTACAATTAAATATACTAAGCACTATAAAAAAACTATTTCGACGAGTATTTCAACAAGTAACTAATAGTAAAAGTAAAAGTACAAAAAAGTATTTACGTAAACAGCTTTAAAAAGCTTTACCATTCAATCGCTTAGAATCGCCCCGACTGCGTTGTATACCGGGGACGCCTCGCAATTGGAGGTAATTATTTCACGCAGGTAGCAACAGTGACAGAGGCCTGTCACTGCCCAGTCGAATTGGTATCCTTTGATTGACCTCGCGGTCGTAGTTGAGCTTACCTAATTGGAGAATTCGTTCCACCAACCATCAATTTATTTAGTGTACAACCAGTGCGTGTTGCCAGTAACGACATATCAATCTAAGACGTGGGCCTTCACTGTTGTCAGTATGAGTAAGCTCAAGTTATGTGGAGTTCCGCTCGTGACAGAATTCGAAATGAGGAAGGAGCTGCTGTCATAGCAGACAAAGCCCGATCGATAAACTGGAGTGGCAATGGGATGGCCATATAGCTCGAGAATTCGATAACCGGTAGGAAAGAAAGGTTCTTGACAGCTTTTAATGACCATCTATAACCACGTTCTCAACAACACCTACAATTTTACTGTGTATATAAAGTATATTTTAAGCAATCACTCACTGCGCTCTTTCTAAGCTAAGTTCAGGCGATAGGATAAAATTGGTTTAGGCTTATTACTACACTAGGCACTACTATAATATAGGCACATTTGAAACCCGGCCCCTTAGCCCGGCCCAACCAAGTCGTCTTCAGATACAAATGAAGGAGTTTCTCATAGTTTCTATAAAATAATATAATCAAACGCTTTTATGGAAAATTTAACTGTTTACGCACCCTTTAATATAGACAAGTACTTGTTCGCAAATATGTACATAAGTTGTTGTTTAAGACAAAGTACCTCATATAAGCTTCTGTTTACACAAATCTTCATTATTCATGAACAATTTAATAAGTTTCATGACAGACGTCAGTTACGACAGAGATTTGGAGCGCTTGATAGACTGTCTGTGCTTATATTAATTAAAATATTTATTAAGTCTATTTCTACGCCATGTCGTAAGACAATCGATGGCTTAGAAGTACCTATAAATCTTCATTATTTAGAAATAATGAAGTTGTATAGTTTGCAGTTAATTTCATTTGCAAAACAAAAACAAATTGTATGAAAGTAAATCTATATAAATAAAAATGTTAATGTTTTACCGACAGCAACTCGTGGCCGGGTATAGCTAGCTTAAAATAAAAATGTCACATCTTTATGTCATAAAATATTGTGTAAATAATGATGAATAAACCAGTAAGTGTTTGAGGGAACGACTGAATAAATGATAAGCTATGACTGAATTAAACGAACTAAAAACATTTTATTCTATTTATTTGACAGTTTAACATCAGATATAACAATCTTCTTTTTTTCTTAACCACACTTTACGGGGAGGATTAGTGATGAATCATCTCGCCCCTTTGACGATGGCTTCTTTACGCCAAAAGATTGCTAGCTTTTCTGTCAGTCCCTCTTACAACCACGAGATGAGATGGGGTGGTGAATTTTCTAACGGCACTACCACACTTGTGGAAATATATTGTTATATAATCACATACCACTGAAATTTTCCCCATAAAATAAATCTCATTACATAATTATCCCATAAAAATGTCTGCAGAATTCAGGCCCACTTGAAGTTATTATTTTATAATATTTATATTCGTTTATGAAGATTATGTGTATGTATGATTTAATATAACGTCGAATATAATTATTATCATATTTTCGTATGTAGGTAAACACCTCACTAAAAAGCAAACGACAAGATCTTCTCGTTTAATGTTAAATAGTGTCCTCTGGGATATATACTGGCACGACACATTGTTCTGGTAACTCAAACAGGTTTGGACAGCGGAGCTAACAACGTCAGCTTAATTGCTACGCTCCTTTCATATGTATAACATAATATACTGACTATAATTTGTGTGAAAATAGCTAATTTGTAACAATGTAAATGGGAAACTCTTAAATACTAATTGATTGTCATTTATATTGTATTATACATAAATGTTGTCTCGGAAACTAGTACCTTATTAACTCTTTTGCAAAAAGAGCACCGAATCTAAGAACCAATTTTATTTTTACTGTTTGATTGATAATTTTAGGTCGTCTTAGACTCTGAATTTTGTAAACTAATTAGCAAAGAATAGTTTTCGTTAGTTATAGCATAAAATTTTGATTAAATTAATGAGAAACGACGGGTGACAGGCGTGAGTGTTTATGAATATGTAATGTAAAAGTTTAAAGGGCTAATAGTGTACCTGCTCGCTAAGTAAAAATTAAACACACGTTATTTTTGGTTTGGTTTTTCTATAATACAGTAAAAGCAGATAAAAGTTTAGTATATAGGGTTATTTTTCAAAGAGTAGCCGAATTTTATATTTAAGTTCAAATAAATCAATTATTATATACCGATATAAATTTTTTTTGAAATTATGAGTAAACAAGGCTTCTACTTTTATTTGAAATTATCCCAGATTGAATATGATTTATGGGCAACAACACCGCGTGCGCGCGCTTCTGCGTGTGATTCATTTCACAGTTTTTGCTTACTGTTTACTTTCTAAGTGACACGCTTACTAATAATGCTTAAGTTAATAATTACATAACGTGAATTACGATTCCAATTTTCCTTTCACACTTTTCGGGCTTAGAATCGTCATAAGAAAAAAAAATTAAAATAAAATATATTTGCTTATCAACGACGTAACCGATGACTGTGTTTGTTATAACGTATTTAAAAATTGGAATTAACTATTTACAACTACATTACGCAAGTAGTCCCAATATTTTATATTGGTACCTCACAATGGAATCCGTTTTTCTTAAGGGGATGTGAATAGCGAACATACCACATATTAATAACTGTTTATTTACAACGTATTTTCAAAGTAGCGGATCGTAGCGCGAACGAGCGGCCTCACGGCGTATTTGACTGGCAAGGCGAGGAAAACCGAGCCTGTTGCCAAGCAGCCGGTGCAAACGATGGAACAGGGCCGTGCCGCCACACTCTTTATACATATACGAGCACGTTTTCTTAAATTATTTTTACCCTTATTACCTGTGCTTGAGCACTTTTAACTTCATTGAACGCAGCAATAATTTTACTGTGGCGGTCTTCATAACTTTTTGCCTCTTCAACGTAAACATGACTTTATACTTGACTCCACAGGTAAAAGACTAACGGTGAAAGATCCAGTGAGTTTGTGGACCTATGGTTGCTATCGAACCTCCGAGTGCAATTCACCTACCATGATATTCACTATTTGAGTTATCGCTCACTACACTTGCATAGTTTGATTTGATTGAATTGAGAATGTTTTTTTTTATTGCAGTTGTCTAAAAACCGCTCTTGCTGCTACAACATAAAGGCGCTGTCAATTTCAAATTGTTAACATAGATATCCTGCCCCAATGTGTGATAGTGAACTTGACATGTCTTTAAATTTTTTTTTATTATATTTATTTCATACATGCAAGTTTGCTCACGATGTTCTTTCACCGCCGTGCATTTGGTAAATGAGTACTTATAATTGTAACTAACGATTTTAACTAACTGGTGCCTGCAGTTTACAATCGTAAAAGATAAATTCTCAAATATTATCTAACACGCGTTAGTATGTAAATGCAACTATGATTTTGCAATACCTAATCAGCGCTACACGCAACGCGTTTCTATATTTTTTCATTACAAATAGTAACCATTATAATATGAAATCCTTACATGATATAACTAAAATCGCAGAGATTGGCTTAAACTTCACTATGTTGCAATTCAGATATGCAGCCAATGAGGTTATTGTGTTCGCCTACGGTAACATTTGTTATAGAACACCTATGTGAAGTTGGCAAATAGTTACACAATAATTAATTTTTAAGAATTCCATTCGATTGTACTAGGTTTGTATCGCTTTTGAAATCGTTTGTACCTTTAGGGGTAAGAAACATGGGGATGTGAAAATATGGTCGGCAACCTCCTTAAGTATACAAGGACTACTAAAATGCCATCTTGAAGAGAAGCGTTTGTACCGGATTGTATCGCCACTAGAACTGACAAAAAAATTCTGATTGTAAGGGTCACGATTTTCTTTTTTGGGAATCGAAAAGTTAAAAATACATTAATAATTTGCATTATTGTCACTGCTTTTGGAATAAAACTAAATAATTCTGTAGTACAAACGAAAGCGAACCACAAGAATGTTGAACTCTATCGTCTCGTAAAATAGTTGAATCAATCGAAAACCTAAAAATGTTCTATAAGGTGTGTCTATCGGTCAAAATTGGGTACAAACGGAGCATTCAGCGGTACAAACGACTAAAAATGATTGGAAACCGTGCCCTATTCGTAAAACAGAAATATATCTTAAAAAAGCCGAATTACCTTTGGAATACATTTATGTTAAGTGTTTTTATCTATTTCATGGAGGTACAAACGATTGGAAATAGCGTCGCATTCGTAAAACAGAAGTATATCTTAAAACAGCCTAACGAACTTAAGAATATATTCATGATAAGCGTTTTCTGTATATTTCATAAAAGTACAAACGAAGGTTTTGGATTTATCATAATATAGCTGTTAAATATATACATTTTTTTCATACCTGTTAAATATATGCTTATTGGAACGAAGTTCTTTATCGGACGGTACGGATTTGGCGGATAGGGGCTAGCCGAGAAAAAATGTAAGACTTTTTCGTCACGACCCCTTCTCCCTCGCACTTTTTATCTTGCCATGAAAGAAAAATTATTTTAAATGACGCTTAACTTTAATAGATGCTAGTATTTCATTTGTTTGTATTTGTTAATCAATAGTATAATACGTTTATCAATAATAATATACTACGAAAGAAACTTCGTTCCAACCGTGTGCTTCACGACAGTCACGCATGTTGTTTTAATATGTATAATATTATTTATTATGAGTATCAATTTAAACTGGATTTGACTTGGTAATGTGATTTTAATCGAATGAATATAAATTTTATAAAATTGTTTATTTTAAATCCAGCTGAAGATATTTAATTTAGACACATCGATCACTAATAATAAACTAGATACACAATCTCGTGCAAAAGTTCTCTAAAAACTGTCGCCAATTGTTTTGACGTAATGCTAGTTGAAATAAATATAGATTAATATAAATTCAACCTAAAATGCATTGCCTAAAGTTGTATTCACAAAACTACGTACAAATTCAAAGCGCACCCAAATGTTCGAGTGGGCGCTCATTCGGTAAGGATATTTTCTGTCCCTGATTGTGTATCTAGTTTTTTTAATAGTGATTGATGTTTAGACATTAAAATGTCTTTTTAAAAGTCGAATTGGGCCTACCTAATCGTGATGAACGAAATCTGAACCATCCCTTTTTAACTAAATCGTCTCTCTACCTTTTAAAATTGTAACAAACTCACTTCAAATATCAATGAAATTTGAAACCAAAAATTTAACAAAAGAAGAAAATAAACTTAAGATTTGGAGGCAATTTAATGAAATATTTATTTTCCCTAAGGCAAGGTAAGGTACAATGAAAGGAACTTGTTTACTAAAATTGGGTTATAATGACTTTATATTATTTTTGGAAGGTTTTGCAGCTTGATTCTATCTTAATTGTAGAGGTAGAAATATCAACGGATAATTCATACATTTAAAAAAAAGTACTTAATTTGAACAAACATAAATTTAAAACTCTCTCTCTCTCGCTCTCTCTCTCTCTCTCTCTCTCGCTCTCTCTCTCTCTCCCTCTCTCTCTATCTCTTTCGTTATCTCTCTCGTTTAAATGCGTCTATAAAATATGTAAAATTAGTCCTATTCTATGTATAATAATTAGGAATCACGTTAATATAAAATCTATTATCTACGTAAATAAATTAATAATATATTATTGGCACTAAATATATACAGTGCAACATCGATATAACGAAACTGAAGGCAATTAGAAAATATTCGTTATAGTAAGTAATTCGTTATAAGGAGGTTTGTTATAAGTAAGTAAAAATTGGTTATATAGAGGTTAGAGGGGACTACGATTCGTTTTAACAAGTTAAGAAAACTTGTTTAAACTTGAGAACTTGAGGTCACTCAACATTACGTAATCAAACAACAATGACTGTCTTATTAAAATTTAACGTGACTGAATCTGTCAAGACATGATTTATTGTGGTTATTGTGGAATTAAGTGGGAATAATTAATAGGTTACGTTATGTTGGGGTTCTTAATTGAAAAAAAAATCATTTAATAGAGGTAAATATATCTTTTATCTATATTCCGCAATGATAAAAAATCGTTATAAAGAGGTTTTTTAATAAATGTATTCGTAACTAGCTGTTCCCCGCGACTTCGCTCGTGTAATAGGGTTTTTATGTTTTTGCGTGGGACCCTAATTCTTTTTCTAAAATAAAAGTAGCCTAAGTTACTCCTTATGAAATCAGCTATCTGCCAGTGAAAGTCCCGTCGAAATCGGTTCAGCCGTTTCGGAGATTAGCCGAAACAAACAGACAGACAGACCGACAGACACAAACATTTAAAAAATTGTGTTTTTGTTATAAGTACCGTATACACTTTCATATGCATTTAGTTAAAAACTGTTATTTTGACATTAAAAACAGACACTTCAATTTTATTTATTTGTATAGATGTAGAGGTATATTTTGTATTAGCTCTTAGGGGCAGTCCTAGGGTATTTCGAAAAATCAGTTATATCGAGGAATTCGTTATATTGAGGCTCGTTATATGACGGTTACACTGATTAATTGCTCGGATGGACTAGCTTTTATTGACCAATTTGCTTCAAACTGCTAACGTTTAATTAGTTATTTTGGATCTGGGTCTGACTGTCTGAAGGTCTGATGCTATGTCTGCTAATTTAATATAACTTTACTTTTATATTCCTTACAATTAATTAGAGACTGGCTAAATTTGAAACATACAAAATTAGGTATTTTATTTTCTCTTTTTTTATTTACATTTTCATTTACTTAGTGAATATAATATGACTCTTGCTGCGTTACGGCTCACAACGCCGGGTAAAACTTTGAGGTGCGTGACATAGAATTTTGTAATAATTCTATTCTGCGTGATGTGTGTGTAGCTGCACACTTAATTTTACCCGCGATGCGGCCTAAGAAGAATATAATTGAACGGAATGATTTTTATTCAATATACAATTAAATATGTATTACATAATGCATATTGAAAGCATTTTTGTTATTTACCACTGGTTCGGAATATACTTTTGTCCTGTGAAGAATCAGCAAGAAATCCAGCGGGGTAATTTAGTAAGTATAAATAACTTCAAAATTTTACGGTAAGATAAAAAATGAAACTAATAATTTGCAAAAAAATACTATCATATATTACAGCCTATTAATATCAACTGCTGAACTTTGGCTAGACTGTCTCATACAATGCCTTCTATGTAAACTACGAAATCTTTGGTCTCACAAGGGGGATATTTGCCATAATTGCCACGATTGTCAGGTGGGTAGGCTACCACTGTGTTTTACTTTCTAGTAGTTTAATTTATTCGGAAGACGCTGTTGCCCATTTTCTGCTTTGTTTCCCCCTATCGCCTCTTACGACACTCACTATATGTGTATATGTGGTAATAGATGTTCATACATCGCCACTACACGGTCAACAGACAAACAACCACACTCACATTTAAACAAAATTATAAAATATAAAACTTATTGTTCGCAAGTAAGTATGAAATGGAAAATAAAGATTGCTGAATATATTATTATTATAGTAAAGAAAATGTGCTCATGTTATTATAAAAATCCTAAGAACGGTGTATGTACTGATGGCTACTTTTATTCAGGGTAAATATCGGAGTTTCTTGCAAAATAAAATTTATTTTTTTTATTTCACATGGTGTAGAAGGAATAAAACCTTATTTACTGCTTTTACCTTTATTAAATTTCTAGAACATAAAGAGCGGAATACGGGTAAAAAGTTAGCGTTTATTTCATAAAAGGTTTTTCTTTCTGGAACAATCATAAAATAAATTTTGCAGTCCGAACGAGATGTAATTTATTTCTCTTGGAAAACCAATGTTACTGTTTGTGTAATAACAGTTGCATTAGAACATCTTTACTTAGTAGAGATATTTTATAAATTAAAACAATGCATCGGTCCTTTTATTATTAATGTAACATTATTTACTTTTTTCATTTAATTATATACAGAGATTTTTGAAATGTTTTTTAAAATGTTACCATTAACGAAGTTTGATTGCCAGTTGTCCATCCGTATACTAAAAGGAACGAAACTGTCAATTTTTTAATTTTTTCCTAGGTGACCAATGTTTCTTTCATCGTGATCAAATTCAGACTAGAAATCACATGAACATTAAAATAAACTTCGTTAAAAATGACAATTATGCATAATTTGAAATTAAAATAAATATAGGTTGATGTTATAGTTTAAGAGCCAGTGAGCGGCAGACTAACAATATTTCAATAAGTTCCACGTTTTTTTTTTAGTTAATCATCTATACCTGAGGTACATGAAATGGGGACTTTTTAGTTTGACCGGCGTTTGATTTAGAGACGCTTAAGTGTGAAAGGTCTAAAAAAATGACCGAAAAATTCATGAAAGTAATAAGTCTGCCGCTTTGATATCTTGAAATATTCAATAAAAGTTACCGAAAAATAACATTGGCAGACACCTACGGTCCCAAGGTGATGGCAGACAGGTTGACAAGTACAATTTTTTTTTATGGAGATGGCTATGCACGTTTTTTTACGGTCATTTTTTTACACTTTCACACCTGAGCGTCCTCTATATCAACCGGCGGTCAAACTAAAGAGTCCCCATTTTTTGTATCTCAGGTATAGGAGATTAACTGAAAAAAAAAAACGTGAAGCTTGCTGTAATATCGTAAGTCTGCCGCTCACTGGCTTTTAGAGCATTAAATAATTCATTAGATTAAAGCTTTGCTGTCTTCTCTGGCGTGTCGTTTATTTACGCAATTACTCTTACCTCCATATGTTTCAACCTTACGAAGCTTGAATATTTATTTCGATTTTCTAAACGGTGTTATACATGCTTGGCGGGATTTAAAGTAAGTTTATTTACCAAGCCTATTTATAATAATACCTTAGCTACGATAGGTATTAAGTATTAAATATTAACGTACATTAATTTAACACAACAACATTCTATTATGGAATACGAGTCCTCCAATAATGACAAATGAAAGAATTATGTAGCTTGTCCCAGTAAGTGTCTAAAGACAATCAATTATTTTAAATATATAAAAATATATTATTTTTAATAACTTTATCAATTTTGCTGTCTAATAAAATACGAGTATGAACGTAACTAAGAATACTACTACTTACAGTATTATTCTAAAAGCATAAATATGTTTTGAGATGCTCGAAATTTAAAAATGGAACGTACCCGTGTTTTAGTTGTTTCTAAAAAGCAAATTTATTTAAAAATAGAACTCTATAAGCCAATTGCTCAATATTAAAAAGAAACAAAGTTCTATTAATTTTCCTGCAAGGTTTCCCGCGCTTTTCATTTAAAACGATGGATCTTAACCGTGAACACTTGCACGCTATGATATATTATGATTTTAAATTTGGTTTAACCGAACAATTAAGTTTTCAACGGTTACAATCGGCATTAAAGGACTCAGCTCCATCACGCGCAACAATTTTTAGGTGGTTTGCTGAATTCAAAAGGGCTAAAATTAATCTTAAAGATGACCAGAGAACCGGGGCTCCGCAAACAGCAGTAACGGCAGAAAAAGAAATGTATCGACTACTGAAATGTTGGTGCGAGAAGACCCACGAATCACATATACGGACATCGAAAATATTGTAGGCATTAGTTCGGGGAGCATTCATACCATTTTACATCAACATCTTGGAGTAAGGAAGCTTTGTTGTCGATGGATCCCGCGTTTGAATTCCGAAAACGAAAAACAGACTCGTGTGGATTGGTGCCATGAAATGCGTTTACACCAGTACCGAGAGAAGAAGGGTCATCTTTTCATTGGTATCGAGGCATGCCTACTTAGTTCTCAGGGGTAAAATCTGTATGTTTAATAGGTGGACTGTGTGCTCATTTGTCAAAACACTGGTTTTTTATAAGGTTGGGAGGTTATTTACATACCATTAATACATGAATAAACGAATCAAAATTATCGTGAAGTTCGTCTGAGCAGGAACACCCTCTTACTTATTACTACCGCCAAATAGCAGTGCTTGCATTGCTGTGTTTGTAAGAAAGGGAGCCGTTGTAAGTACAGGATATGAGGCTACCCATCATAGTACTCAGGGGTGAGAGCGCATCTCTAGCCGTCTTTTTTAATGTTGGCAGCAGGTGTCCATGGGCTGCAGTAGCCACTTACCATCAGATAGACTGATAGTTAGTTTGAAATTTCAGTTTTATATCAAAAATTGGCGTTCTTAAATCAACCTAATGAAATTCCGTTAGCAACAAAATCGTTGACTAACAATCGTTATGAGAAGTTGACGAAAAGTTATTATCCATCAGCTTTGGATAAAGAACATTTAGTATCTGAAATGTAAATAAGAACCAAGGGTTTTTTGAATACAAATATCCTATCTCATTACGAATTCACAGCAAGATTACCTACATTTAAAGACTTGAAATAAGAATATTTCGCTGATTTTTTTTAACAGTGGCGTCATCATAAAACCGTATATACATAATATAGTATATATCATTGAAAAAATAAATGGATGTTTCAAAAGAAATTACCAAATATATTTTTAAAGTTATAGTTATAAGGGCCTCCTATAATTTTTGAGAGAGTTAAAGAGCAATTGGTTCATTTTGTTGTTCCAGTGCATGTTTGTGGACTTCACATATCTTCAAAATATTTTAATTTCTTAGAGCAAGGAAATTTCCTCTGCGTTGCCAAATATGCAATATGGTCGTATTGCCGGATTTCACATTCGATGTTTTTAAATTTCCACGGCGCTCGGATATTTTTGTCAACGTTATTTATTAAGGAACAAATAAATTTCACGTAAGCAAAATATTACATGTATTTTCTGAAGATTTTCTTTAGATTAAAACGAAAACTGCTGTTTATCATCAAAAGAATTCTATGTGTAATATCGAATTATACGACGTTATAAGTATAAAATATAAGTTATCTTAAAAAGGAAAAGTAATTAATGCATAGAAAATTTATGATATTTATAATTTTCTGTAGATTTTTTAAATAATTTTCTTTAAATATGCTTCGCTTTGATTTAAGCGATTAAAGAAGAACATTTTCTGTGTTTTGCTTTGTTAACAGTTTGCTGAAACAACCGACCTCTTTACACAAAGTCCACGGTTAACTTCTAAAGGCTGTCAAATACATTTTTCGTGCAAGTTGATATTAATTTAATTTCATAACCCATTTTTAAAAATATTTTTACACTGAGATGTAATTATGGCGTAGAATTTAATTTTAATCGTATATACAAAGTAGTTGTGTCGTATGTAGCAAATTTGTCATTTTTAACGTTGCATTCATAAAAAGAAAACACGAGAACAGACATTTTGTACCTAATTAAAATCTAGTTTTAAAAAAAGTTTTCAAAAGAATGAGGCCCAACTCGCACTTGGCTGGTTTCAATCAATTTCAAATTTCCGTAAAGTTGCTTAAAATTACTGTCCCTCACACTAAAAGAATTAATCAGAAAAGTATTCAAAATTCATGAATTTTGAATACTACAAAGAGACTACTGGGGGATGAGTCGCTCGCGTCCGTAGGCTTCGACCACCTAATCCTAGGCCCACCCTACACGTGTCCCCCGGGTGGTGCTAAACGAGCGACAAAGCCGAAAGAACTGACTCGGCTCCTCGCCGTGTGGTAGCGGCGTAAAAAATACCACAACTTACTTTCGCACCATGAGGCAAAATATTAAAGAAATGGCCCCGAGTTCCCGGCGCCCCTTTAATGGGGCAGGGGTGCGAAGAATCTCCGGGAGGAAAACCGGCGACGAGGTTCGCCACCCGTCACGTTCTGTCCCCCGGAGGGGCGAAAAGTGGATTGCGGAAGCCCGTCTGGCTACATTGAACGTATGTGGAGGAATGAATGATAAGATGGATGAAGTATGCGATATGATGTATGATAGAGGAATAGACGTGTTATGTGTGAATGAGACGAAACGGAAGGGAAAAGATGCCACTACACATGGCATGTATACCGCGTACTGGTCTGGTGTAGACGAGACCGAGCGGGCATGCCAGGGAGTCGGTATCATCCTTTCAGAAAGAATGGGTCATTGTGTAAAAGAGTACGAATGTGTAAGCCCGAGACTGCTATGGATACGAATGAAAGTGGGCTTAAAGAAGTTGTTTGTTTTAGGGGTCTACGCCCCAGACATGTCTAAGCCCACTTATATCCGAGAGCAGTTTTGGGAGTTGGTAAGGATGGTGCTAATGAAATGCAAGGTTAATGAAAATATTGTGATATTAGGCGATTTTAATGGAAGGGTTGGGGTGAGGAGGCTTGGTTATGAAAGGATATTGGGAACGTTTGGTGATGAAAGTATAAATGAGAATGGTGAAAGCCTTCTCGCCGTATGCGTGGAAAAGAATCTTGTAGTGACGAACACTTTCTTTCGTCATAAGAAGATTCACACGTATACATGGGAAAGAGGTGATGATAGAAGTACGATAGATTTCATAATTGTTGATGAAAGAATGAGGAGCGCGGTGGTAGATACAAGGGTTTACCGGGGCTCTAACGTAGGGACGGATCATTACTTGGTCTTATGCCGAATTAATGGGCTTTTCAGACGTTGGAGGCATCGGACATCTGTGTCTACCACAGCGTTACAGCGTATAAGAACAGAGAGGTTACAAGATGAAGGTGTGAAAGAGAAGTTCAAATGTAGATTGAGAGAAAATATAAGTGGTATGGCTGAATTGTGTATGAATGATTTAGACTTGGAGACTGTGTGGTATAATGTCAAGAAAGGTTTAGTGGATGCAGCTACCGAAGTATGTGGTGTAAGTAAGAGAACGAATGAAAGGAAAAATAACACGTTATGGTGGGATGATGAGGTACGGATGGAAGTTGAAGCAAAGAAGAAAGCATGGCTAGATTTACTAGCAACCAAGGCTAGTAATTCTAGCAGTATGAATGATGATATTGAAAGGAAAAAGGCAGTTTTTAGACACCTAAATAAGAGAGTAAAAGAAGTAGTTGAAAGGAAAAAGCAAGAAAGAACGGATAAGAATGATAGAAGAATATCGGATAACTTCCAGGAAAACATTAAAATGTTCTGGAAACTCGTAAGAACTACCAGGGGACATTCACAACAGCCTAGAATGAATGCTATACGAGACCAGAATGGCTGTATTCTGAATGATGAAGTTTTGAGTTTAAGGAGATGGAAGGAATACTTTGAAAGCGTGTTTATGAGTGATGAGACGTTTGAATTAAATGAAATAGAAATTCCGAAAGAAGAGGAAATTGATAGAGATATAAGTATAGATGAAATAATGAAAGCAATGAAAAGTATGAAAGCAGGTAAGGCAGCTGGTTATGATAGAGTATCTCTCGAAATGCTAAGGGCTGGAGAAGGAGTGGTGGCAGACCTGCTGTACACCTTGTTTAATTTATGTTGGGAACTTAAGCGGGTACCGGGAGACTGGTGCAAAGCCGTGATAGTCCCAATATATAAGGGAAAAGGATCACAGCAGGACTGTAAAAACTACCGTGGTATCAGCCTTCTTAGCATTGTGGGAAAATTGTATGCTAAGGTACTAATTGAAAGAGTTATGAAAGAAACTGACGGAAAAATTTGGGATGTGCAAGCGGGATTTAGAAAGGGAATGGGATGTACGGATCAGGTCTTTTCCATGCGCATGATCGCCGAGAAGTTTTTGGCCAAAAACCAAAAAGTTTTTTGTGCGTTCATGGACTTGGAGAAGGCTTATGACAGAGTGGACAGGGATGTGTTATGGCAAACACTGAACTCATTTGGGTTGAGCGCTGGTCTGATACAGGCATTGAAGTCTCTATATAGGGACTCTAGTGCTTGTGTCAGGATCAACGGGGCCTACTCGGACTGGTTTGACATCCATAAAGGTGTCAGACAGGGCTGTGTGGCTTCCCCGTGGTTGTTCAACCTATTTATGGACAGTTGTTTGGAAAATTTGAAAGTAGAAGAATGCGGGTTAAGAATGGGTGAGTTAACCGTCAAAAGCCTTTTGTACGCCGATGATCAAGTCATACTTGCGTCGTCGGCAGCCGAGTTGCAAATGATGGTTACATTAATGAACAGGACATTAAAAGAAAAGGGAATGAAAGTGAACGCAAGTAAGACGAAAGTGATGGTTTTTGAAAGAGAAGAAAGTAAAACTTTATGTGAAATAAGAATAGAAGGGGAGTTGGTAGAGCAAGTAGATGAGTTTGTATATTTGGGATGTGTGTTTAGCAGGGATGGTAGATATGATAAGGATATAGAACGACGAGTGAATGCAGGAAATAGAATGAATGGGGCTCTACACTCTATTGTGAAAAGTCAGAATGTGTCCAAAAAGGCACGTATGGCAATTCACAATGCTGTGTTAGTACCTACTTTAATGTATGGTAGTGAAAGTTGGGTGTGGCAGAAGAAGCATGAGAGTAGAATAAATGCTGTAGAAATGCGGTCATTAAGGAGTATGTTAGGGATGAAGCTGAATGACAGAGTGAGAAATTGTTTAATAAGAGAAGAGTGTGGTTTGCAAGATGATGTTGTGACCAGGATTAAGAAAGGAATGCTTCGGTGGTTTGGCCATGTAGAAAGAATGAATGAGGAAAGAGTGACAAAGCAAATTTATGTTGCAGAGGTGAACGGCATAGTCGGGAAGGGTCGCCCTAGGCGAAAGTTTATCGACCAAATTGGCGATATATTAAAAATGGGCCAAATCAAGAGTACCTTTAACCGACGAGCGTGTATGCGTAGGTATATGGATGTGGAGGAAGCGAGAGAGGTGTGTCAGGATCGTGCCAAATGGAAGTCCATAATCTCTGCCTACCCCTCTGGGTGACAGGCGTGAGTGTTTATATATATATATATATATATATATATACAAAGAGACTTAAATATATACTTAAATGTCTTTGTGATAAACAGAGGCAATATATCAGTTGTAAACGGAAAACTTGCTTTCTATAAATCACGTTAAAGCATGGTTGAACTAGGACCTGAAGGAAAAATATTATTATTATACGTTTACTGGGAACCTACTCCTATTTGCATGTATGTTTTCGTCACTCATCTGATAATCTTTCAACCATATTTTTTTATTTAAAACAATAATTGTAAGATAAAAGCACTAAGAAAATTATTATCCTACATCACAAGAGTGCGTGACGCAGCATTCATGTAGGCTGTTGGCACGGTTCCCTACGCTCCTTTATGAGGAAATCCTATATTCATTAGGACACTTAAGACGGGTTTACAATTAATGAGTCTGCACGTTTTCTTTCATTTCCGATCAAGGTGGTAAAATGAAACTAAGTTTTCGGACTTTATCGAGTTTAATTTTAACTTACCGTTTAATTTTAACACCCAATCTTGAGATCCAGTAATAAATTAAATGAAAATTAAATTCAAGGCATACCACTGAAAATATTCTAGATGCAGTGTGGCAGCGACGAAGTAAAATCATGTCGAGCGATAAGAAAGTGAGCGCGCAATCGTTATCCGACGAACATTCTAGAAAGATCCGGAGCTGTACAACCGCGACCACAACTGTACTGACCTAGGGAGCGTGTGGAAAGTCGGAATAAAAATGCTACTATTTTGACTAGAAGAACCAACATTATGGTCCACTCAAATAAAAGGCCAGTTTGCGATTTCGAGATGACCACTGATGCAACTAAAATCTTATCGACGTTTCGTACCTGGGGTAGCAGAGCTGCAGGTGCCACTCAATGTCGTCTTAACTGGTCCTAAAACCAAGGCATCACAGAGTATAGTGGTGACCCCAGAAATGACCAAGGCGTTTAATAATTGCAAGTCGAGCCTATCCAAGGCTACTATGCTCTCACATCCGGAGCCTGATGGCAACTTGGCTGTTTTTACCGATGCTTCTGATACATCGATTGGTGCAGCACTCCACCAAAAATGTGGTAACAAAATCTGAAAACCTCTGGAATTTTACTCAAGGCGTCTAACGTCTACCGTACGAACGAACACGAACTGCTAGCCATTTACGACGCTATCCAACATTTCAGTCATATGATCGAAACTAGATCATTCACAGTATTTACGGACCACAAACCGCTTACATCTGTTTTCTTGTACAACCACGAGAAATGTTCACCATTACCTGGACTACATCTCTCAATTTACCATAGATATTCGGTACATAAAAGGCCAGGATAACGTTGTTGCGGATGCTCTCTCGAATACCGAGGAAATATCGCAGACCATCGATTACCAAGCTCATTCTTCTTGCTCATTCTTAAGATTTTGATCCTGAGCTGCAAGAACTATTGGAAAAAGGTACCGCTCTAAAACTCCGAAAGATAAAAACTCCCGGTTGCAACACGGACATATACTGTGACATTTCTACAGTGAATAAGTGAGTCCATTTGTTACAACCCCCTTTAGAAGACCAATTTTTAACGAACTAAATCGGTTGAGTTATCTAAGTGCCAAGGCAACTGTTAAATTAGTGACAGAGAGATTTATCTGGCCTGGTGCAAAGGACGATTGCCGGCAATGGGCCAGAGAATGTATAGACCCATCTCTCCATTCCCAGTTCCCTCTGAATGCTTTTCACATGTCCATTTGGACATAGTAGGGCCATTACCAATTTCTTGTGGTTACAGATACTGCCTTACAGTCATTGATCACTTCACTCGTTGGTCTGAAGCATATCCCTTGGCTGACATAACTCCCGAGAACTGTTCGGCGCGGACATTTATCGCTGGCTGAGTCCCGTTTCGGCTGTCCTCGCAAGATCACCACCGACAGAAGCTGACAGTTCGAGTATGAACTGCTCCGCACCATGTCCACCATTCTTGGTATTCAACATCGTCCTACAAAAGCTTACCATCCTGCCTGCAATGGTGGAACGTTTTTACTGCCAATTGAAGGCAGCCATCATGTGTCATCATGACACCAGCTAGACGGAAGCTCTCCCATTGGTACTGCTGGGTATCGGCAGTGCCCATAAAGATGACATCAAAGGTTCGGCAGCAGAGTTAGTGTACGGCGACCCACTTCGCCTACCTCGAGACTTTTTCACGTCTAACACTGCTACCACACCAGATTTCACTTCACGTCGCGACTCCATCTGCACATGGCTAAGCTCACCCCATAAAGTGCGAGTCAGCATAGTAAGAAGACCTTCTACGTGCCCAAAGATCTGTCAACCACAGTATACGTTTTTCTCTGCAACGACGCTGTACGGCGTTCACTTGAACACCCATATAGCAGCCCTTTTTAGGTACTGGAGCGAGGTGATAAAACTTTTAAACTCGCAAGATCGTGAATTAACCGTTTCCATAGATCGTCTAAAAGCAGCTTAAATGATAAGAGAGGATGCGAAGACAGATACCGAGGTACCTAGAAATTGCGCTTCACTTGCAGCAACTACAGGGCCTGATGATCCTGCTAAGAAGACTCGGTCAGGTCACAGAGTTCGTTTTCCGGACTACTATCGACCTGAGCAAACTTCAGTTTCCGTATTATTTATTGTTTAGCTTCTATATACAATCATCCGGCCGCTCACTCGTCAGCGGCGCCCGCGCCAACAGTCGATTCAGAGTTCTCACGGCGAATACATGTCCAATTTTATTACTATCTGCTTTCGCGCTTATGTACTTACTTTTATAAATTTCAAATAGTGAAAATATAATATTATAATTTTAATTTCTTTTGTCTTAAACTGTAACTAATATAATTTAGTATGATTTAATATGTGTGCGTATATTCTGTCGGTCTGTCTATATTACTTATAATGATAATAAACGGACACTTGAACGTTTTATTTAAAAACCGATAGTTGCACAGCCATATAAGTAGTAACCAACCGACGTAATGTGAACACGCAACCAACAACCTTCGGAAAATTACAACTTCAATTTTTCGTCATCGTCTTCAAGTATCCCTTCCATTCGCTCCCGATCAGATATTCACATCCTGCAAGCCACCTTGCTTTACAAAGGTACATCGCAGCAATGGAATAATGCTTCCTGTTCCTTCCAGTTACTCTCTGCGCTACAGTGCTCAGCACGGCTCTGAGCCTTACTGCTCGCCTCTACTCCACGACACTCTCGCAGACTACTTGTCTTTCTTCTCAACTCACCGCAGACTTTAAGGCAATCCCTGGCACTTGAACATTCGTCGACATCTAGACTGCACTATCGACCTCTGGTCTGAGCAGGTGGGTGATGTGGCGGCGTTGTGGCGTTACAAGCGATACACACTGAAACCTAAATCGCGCAATCAGACTTCTGAAGTTACCGTTAAGAATTAAAAGCTCAAGGTAGTCTGGGTTAACTAATAAATTAGAAGAGAATACTTCGAGCTTGAAAACAATCTACGATTAAACGCAATAAAATCCGTAAAATTTGTTTTGTTTCATGTGTTTTGCTAGCGCAAATATAAGAAAAAATCTTTACATGGTAATGATGGGTAATGATGAGCCGGCCATTTAGTTCGAAGTATCAATGGCCAATGGGAACTAAAACTTTTTCACGAATGGTAGCCTTGTACCGGTAAGCAAATTGTAGAGCGACTACCCCCCCCCCCCCCCCCCCCACAGTCTACCTGATGCAGTTGCCTGTAGATACCTACACTTTTTCTCTATTAATAATCAAAATGAAGATACCTTGTTACTCCTGTGAACTGAGATAGAAATCCTCCTCACGTGTATAAAGGGTATCTGGTTGATTACATTCACAACATTTAACGCTGGTATGTCTCGCGGTGGGGACGACTCATTCGTGCCACAACCATAATATAGCTTCAGCGTGGCTCCACCACGTAAAAGAAATTACAATACGGTAATAGCTTTGCAAAACCTAAAAATATTTAACCAATATCGTAACTTATTTAATAAACTCAAATAACTAACATAAGAAAAACGCAACATTATTATTAACGATATAAGGTATCGACACTGCGATCCCTTTGCGATAAACTTTTCCGGATATGGCAATTATTCTCTTTCACAAACAAAGTTACAGAAATTAAAAAATATTTTGTGTACATTTTTCGAGATTTCAAGTTATAATTGCAAATTTTAGCATTTTCGTAATTCTCCAGCTTTGTTAGTTGCGCTTCTTACTTGCAACTTATTTCCCTGCTTGAGGCGCTGTCGAGTTTGTAATGAAAAACCACCCTCATGAATAAGTTCTCAGTTCAGTTAAGTTTTTCGTTGTTAATTTACTTTTGTGCGGTAGAAGCAGTTCTTTAAATTGTTAAGCAATCATGTTTTATATAAATTTATAAAAAAAAAACAATAAATAACCCTGTACAAAATAATGCAAAGAATAGAAATGATGTAAATAATTTTGATTAAGGTAAAGGTAGAAGAGATTAAGGTAACGAAATAAATTATAAAGATAATACAAAATAATCTATATAAATATGTATAATGTATATTTGCAGTTAGTAACCATATATTATTCAGCATAATCTTAACCCATTCGACCAGTGAAAAACACATTACTATAAAGCGTTTATGAGTATTATAAACAATGAATAATCAACAGAAATGCATAAACATAAAGAACAAAATAACAATTACAAGAACTAAAAAAGTCTTTGTAAAGACGAAACCACTCATAAGCAATTAGGAACTTCAATTTAAAAATTTATAGAATAATTAAAATAACATTGTTCCATTTAAAACAGAACCATAGCAGTAATGCATGGATTGTGTCTTTGGTATAATTTGGTAATATCTAAATTATAATTAAGTTTAATTACCAAACAAGCAAGAAATATTGAGCAACGGTGTATTATTATTACCTGACTCCGGCAATACCAATTATGATTTTAGCAAGCTGCATGTACCTATGTATGTTAACGAGTATCTGTTTGATTATTGCTCATGATTTTACATTTACAAAAACTAATAAAGCATAATGAAATTGAAATGAAATCTAAGCAAGACGACGGTACACTGGAAGGTAGAACAGATGACGTCGTCAGTGATCTTACTCATATTTTTCGAAATTTTAAAAATATTGATCTTGAACCAAATAGCAATAAATGTGAAATATTATTTCCAATTATTTATCTCATTCTAATAGCGGCACTTTAATTCAAAATTTCAATCATATTTCTCCAGGAATATTGTTTGTTTTTGTTTTGTTTATTTTTAGAAAACATTACCCCCACACTATATAAACTATCAGTACGGAATCACTATACCAGTTAGGTACCCCGTAGTCTATCAATAGTACTGTTTTAAAAACAAAATTTGATCATTTTTTAAGCCACGTTGATAAATTGTATAAATTAAATCCCCACATTGCTCTTACTATTTTAAAATAATGTCTCCTTGTAGCTAGATTTACATACTTACTCCGCTCGAGTCCAGTCTGGAAATGTTCGGATATTTTAAAAGATATTGATAGTAATCTAAAAATAGCTATAGAAAAAATTCTAAATTTAACTTTAAATACAGCCTGAACTCAAGCTGCTTTACCTATAAAGTTTGGTGGCATTGGTGTGAAAAATCTTTCTAGCGTTGCATTGCCTGCTTACCTTGCTCCCGTGCTTAGTCAGTCAGTCCGTGCTTTGTCAGGGACTTATGTAACATAATTTTAAATAATAAAGTAGACCTGTGTTTTGCTGTGGAGGCAGGGCAGACATGGCTAACATTCTCTCTTGGCGAAAATGTTCCACTGGAAGTTAACCAACAAAAACAGTAGGATATTCCGTTAGTATAGAGCGTGCAGAAATATTTTTTTTTCATAATTTCCATAGTGACCAAGATCAGGCACGCCTTCTAGCTGTTTTGACTAAGGAATCTAGTCACTGGTTACAAGCTTTACCATCAACTAATCTCGGTACATTACTTGATGGGGAAAGCTTGCGCATTGCCGTAGGAACCCAACTAGGAGCGGCGATTTGTCAACCCCATCAGTGCCCCTGTGGTAACAGCCTTGAGAAGTTCGGGCTCCTTGGACTTTCATGTAAGAAAAGTTCTAGTAGGTTTTCACGGCACGGTTCTTTGAACGATGTTATCCGAAGGGCTCTTGTCTCTATAAATGTTCCCTCAGTTTTTGAGCCTTGTGGAATATTCAGAGATAATGGCAAGAGAGCCGACGGTATGACATTGGTTCTTTGGGCGAGAGGTAAAGCCCTAGTGTGGGATGCTACATGCGTAAACACTTTAGCGGGCTCTTACCTCGCTTAGAGCCGGGGCGGCAGCAGAGATAGCTGAACTGAGTAAGTGGCGCAAATATGAGTCTCTGAGAGATGACTATATATTTGTGCCATTTGCTGTAGAGACTATCGGTCTGTGGGGTGCGATGAAGTTTCTAAAGGAACTTTATCCACGACTGGTCGGTTAAGAGGGCTGGTTCTTTTCGCTCAAAGGCTAAGTATAGCCATTCAGCGGGGAAACGCAGGCAGCGTTCTTGGCACGATACCGCGGGGAGTAGGACTATATGATAATTAATTTTCTAGTTTTAGTTTTTTTTTAATATAATTAACTTAAATAATTAATATTTTAATTTTCTTTATAGTTTAGTTATACATATTCATGAATAATTTGTGTGTTGAGGTGCGGAAACAAAAAAATGACACTTGAAGTATAATGTTCAATAAAAAAAAAACTCCATTCGCAGCTGGTCGTTGCTGCTGGTGATAAGAGGGCTGGTTCTTATCTCGCTCAAAGGCTAAGTATAGCCATTCAGCGGGGAAACACAGCCAGCGTTCTTGGCATGATACCGCGGGGAGTAGGAGTGTATGATAATTAAGTTACTAGTTTTTTTTATTATAGTTTTTAATATTGTATATAATAAAATATTGTATATTATTTTATGTAAATAAATATTAAAATGCAGATATAACACATAAGTAAATCTTAAATCCAAATAATTAAAAACGCCCTTCGAAAAATTGGTATGCGTGTTATCGGGTTATTAAACGGCCCTCTAATCTAATTCTCTATTTAATCTAATTCATTATATATAATTTATACTTGTTATTCTTGTCACTTGATGAAATTCGAGCATTTTCGTGATTTGGATAAACTAGTTTCACAATATTTATATTAAATTATTAATGTACCATTTATAAAACCGACTGGTATTGCCTCAATGAGGAAAAAATTAGAAAAAAAAATTTCAGATTTTTCCTCAAGGATAAGGGGATTATGTAATAATATCACTAAAAATTGTTTCAACGATGTAAAATAAGTAATTATAAACATTGATATTTTTATTCACTTACCCTAATATAAACAAATATTTTCCAAGTGGTTTGTGCTTTATTTTCTTTTACGGCATAAAAGTTAGCATTGTTTTTAGTTCTTACTTATAAACACCACAATATCAAATTGCGTAACACGTCAAAGTTAAAACAAAATTTGAACTCAATAGCACAAAATAAAGAGAGCTTTATTAGTTTAAAAGTATTATACTTTATTATTATTATTATATTATATTTACTTTTATATAATATGATTATACATGTGCGACAATATTACTTATGTATATATATGTAGCAGTTTAACTCTGTTGTGTTTCGTATGGTGAGTGCAGAGAACCGGAGACCCTTTTTACTGGAATAGAGGCATTCCATCTTAGTCCTCACGGGAGACAACGCATCTGCATTATGATTCTCAAACGAGGATAGATGTGTATATATGTGTAAATGTCTATATGTGCAACACTAATTATATTATCACAAATAAATTAATGACTAGAAAATATTACAAGCAAATTAACGTCTAAATATAATATACTAGCTGTGCCCCGCGGTTTCACCCGCGTATATCACGCGTCTGCAACTTGCGACATGCGAACTTCGAGAGAGACATCACGACGGACGGTTGCTGAATTAACAAAGATTTAAAAAGTGAAATATGTTACTAAAATTACATGGTTAACGTAATTGGTGGTTATGCATGATACAGGTACTGATACGAATAATGTGGCCTAGTTTGTACCGGCGTTACTATTTCACATTTTAACATGAAAAAGTAGTTATTGTGACATAACTGTAATAGTAAACATGGTATCGCAGGTTTTTTTGTAGATATTGATATCCGCTATAAAACTGAAGTACATTACTTTGCTCTATTATCAATAGTTTCCGCAGCGTACGCGATATAAGGATTCTTTTTGGTATTTTTTTCACAGCTTGGGTTACATTAACGAAGTTTTCATACGGATCCCTAACTTTTTGAAAATATTATATAGCCTATATTCATCAGGGATAATGTAGGATGCTAATGGTGAAAGAATTTTTCAAATCGGTCCAGTAGTTTCGGAGCCTATTCAATTCAAACAAACAAACAAACAAACAAATCTTTCCTCTTTATAATAGTAGATGTAGATTATATATAAATATAAATAAATAAACACTGACTATGTTAACATAACACATATAGTAATAATTTAAAAAAATGAACACAAACAATAACAGCTAACACTATAAATCATTATTGAACGCAATGAAACAGTTAATGTGTCATGGGGCTTAACAAACAACTCGCCACATTCATTCACACTACCCTGTTCTTGGTAATTATTAGTAATCATATTATTAAGCAATCGATCAGTAATTAAGTTTTAGCGACCTATTAGTTTAATAAAGTTTTTGAACTTTGAGCAGGTCAAATTTTGTATGTTTAATTATTATTCAAACAAATTGATGCTACTACTTTATTAATTACTCCCAATAATGTTAACTTTAAAAAAGTTTTTTAGCGTATTGCATACACGGATAAGTGTGAGCTTTAGTATAGTTAAAGTTTATATAGAGAAGGAGGATTGCAGAAATTTAAAATTTTATATGGCAATGTCAAACGCATAATAGTCTACCATAATAATCTATACCACTTTTAGCAATTTTCTTACGACATTCACGGGCTGAAAACTCATTTTACTTACGCCGCAACTGAGCAGAAAATTGTGTTTTGCTATAGTAGGAAGCTTATATATACATATATACTTACTTGTAGAATTTCGGTTCATTTATTTTGTTGTGATTACTTTTGAAAATATTTTGGCTATTTATGGTTATTTCTTTAACGTGATTTAAATTTTAGATTTGTTTATTCATCTATAAATTTTCAGCTTGGAATTTCCCCGTTAACAAATAATATATGTTGTGGCTCACATTTCATTATCTGCCGACTTCCAAAAAGGAGACGGTACTCAATTCGACTGTATGTTTTTTTTATGTGTGTTACCTCATAACTTTTTACTGGGTGAACCGATTTCGATGATTTTTTTTTATCTGAAAGCTGGTACTTCTCGTGCGGTCCCATATGAATTTGATCAAGTTCAAACCACAAGTTTTTGAGTTATTCTTAATAACTTATATTGAATTCGGCTGTACAACATTTTTAATTTTAAATTATTTACCTGTCAGTAGGGCTTCGTATCTTCCTAGGAGTCTGTCTGAATCAGTAACTGTTACCTATTTCTGCTGAATTCCTGTTTGTTAAGCAAAACAGTCAGTATATTAGTACTAATTACTCTAAGTACTTGGGGGTGATAAGACACATCCAGCTTTCTCTGTGTTCATGGGTTGAAAAAGCAGCTTATCAGGAGGACTGATAGCTAGCTTTTCAACCAAATAATGGAAATAATCAATAATAATGTCTATTTCGCATGGCTCTGCTGGCGGCATTGACGGAATTACGCCTCAACATCTTAAAGATCTTGTAAGCGCTTCTGCCGGTGACGCCGGCGGAGTACTTCTTAAAGACATTACAAAATTATGTAACTTTATGCTTTCTGGTAATGTTAATCCAAATTTCATTCCATTCTTATATGGGGCAAGGCAAAAAAGGATAACGGTATTCGTCCTATTGGCCGCCGTTGGTTCGATATTTCGACGCTTAACTTCAAAATTAGCTTGCAGGTACATATTCTCTAACTTTAAGACCAAATTTCAGCCTACTCAACTAGGCTTTGGCACTAGAGGTGGCTGTGAGGCGGCGGTACATTCAGTGCGTACATTTTTAACAAACTTTGGTGCAGATGTTCTTGTGAAGGTTGACCTAAGGAATGCTTTTAACTCTATCGATAGGGTAACCTTGATTAAAGAAGTGGCTCACAATACCCCAGAAATTTATCATGCCGTTTGGCAATGTTATAGTCAAAATACTAACTTGTTTTACGAAAACCATGTTATCGATTCTGCTGTCGGTGTTCAGCGGGTGACCCACTAGGTCCAGCACTTTTCAGTTTGAGAATTCAACCCATTATTTCAAATTTGAAATCCAAGCTGAATGTCTGGTACCTGGACGACGGTACAATGGTAGGTAGAGCAGATGACGTCCTCAGTGATCTTACACATATTTTTCGAAATTTTAAAAATATTGGCCTTGAACCAAATAGTAATAAATGTGAAATATTTTTTCCAATAATTTATCCACTTCTCATAGAAACACTTTAATAAATAATTTGAATCATGTTTCTGCAGGAATAAAAACTGTCAGTACGGAATCGCTATACCTGCTAGGTGTCCCGTTGTTTTTCGATAGTATTAAACCTGTTTTAAAAACAATGGGGAAAGCTTGCGCATCGCCGTAGGAATCCAACTAGGAGCGCTGATTTGTCAACCCCATGAGTGACCCTGTGGTAGCAGCGTCGACAAATTTGTGTTCCACGGACTTTCATGTAAGAAAAGCGCCGGTAGATTTTCACGACACAGTTCTTTGAACGATGTCATCCGAAGGGCTCTTATATCTATAAATGTTACCTCAGTTTTAGAGCCTTGTGGAATATTCAGAGATAATGGCAAGAGAGCCGACGGTATGACATTGGTTCTTTGGGCGAGAGGTAAAGCCCTAGTGTGGGATGCTACATGCGTAAACACTTTAGCGGGCTCTTACCTCGCTTAGAGCCGGGGCGGCAGCAGAGATAGCTGAACTGAGTAAGTGGCGCAAATATGAGTCTCTGAGAGATGACTATATATTTGTGCCATTTGCTGTAGAGACTATCGGTCTGTGGGGTGCGATGAAGTTTCTAAAGGAACTTTATCCACGACTGGTCGGTTAAGAGGGCTGGTTCTTTTCGCTCAAAGGCTAAGTATAGCCATTCAGCGGGGAAACGCAGCCGGCGTTCTTGGCACGATACCGCGAGGAGTAGGACTATATGATACTTAAGTTTCTAGTTTTAGTTTTTTTTTTATTATTATAGTTTTTAATATTGTATATAATTAAACAAATTACACAATAAAGAATTTGTTGTCAATAATTTAAAAGGTTTGGGTTTCACTAGAAAATACATCCTTGATGAAAAAATAATACAAAAATATTTGAAGCATAAAGCAAAGTTAGCTAGCGTAGTGTCTAAATCGATAGAGGTTACTTTATTCAAAGAAAGTCAAGAAAATCCTGTATAGCCAATGTGCGGCGGCATCGAAATCGTTTGGTATTCAAAAGACAAATTTGTCTTGCTCAGTATATTAAAAATATATAACGAGTGTTTAAACAAACGAAACGCTTATTTTATCGGCAGCTACATCTTATTTGTTCTATAGTATTTTGCAATATATGACGAAATTATATACATTTTGATTTTTTTTTATAGAAGTGGTGGCAAACGAGCATGGCTCACCTGATGGTAAGTGACTACCGCCGCCCATGAACAACTGCAACACCAGGGGAACCAGGGGAATTGCAGATACGTTTCTGGTCTTATAAAAAGGAGTAATAAGTAAGGAGATGTAAATGTGGCGACAAAGGAGAATCGATCCCATTGCCTTCTTAAATTTTCATAAGAGGTGATTAGGGGAAAAGCTACAAATACGTGCTCGTGCCGATCTACGATCTACGATCGCTAACCCATCTACTAAGGGTGGCGATTACATGAAATCCTTCCGAAAATAGAAGATTTACATATCCAGAGATCCGGTAATTAATAGGTCCTTACCTACGAAATTGAAGTTCTGCAGTACTGGCCATTTCAAATCTAAATAATTTTTGTTTGGATGAGAATTCTAATTTCAAATTAATTTTATTTTAAAAACATGATTTTTTTTAAAACTAGTCATTTTGTTAGGTTTTCATTGCATTTCAATCTTTTTCGTTATTTTGGATACGTTGAAAATTTGAGTAATTATGGAATAAGAGTACAGTCGTGGCTGCAACGCGGCACAAGCGGCATATATAATAAGTTAATTAAGTTATTTTTATTTGTAATAATCAAAGTATTAACCAATGCAATCGATGCATTTTCGCCAATCCAGTGGCAGTTTATTGATGCCCTTCGTCTTGAAGAAATCAGCTGGCCTCTCGGGTATTGAAAAATATGTATAGAAAAAAAATTATGTTAACTTATTTCATAAAATTCTGCAATTTAATATATGTATATATATGACGAATTTTTTCGTTCTCAGTTGCAAGGTACGTTAAATCATTAAAAACAGGTACAATTAGATTAATATATAGATTTGTCATATCTGTTAAAGAGTGAATTTTAATATTCCAATTCATTTTATTGTGTTTATTACATTTAAGAAGCATGATATTTGATTATGTTGGGTTTAGTGAGTTCGTTATATGAAATACCAGTCTCATTATCTCATCTTATATTAGGGATCATATTTTGGGCTTTAGTTATAAACAATATTTAACATGTAAACTTCGTATTTATTGGAGATGTCGCCAATTAAAAAGACAATTTGGGACCACGCCGCGTATCGTGCTGATGATCCGGTCACACGTTAACAAATAGGATATTAAAAAGGTAGCTTGGAACGTTATGTCAGGAAGGAATGTTACAAAATTACAACATTTCAGTTAGCTTAACGCTAGTTTAGTTTGTAAAAGGCTTCTAAGGCTGTTAAGAAATGGTTACGAGGCTTCATACGCAGAAAGGATACCACAAGCTGTTTTCGCTACAAGGATTGGATGATTTAACCCAGACGCCGTAAAATCATTTTAATCTATATTGAACCAGCAATGGTAAAAATAAACTTTTCTCCATACAGACTATTTGTTAAATATACATTAGAATATTCACATTCGTTGATGAGATTGAAATAACGGTAGTACTAACTTGCGGAATCTATGTGCTTCTATGATAATTTTTCGTCGAAAAAATAAAGTACAATATTTAATGGATGGTACTACAGTGGGGCCTATATTAGAAACTTGGTTGCAAGATAATCCCGGACATGTTTCGACTAATAAAACATACGATTTTCCACACAGCATACATCTGTGTGCAAGCAAAAGCAAATACAAATATATGATGTTTGGAAAAGCTTATTAGCAATAAAAGTAAATTAGTTAATTGTATTTTTCATTTGAATGAGGTAAAAAAGTTGCCTTAAATGATATATAGTAGTAGTAGTAGATAGTAATATATATCTCAAATTACATACCCTAAATATCTCTAATTGGGATACTTTCATGCTTGTATAGAAAAAGTGTATTATTTTGTTATATCACTTATATTACAGAATTAGTAAGCACTATTGCTAAAATATATATAGTTTTGAAATATACGTTAAATCTGATTTATTATCTTGTAAAATTACCTTCTTACCTAAATTATTTCTTTTATATAGGATAGGATGACAAACGAGCACACAGTACACCCGATGGTAAGTGGTTGCTGTGACCCATAGACATCTACATCTATCCTCAATAAAGAGTCAAAATGCAGATGCGTTGTCACCCGTGAGGACTAAGATGGAATGCCTCTTCTCCAGTAAATAGGGTCTCCGGTTCTCTACACTCACCATACGAAACACAGCAGCATTGAGCTGAAATTTTACGCTGGTATTCTGTGAGAGCGTGGTCCTTCCCCGGTCGAGCCGACCCATTCGTGCTACAACTATACAATTAATATAGCTGCAACATGGCTCTACCACGTAGTAAATTTAGTAATTAAGTATTTTACGTGAAACACGACAAATGAAAATGGTATCTCATATTTGATATCTTTATGCTATGTTTTTTTCACTAGTAACGATATTGTTTATTTAACATAAAATAAAATTAATTATAATAATATATGAAGTAAAATTAAAATAAATTTAATTACTATTTCAAATTCGATCAAATGAAAATCTCACAAGTAGTTTGAAAATCTACACGACTGCAGTTTCTAATTTATAGACTGCACAGATCAGAATGCTTTCGGATTAAACCACAGCTGAAACTTTGACTTTTGCACCAAATTAATTTCAAACTTCTACGTTTCGAGTGTCAAAATTTAGTCCAATCCAGAATTAACCAGTATCTTATGATATTCATAAAATTTTTGTGCTCCATAAATTAATAACTCCTAATTCAATATACTGGCAGTTCTTACGAGTTTCCAGAACATTTTAATGTTTGCCTGGAAGGTGAACGGCAGAATCGGGAAGGGTCGCCCTAGGCGAAAGTTTATCGACCAAATTGGCGATATATTGAAAATGGGCCAAATCAAGAGTACCTTTAACCGACGAGCGTGTATGCGTAGGTATATGGATGTGGAGGAAGCGAGATAGATGTGTCAGGATCGTGCCAAATGGAAGTCCATAGCCTCTGCCTACCCCTCTGGGTGACAGGTGTAAGTGTATATGTAATTTAAACTTCTTTTTAATTACTCGTAAACTTATTTTTTTTAAATACTTAAAAGTAGATTTATATTATATGTGGTATTTGCGTAATCGTGGCAGAGCAATGCTACAGCTACATTATGGGTATAAAACGAATCCCCAGCTCGACCGGGAAAGAACCACGCTTGCACAGAATACCAGCGTATAATAGCAACTTGATACAGCTGTGGCGAGTGTAGACGACCGGCACAGTTTAAAGATAGTCTAACCGTTGTGAAACGCCTTTGACGTCTGGCGATGTTTTTTTTTGCGGCCAGAAACAGAAACAAAAACAGAAACAGAAACTTTTTTATTCAATATAGTTTATAAATAATACTTATTGAAAGTCACTCTTTTGTATAATTACCACTAGTTCGAAAAAAAAACCTCTGTCCTGGGAAGAACCAGCAAGAAACCCAGCGGGACTTTTTTTTTAAATAACAGCTTTCAATCATGTATGTTACACAAATTAACAACACAAGAAATTAGAAATAGCTTGGTAGCGATCACCTCATTTCCAGGGGTTATTATCATCTATAAATTCTTTAATACTCGTATTATAATAACCCTTTTTATACAAACTTAGTTTAATAAAGTTTTTGAACTTTGAGCAGGTCAAACTTTGTATATTTTGTGGAATTTTGTTGTAAAAGCGTATACATCGCCCTAAGAATGAATTACTGACTCGATGGAGTCGAGTAACTGGTACTACTAGCTTGTGTCTGTTCGTAGTATTTACGGAATAAATATCACTTATTTTTGTAAAACTGCTTTTATTTTTGTGTAAGTACATTACAATTTTCATAAATGTATTGAGAGGCCAAAGTTAATATATTAATTTCTTAAAATTTTTGTCGCAGCGACTCTTTAGGCTTAAATCATAAATTGCTCTTATGGCCCTCTTCTGTAAAACAAATATAATTTCAGTGTCAGCTGCGTGTCCCCATAGCAAAATACCATACGACATTATGCTATGGAAATAGCTAAAATAAACAAGTTTAGCTGTTTCAACACTAGTTAGACTTCTAATCTTTTTTACGGCATATACTGCAGAAATAAGTCTGCTTGCTAGTTTTGATATATGGGGGCTCCATTGAAGCTTCGCGTCTAGTGTGATTCCAAGAAAAATGGTGGTATCTACAAGACTTAGTTTCTCCCCATTTAAAATTACATTAGTATTTAATTGCTGGACGTTTGGAGTCATACATTTCATACATTTCGTTTTAGTGCCATTTAAATGCAAATTATTAACATTGAACCAATTTACTAATTTCGATATAGCATTATTTACTTCGTCATATTCTAGCAATTGTCGACTTAATTTGAAAATTAAATAAGTGTCATCTGCAAATAATACTATATCATGGTTATCTCCTACTATGTAAGGCAAGTCATTAATGTATACAAGAAACAAAAGGGGCCGAGAATTGAGCCCTGAGGCACGCCCATTTGTACCATCGACCCTTAAGAACTCATACTGTTAATGACAACTTTTTGCGTTCTCTTACTTAAATTTGAAATAATTAATTTAAGAGCATCACTTCTTACACCTTAGTGTTGAAGTTTCCTAAATAATGTTTCATGGTGAACACAATCGAAGGCTTTGGATAGGTCACAAAATATACCCAAAGCATCCTGTGAATTCTCTCATGCATTAAATATATATTTAATCAGCTCAACACCGGCGTCAGTTGTCGAGTGACCCCTTGTGTAAGCAAATTGATTTTTATGAAGTAAATTATTTATATGAAAGAAACTTAACATTTGATCAAGAATAATTTTTTCAAAAATTTTACTAAGTGTTAGTAGTACAGAAATAGGTCTAAAATTGGCGGGGTCTAATGTACTACCAGATTTAAATAAAGGTATTACTTTACTATACTTCATTAAATCAGGAAACACACCAGATTCGATACTAGTTTTAAAAATAATAGCTAAATGAGGCGCGATTGTATCTATTATAGACGCAATAACTTTAACGGAAATGCCCCACAGATCCGCAGTTTTCTTAACATCCATAGTTTTAAAATATTTTACAATATCTTTTGATGATACTTTATGAAATGTAAAATTCTTTGTACACGCATTTACATTTTGTTTAAGTAATGATTCAGCGACGACAGGAGAACAATTCAGTGACTTAGTGGTTAATATCGGAATATCAGTAAAATATTTCTCAAAAACCATTGCAACGTCCTGATCTGATTCGGTTAATTTGTTATTAACACTTTACTGGTAGTTTGAATTGCGAGAGTTGATCTTACCAGTTTCGCTATTAATTATACTCCATGTCATTTTAATTTTATAAGAAGCCGTCTTAATTTTGTTGCTCAAATGCAAAGACTTGGTTGTGGAGCACACTCTTTTAAATATTTTTGAATATTATTTTACATATTCTCTAAATTCGACGCTATGATTATATGACCTTTCATGGTAAAGTTCTACCTATGTCTGTTCTTATGGACTCCTACTGTCGCCCATTCATTAAATGACTTCCGACTGTTCGAGGAGAATGTTTAAGAAGTAAAAGTATTATTAAATTCATTGCAAATAAGCTTAAATAATGTTCCATACAAAACATTTGGATCATTTTGGTATGAAAGTGATGGAAGTTTTTTCACTATGCTACTTCTAAATTTCTCCAAGCGACGTGCATTTACTGGAACAAACAACTTTTTCATCTACTTGCTTTTTGTGAACATAAGGTAACGAAACTACTTGAAAAGAACAGAAGCAAAGTAAAGGGCTACCGGGAAGCGGGGGAGGGAGGTGGTGAATTCTCTTAGCATACCACGCAGCTGGCTGCGTAGTTATGTGGGACTCGCTAAGAAAACCTAAGTGCCTACCCACAAAACATCACCTGGGATTGGCTTTCACCTGGAGGGCTTTTCTGCCATATCGACCCCTCTTGGGGAAAGGGTAGCGAGTAACCGCTGAGAAGCGCGCCTAAATAAGGCAAATTTTAATTTTAAGTTTTATATTTAATATTAATTTTTAAAAACTTTATTTATATAGATGTTTTGTGTTTTCAATTGTTAAATCCATAGACTTAGAATATACTGGCGTATAGACCGACATAGTGTGCAAGGGAGAAGAAAATTTCTTATTGCAAAAATGCAAGATAGAAAACGATACTAAATCTCATGACTCTGTAACCGATTTTGAATGACAGGTTGTTTCCGATTTTCAATGAATGACTTGTGCCGAGTCGGCAGGCAAGAAATAAGCTCCTGGATATTTATTGTAATTTTCAGAGTGTAATTGGGGTTATATTTAGTAAGTAACTTTTTTCCAAAGTGATTACTTGTTCTGTGAATGACTGCGGTCTTAATAATAGAAATAATCCTGATAATTGCATATTTCACAGGTAATTTTTCAAAACGTCGTCAATATTATAACGCGTTTATTTTTTGTTAAAATTTATGTTATATAAGTATACTGTTTAAAATATAGAATATTTTCAATTATTTAGTTAATATTGATATTTTGCAAAGAAAAAAGTCACGTTGATAATTTGGATGAATTTAGTAAAAAACACTTTTATACAAAATATTTTACATGTACGCTAGGGATTGACTCAAGCATATCAAAATTTATGTCGATATTTATCTTGAATATATATATTGAATCGATAAACTTGCCCACACTACAACAAAATAAATCCACGGTTTAGGTTCTATAAATGTAATTTTATTTTGCCGTTTATCAAACATATTCCGTCCGGATTCTATAATTAGAAAAAATGGTTAAGGTTAATTGGACGGGTTGGTAGGAATCCAAAGAAAAACTCAACAATTTGCAGCAAACATTTTCTTGAGAATTGTAAAAGAAAAAGCAGAAAAAACAATTTTATTAAAAGGAGCCATTCCTACATTATTTGTACCAGTAAGTATAATATTGTTACAGTAAGACATATTAAAAATAAGAAATCTAGAGATTATCCTATTTAAGCAATTATGAACCCAACTGAGTATCTATTTATCAACCAAAAAAATGTATAACCTTACTTAACCACCCGCAGCTTACGGTCATACTAGTGCAATATTCATAACATCACGCTATTTTCCCCAAGAGGTTGCGCGGAGCTTCGGATTATATTCCCAAGTTACTATGATAAAACTTTTAGCGTAGTTAGATTTAGTAATTCTTTTGAAGCGCCACTAGACGTGTCAATGTGCCAGGATAGTGTAAATTCCATATTATTTGACACTCACAACGCTCGATGCCAGATTCAATCTTGATGGCCGACGACATTGTGCCAAGGGCGTAAATAGCGTGGTTCATCGTCTACAGCGTTAGTTGTAGAGAAGAAGAACTCGTGGTTAAGTAATAGCTGCGTGATTCAATAGATCTGCGAGATTAAGTTGCACTTGCCGCGGTCAGTCCATGAATGAGTGACCATTTTCTTAACATACCAAGATTGAGAGAATGAAAATGAAATTTGAGAGTGCATCTGTATCCTCAGACTCTTGGTGTACTTTACTCTGTTAAGATCATTATATTTAAAAAATTCTTGCAGCTAAAATGATAATAAGTTTATTATTACTTTATACTTTTCAGGGACAGAGGAAAGAATATAAACATCAAGCATGATGAAGCCTCATAAACATATTGGCCTTTAAACAGAGCAATCTTATTTAACTGATTCCTACAAGTTTCCTAAGTTGAATATTAAAATAAACTTCTATAATTAATTATTAATTACTAAATGTTTATAATTATCAAAAGTAATAATTATATGAAAAATTAAACAAACATTTTGTACTCCGTGTCGAAGTTTTTTATTTCGCCATCAAAACACTTTATGAAATATATAAAATATAAATAGGTATATAGTTAGTTACTTATAATTAATTTAATTAACCTATTTATAGTAACCAATATGTTAAAAAGAAATTCCGGGGAAACTCCATGGCAGTTAATATTTTTCTCCAAAGATCATAACTCGAATATACAACTGTCCAATCTGATTCTTGGGGAGTTTTTTTAGCTTATCGGTAGAGTCACCTGGGATTTCTTACATTTGAATTAAAATCCAATAAAAGGCGGGTATTTTCTTAAATATTTTTACCGCTTCCTTAATAATAATTTTTCTATAGTCCTGGTAAGTAAAATGTACATCATTAGTTACCGCACACAAAAAAAAAACAAAATTAGTCACGCGTTTTCGGGCTGACAGGTCGTCGATACGCCAGTATATTCTAAGTGTATGATTAAATCTATATATAAGCGAAATTCCACTAACTGACTCATCACGTGATCTCTAAAACCATACACCCGATTGACTTGAATTTAGTATAGTTTCGCAAAAAAAAATTCTTGATATTTTACATCCGTGCGCCCAGCGAAGCAGGCGGGTATCAATTAGCTTAATTATGTAGTGTATTCGCATTTGGACAAACAATTTTAACAAAAAAAATGAGGGCAAACATAAGCATGGCCGTCCGTGGCCATAATGACGACGATTTTCTGATTGCGATTCCATTGTTGTTGTATCATTCTTACTAGGTGCATCCCCTTATCACCCTAGGTATGTAAAAAAATCTATCTATGCAGAGATATCTTTTAAATATGGATGTCTGTAAACTCTTTCGACGAATTATTAAATAAAATAAGATGAAAGTTTACGAAAAGCTATACACATATAAGATTAAATGTAAAAACATACATACACACACCTACTCGCTTTGGTCGTGAGACGAACACTGAGCGCGTTCCGTACGGAATTTACGAATGTGTCTTGCGACTTGCGACAAAATCTATGGAAGACTTGCGTTCGGAGCGGCTTTTTCCCGTTCGGGATTCCGAACGCATAGGCGGTCATACGGAATCTCGAATCGGAGAAAATTCTGTTTGTGTGTGGCGGGTCCTTGATTTTATATGGACTTGCTGCATTCGGAATCCCGAATCTGAATATCGAAACGGAATCCCGAAACGGAATTCCGTATCTATGTGGCCGGTCACGCTCGCGTCAACCGCATGTATTGTACAGCAGATTAAGGCCCGCCACATATATACGGAATTACGTTTCGGGATTCCTTTTCGATATTTCAATTCGGGGTTTCAAACGCAGCAAGTCCATATAAAATCTATGACCCCTCATACACGTACGATAGTTTTCCGTTCGAAATTTTGCGGGCAAAACGGGATTCCATATGGGTGTGGTTAATCCGTTCGGAATTCCAAGACGGAATCCCGTTTTGCCCGCAAAATTTCGAACAGAAAACTACCGTACGTGTGTGACGGGTCATAGATTTTATATGGACTTGCTGCATTCGGAATTCTGAATTGGAATATCGAAACGGAATCGTGAAACAGAATTGAATAAAACTAATTTTTACGGATTTTATCGCGTTTAATTAACTTATTTTATATTCCCGACGTTTCGGTTGCTTTCCAGCAACCATGGTCACGGGAGACTGAGGTGACTGACGTCCCGATGTCAGAGTTAACTCGGAGTACCTTCAGCTTTTTAATTATTAATTTTGGTCCGATCTACGCAGAATGAACTTACTCTGTCTTGCAAGTCTTGCAGTGGTATGCTTGGGTTTAGTTTTAATTTTATGAATTACAGGATCCCAAGCAGGTGGTAGTACCCAGCCTCCCTCTCTATTGAAATTAGGATGTTTATTAATTTCAATACCCTCACGTATCATTATTGGCAGGAATGGATGTTCTTTAGCGAGGATTTGTGGTTTATCAAATCTAATGTAATGGCGGGGGCCGTCAAGGATATGATCACAAACTGCACTTCTGACTTCCCGGAACGTTGGTGCTTCACGTCAGCTATGTGTTCTTTTACGCGGGTTTTTATTGATCCTTTTGTTTGCTCTATATACGAGAGACCACACTCACAATTAAGCTTGTACACTCCTGCATCTTGTAGAGGAATATTGCACTTGACGGATGGTAAGAACTGACTAATCTTCTTTGGCGGCTTGAAGAATGTTCTAATAGAAGCTCGCTTCAAGATGTAGCCAATCTTGTCTGTGAGACCTCTGACATATGGTAGTAGAGCAGGCACACGCTCGACTGTGGCCGGCTTCACTCGGTAACTGTGACGTAGGCGCGGGACCCGAAGCTTGTTGTCGTGCAGAACCTGCTTGACGTGCTGAAGCTCGGCGGCCAGGTGTTTGCTGTCACAGATCCCTCGTGCTCTCTGTAACAAAGATTTGCCCACGGTAGCTAACTGTGAAGGATGATGGTGGGATTCACCGTTTAAATATCGGTTTGTATGGGTCTTTTTTCTATACACAGTGTGACTTATGGTGTTATTAGGATTTCGAATGACTAACACATCTAAAAGAAAAATTTGCCTCTAACTCCATAGTAAATTGAATTTTAGAGTTTATGAAATTAAGATGTTCTAAAAATGCAGTTACTTTGTCTGATGGTAAAATTGTCACAAAGACTGTGAACTGTGTGTTCGTCTGTCACCCTTATTCTATAAAAAAATAAATCATTACATTAAAAGTTGCTTAATTATTTTAAATAGAACAACTTTGCATCCCAAACCCGCGCGCAATATAATGTAATGTATACCTACTGTAACATGCTCGCTAACATGCTGGTCGTCACGATGCCGTTTTCTTTTCGATTTCTGTAAAGAATATGTATTTATTAACTAAAATAATTAAAAATTAAAAATTTTGTACAGCCGACTTCAATATAAGTTATTAAGAATAACTCAAAAACTATTGTTCTGACCTTGATCAAATTCATATGGTACCACACGAGAAGTATCAGCTTTCATATAAAAAAAGAATCATCGAAATCGGATCACCCAGTAAAAAGTTATGAGGTAACACACATTAAAAAAAAACATACGCGTCGAATTGATTACCGTCTCCATTTTGGAAGTCGGCAGATAAGGGAAAATTTTTTATACTTTGTTGATTCCTATTATAATTTTTAATTTTAATTTTGAACAATACTGATAAAAAAAGACACACATCTTGTTTCTAATGGCAGTTTAAGTAAATTAGTTTATTAATGTTAATGCTATATTGTGTTACGGTTATATTTTAATTTAAGGTTTTTTTCTAAACCGCTGTATAAATTGACCATCACATTTTATTTTTATTGTTCAATATATTATTTTACTCACAACGTGGGGTGAGTTCTAGCATGCATTGATTTAACGGGTAACCTAAATTATTGTCCTTGATCGTATAACGTGATCCAAGCATTTTTGGCTCAATTCCAGCTAACTTTACCAAAAGCGTACACCATTATTGCATTTATCAGCCATTATAATAACTTTCCAGGTTTATTTCATTTTCTGTGCACACGTTAAGACAATATTAATTCAATGTGTATTCAATATGTCAATTTTGGTCGAAAAAGTGTAGTTACCAAAGATTTTTTAAATGAAAAATAGCGACTTACGACAAAAAGTGTGACAATTAGGTACTACGATTGGCTACAATCGCTAATTACCTTATCAAGTATGGAGAATATTCCGAATTCCTGTTTATTAATTATTAACGTACAGTTGGGAAAATTGACAATTGATTACCAATTTAAAATAATTTTAAAGAGTTGTGGGTCCCAAATTTGAATACCTGGCAAAGTACAACATTTGTACACAAATACATATTGTTAGAATTGCAACAAAACTATCTTTACCTTATACCTATATTTCTTCTCACATATTTATAACCATATTATTACGTAATCAATACTAAAATATTTGCAGGTTTTGAATAATTACAACTAAGCTCTCATCATTAAACCGCAGACTCGCATTAACGATAGCGTCACAACTAGCAATCCTGCAATACAAAATAAATTATTCACAAGCTTTTGATACAATTGATACTGATTGACGGCTGCAGTAATTACTGAAAATACGCCATTTACCGTTAGAGATTTCGTATTACAATTACATATTAGAAAGTTGTCATTTAATATTAATTAAACATACGAATATAAATGTATATTAACATCAAAATTAAGTGAAGTGACAGCCTATAAACATCCTTACTACTTGGGATCCTCTCGTAATCATCATGGCGGCTGTGGCTGAATTACTTTTTCATTTTTATAGAAAATTAGTAACGTAAATAAAATTAGTATGCCAGTAACTCCGGCAATTTCTCCGACTTGACTCCGACTCGGACAAAAATTACAATTAAAGTAAGAAACTCTGCGATTTGACAGGGTTCTTATTACTCAACAGACTAAGGTTAGTCAATTGAAAAAAGCAAGACTTTCAGGCATTTCTCTCAACTAATTAAAAGTTAACCACTTATTCCTACAAAATATTTTTAAAGCAATGTTTAAGATAAATTTACTTGCACGTATACGTATACTATATATATATATATATATATATATATATATATATATATATATGTAGCCCCAACAATCGTATTAAATGTTTGTTTGCAGATTGTCTTAATTTTTCAGGCAGGTCATTCCATAGGCGCGTGACTTGGACAGCACACGGTGAAGGGGTATAAAGAGAGCAAGAGTCTCTGATGAATGAAGCTCTCTGTCATGAGTATCGCGTAGGAATTGAAACTTATGTTTCAGATAATTCCGATAGTGGTTATCGAATAAAATAGAAAGAACTGTGTTTAGTATCCTAATGTGTCTTCGCTGACGAATTGAAAGCCATTTAAGCTGAGTGCGGAATGAGGATACATGATCAAGCTTGCGGAGACGAAAAATAAAACGGATACAGCTATTGTAGACACGAACCAGCTTATCAAGGAAAAACTCATTAAGATCAGGAAAACATACATCAGCATAGTCAATAATGGGCAAAGGTAACATCAAAATAAGAGATTGTACTAGAGTTATCTTTACCTTGACCGGGAGAAAGTTCCTAAGGCGGTTCAAAGCACTGAGCTTAGCAAAAACAGAACCACAGATATTTTGAATTTGGGTAGACCAACATAAGGTTGTGTCAAAAAAGACACCTAGATTTTTAACGCTATCAGAATACGGTATGATAAAATTATCAGACGTGACAGGCGGAACGCAACTGACGTCAATCTTACGCAATTGTTGAGCACTACCAATTATTATAGCTTGGCATTTATTGGGGTTCATACCAATACCAAACTTACGAGACCAATTGTGGAGACTCGTTAAATCTACATTGAGTCTGGCAATGTCGTCACATAAAGAGTTGACGTCTGCTTGAGTATATATTTGTAGGTCATCAGCGTAAAGATGGTAAGAACAGCTAAGTTGAAAAGAGAGAAAGTTAATGAAAATGGAGAACAGAAGTGGAGATAATATTCCATCTGGTGGCACGCCAGTTGTGAATTGACACCAGTCAGAGATATGTCACGACCATTTATGATAGCTTGCTGACAGCCACGAATGTAGAAAGAAAACCAGTCTACAGCCGCAAGTATTATAATTACTTAATGCTCTATAATCATGATCAGTCACCATTCCTATAGTATAAACTCATTGATATAAGGTCATAAACCAGAAAGAAAACAGGCGAGAGCGTTTGTATGGAGACAAAACAACAAAGACCGCATTTCCTCTTAAATGTGTAGTTTTTTTCCGTTATTTTCTACACCAACAGAACACTCTTTATCTACGTTACGTTACAAATGGTGACAACTACACTAGCTCCTCAGCATACTATACCAATATGTCTCAACCACACATTTAATCTTGTTTATGAACTGTTTGTGGCCGCACTGTTTGACGGCTCCGTGGCGTAGTGGCTTAGCAATGAGTTGCAACGCTTGGGGTCGCGGGTTCGAATCCCGCAAGGAACAAGTATTTGTATGGCCTACAAATAATTGTTCCGGGTCTGGATGTTTGTCCTTGTGAAATATATGTTTGTAAACTGCCTCCACGACACAGGAGAAAATCCTAGTGTGGAGGTAACGTTTTTTTTTTAAAAAGAAGAAAAGAAGAAGAGCACAAATGGTGTGAAAGGGAATGTATTAGGAAGACTAGATTTTACATCAGATAAATATCTAATAGTCATTTTGATGATGATTTACAAACAAGGGTGTGGATCCATCGGTTAGTTTGTTTGTGGACTCATCTACGTTTAAAAAAGAATAAGCCAGTGCTTGACCACAATCCCACCTGGTGGTTAGTGGTGATGCAGCCTTAAATGGTAAATCGTACTGTCTTATCGTAACAAAAGCCTATTCACTCTTTCCTTGAAGACGCCCAGATTGTATTCGGACGGAAAGATACACGTCGGTAAATTATTCCACTCCGTTGCTGTACGCATTACAAAAGACGAAGCAAACCGTTTGGTTCTAATGCGTGGAATATCGACAACAAAGGGATGAGGACCCGCCGACCATCTGGTTGCCCGATGGTGGAAAGGAGAGGGAGGAATTAAAGCGCACACTCACCGAAATGCATCCTATAGAATACCGAGAGATTGGTTACTCTGCGCCTGTGCTCGAGGCTGACAAGATTGGTTTCAATCAAATCAAGGTCACTAATGAGCCTCTTAGCACGTCTCTCCACTGAGTCCAATGCTGCCAAGTGGAATTTTGCAGTACCAGCCCACATGTGACAGCAGTACTCCGTGCATGACCAGACTTGCTCTTTATATAAGGTAAGAAGCTGCCCCGGCGTGAAGTACCGCCACACCCTCGCAAGGACACCAAGTTTCCTTGCTGCTGCTTTGGTTCTGGACTCAATTAACCACCCATAGTTTAGGTATGGAGAAAATTCAATCTCTAACAAATGAAGGCGGTAAGTGTACTCCAAGGATACATTCCGGAAAGTAGGAGCCAAGGTGAGCGGGCTCTTTTTAGCGGTAAAAAGACATGCTTGTGTTTTGTGAGGCGTTAAATCTCACGAAATTGGCATCGCCCCAGACTCGGAGACTGCCTGTAGTGTGAGACTTACATGCTCAAGCATAGCCTCTCTTTCTGACTGGATTTGATCCCGACTGGCCCGGGCACTTGGTTGGTATCTCTCTACAACTGTCCTGTCTCCTGAATGGATTCCTGAGGAACACCGGCGTTAGTCGCCACAGTATCGGATGAGCAGCCATCAACGACGACCCGGAGAGACTGTTCACTCAGAAAGTCCTTCACCCAGACAATCAGGCCAGGGGATAAGCCGTACGCCGAAAGTTTACCCAATAGACCAGCGGATGATCCTCAAGGTACCGCATGAGCTGGCAGTTAATAATGGATTCCATTATTTTGGAGAACAAGGAGGTGATGGCGATAGGCCTGTAGTTGAACGGGTCTGAGCGGTCGCCTTTTTTAGGGATCGGGTGGACAAAAGTTGTCTTCCATGAATTCGGGACTACGCCTTAGGAGTAGGAGTACCGGAAAAGACGGTAATACGGTTACCAATACGGTTTTCGTCGGGGTCGATCAGCTGGTGATCTTCTGGTCTACCTGACCCATAGCTGGGCGTAGGCAGTAGAGTACAGGGGGAGGCGTTGGCCGCTAGTTTGGACATTGCGAAGGCCTTATGACCGCAAGCAAACCAGTAAGCGGGACAGGGTCGCTACAGCACGTTGCAAGACCGAATCTACAACCAAAAGCTAGGCCACCTTAGGCACCCCATCAAATCTTGCAACCTTAAACACCGCCTCAAAAATACAGCACCAATGTGGGCAAGCCGGAGGGTCGAACCTCCACTGGATGCCCTTCCTGGACATCGCAGCACCTAAATAAGTGCTGTTACTGGACAGAAGTCCGACGACCTCTTTCAAACACCTATCTGTGCCCCTATGATTCGTTCCGCAATCCGACCGGATCAGGTCTGCAAATAACGACGCGATACGAAGCGGCCCAGCATGGCCACAAAGGCTTCAGTGCAGAGGGCACCCACAAGTTCCACATGAACAGCGTCTGTGGAGAGGCAAACGAAACGCACAGATAGTCCTTAGTATGATTTTTCAAACAAGTTGGCATAACCAAGTCATCTACATCATTTACTCAATTATGCGGCAGCTGATTTCAATCTGATAATCTTCCAACTAGCTAGCCTTTTAGACAAGTAGTCCTATGCTCATATTTCAACCAAGTTTCAAAAGCATCAATGTTCAACTACTGAATTAATTCAAACAAATTAATTTACCGATGCGCATAGATCAAACAGACAAATTAAACAAAACGATAAACGTAAGAAACAGCCCTATTTCTCTTTCCAAATAAATATCTTCGACAGTGCCAACAAAAATGTGAAAACAAAGTGAGGAATGATTCTTATTCCCTTCGGCACACATAGGGTTATTCAATTTAATTTTCTTTTCAACAAAGCAAACACAATGATAAAGTACAATTACAAAAACATATGCACACGCACTTAAAGAGCAATTCAATTTCTTACTCACAACCGCCACCAATATGAAAGATTTCGCGGAAAACCCAAAAGCATTTTTATTTTTAATCTAAAGCATAATTAATTAAGTGCTCGACCAAAACCAAATCTAATAGTCCTTGACAGCGTAATTCAACGCTCCAGGGGAGCCCTAGTCTTCCCAACAACGAAGCGGAGGCCACACCGTGCCTTGAACCCGAATCCAATAGAGCGCGAACGGTTAAACAATCGAAACTCGGGTTGTACACCCTCACTGAGGCCGTCGGCAATAGAACAGTAAGACAAGTGAGCTGTTGACGGCACAAAGGATTAGTGGAGGCGGCCGTGGTAGGAGTTAGGGCGGCAGCTACCTAGCTGGGGCTGCCTGCATCAAAGGGGGGACGTTGGAACCCCAGCCGCGGCCGTGGATGTCGTAAGAGGCGTCAGAGGAAAATTGAAACAAAACATGGGCAGCAGCATCTTTCTGATAACAGAAAAACAACAATAAAAGAACTGAGCTTGCCAAACCGCTCGCCAAGCGAGGCAACTATGGCAATATACCACCCATGTTTAAAGTTACGAAGAGATGGCCCCCAGTCCCCGGCGGCCCCGCTATACTTGGCTACGATGGCGACCATGGTAACGGTGGGACAGGGGGTGCTAAGAATCTCCGGCGGAGGTTCGATTGCCACCTAAGACGACTCCACCTGGCAACATATAACGCACGCACCCTGAGGACTGACGAAAATATCCTTGAGCTGGAAGAAGAGATAGAAGTTGCGCTGGATTATTATAGGATAATCTGAGGTCCGAAAAGAGGGGGAGGACATGGTAATCCTCGAATCCGGCAACTTGTTCTATCGAGATTGAGAGGTTCTATGGGCAGCTGTACACATCTTCGTTGGAACCACACGCAAGTCTTATTCGACACAATTCCGATGATATTCCGGACGTCAGTCTGAGCGAGATTAGAATGGCTCTCCAGTACCTTAAAAACGGTAAGGCCCCAAGCGAGGATGGAATTACAACGGAGCCGTGCTTTGTGGCATTTTTTGCGGGAGGCCTATGTTCAGCAGTGGACTTGTGAAGGGCTGTAATGATGATGGTGATAATGACATATATATATATATATATATATATATATATATATATATATATATATTAAAATACTAACTGCGCCCGCTACTTAAATCGCGTGGAATTATTGACTATGCTTTAATTGTATTAAACGAGACAGCTATGTCATGTTTATCACTGCTAGGCTGTTAACTAAAAGACTAATTAAGATAGTTGGCTGTGTCATATCCATCAATATTTTTTATTGCCTGGTTAAATATATATTTATATAATATTTGAATTGAATTTAAAAATTGAGCATTAAAGAATTTAAAAATTTTGACGGCCATGAGTGCTTAAAACAAATAAGGTAACATGTTCTTTACCCTGACTAATAAGTACATACAACTATTGACATTACTATAATTGACACTTCATAACCTTCAAGCCAAAATACAATAGTGGATACCTTATTACTGTGGTGACAGATATAACATTATTGTGGTGACAGATATTATCTATCCAGACAAACAGGCTGAAAAATGACTGAAAAAATGAAACAAAACATAACTGATAAAAGCATGAATAATGGCATCCAGTTCCAATCCAAACTTCATCAAGAATTTAAAGTCGGTGATAGAGTTATAATCAAAATCTTAAATGATTTTTTTAAATAAAATAAATGGCAAATGAGCACACAGTTTCACTGTTGGGAAGTTTAAAATATATAGAACAAAATCTAACCTCGATATGGAATATAAAAGTAGATGCGTTGTTAATCCTGAGGACTAAGGTATAATATCTCGTGAACAGTAAAAAGGGTCTCCAGTTCTCTACATTCACTATACGAAACATAGCACCGTACAGTTGCTATTTTACGCTGGTATTCTGTGAAAGCGTGATCCCTTCTTAACCGGTCGAGCCATTCGTGTTGCAACCAGGATTTAGTAGCAGGGTGGCTCTACCACATTTTTTGTAGAGGAATACTATATCCAGAGCTTTTATTAATAATACTCATCAATTACTGGCTACTCTAATTTTTATATGTGCGGTACATAGATTATATTTAAAAAATTCACTGTAGTTATCAGATAGTTTGTTTTATCAGCTAAAATCTTTTACTGGACATAACGTCTTATAATTTTATCCTTTTATTTTAACAATAAGGTCTAAAATTGACTTAAAGCATTTTCTTTCCGTCATTTGTGATCTCTCACCAACAAGGGTTTGTTAGCCTAAAAAGCAAACGCATTCAAAATAAATTACGACACCGTTATTTGCGTCCGATGTCAAATGTTGACTGTGAAAACACAGCTGACATGCTTGACCTTATTTCTTTACAAAGAGTCAATGTAGGTGTTGGAGACCAAACCATAGAAAAATAGCACTAAAATACTCGTATATATGACGGCATGATGGCGGCGTCATTGTACGTCGGCACCTACATATACAGTAAAACTTTTTAAAAATATTTACGTTTTGTATTATTTTTAATCATCATTAGTCCATCACGCCCACCACTGGACATGGGCCTCTCCGGTTGGTGAGAGGATTTATCTTAAATTTTATGCTTGCTAAATGGATTAACTGAGCTAATGAGATAATTATACCGCCATAAAATTTTTCTGGTAGAAGCACCTAGTCGCTTAGGCTCAGGTCGTGTGCTTAGCCTCTGGGCTGCAACAGCTAAGGACTAAGCAAAGGGCAAAGCGCTAGCTGTAAATTTCACAGTACGCAAGCAACCCGGGTTCGATCCCCACCGGCACCATAGAAATTGTTAATTGCAATTTTAAGTGCTGATTTACCACGTGCTCGGCGGTGTAGGAAAATTTCGTGAGGAATCCTGCATGTCGAAGAAATAAGAAAAAAAAATATTTCGAAGAAATGTGAAGTTTACTATCACACATTGGGGCAAAGCGGCGGACATTTCCGTGCCCTAAACCCTCTCACAAATGAGAGCAGGCCTGTGCCTAGCAGTGGGACGTAACTTTATTTTTTAAAATCTTCTTTGCAATTTCCGTAGTTGCTTCTTACGACACCCACGGGATGAAATGGGCATGATGGATTCACTTACGCCGCAACATGGCACTGTCTTTTCATTAGGATATGAAATTTATATTATTTTATACTCGTATCAGATAGTTATGGAATAACTGCCTTGTCTGTCTAGAGGACGTAAACGCGATTGCTGTTAATGAGGTCCCGGGTTCAAATCCCGGGTCGGGGCAAAGTTAGCTACTATTATTACGTTTTCCTGTCTGCTGTTCTCAGAAGCAGCCCAGGGTCTCAAAGGTCACAAGGTTGTTTCACCCCATGACTCGGAAAGCACGTAAAGCTGTTGGCCCTGCGCCTGATCTCTCTCCGGTCGTGTTAAACGCTTAAAGCCATCTCAACAGGCTATAAACGTGGTAGAGCCATGCTGCAGCTATATTAGTAGCATAGTTGTAGCACGAATAGGTCGGCTCGACCGGGGAAGGACCACGTTCTCACAGAATACCAGCGTAAAATAGCAGCTTAACACTGCTGTGTTTCGTATGGTGAGTGTAGAGAAACGGAGAACCTTTTTACTGGAAAGCAGGCATTCCATCTTAGTCCTCACGGGTGACAACGCATCTGCATTTTGATTCGCAAACGAGGAAAGATGTAGATGTCTATGGGCCACAGCAACAACTTTTCATCAGCTAGACTGTGTGCTCGTTTGTCATCCTATCCTATAAAAAAAGAGTAAGGGAATAGAAAGTGCACCTGTGCTTGCGCATACCAACTACCAAGTGTCACTTAATTCTGTCCTGCACAGATGGCTAGTCTCCGTTGACTCGGCCACCTAGACCGAAATTCGATATGGAGGACATTATTTATGGAATTTAAATATTATTTTACTGTAGGCGATAATCAACAATATTGATGTAGGGCAACAAATTGATAACCACCACGTTAATAAATTAAAATAGGTTAACGATCGATTAATGCCTCACTATCACTGTCACAGCCTACTAAAGTTCACTGCTAAACATAGGCCTCCCCCATAGATATTTACCATAATTTCCACGCTGGGTAAGCCGGTTGACAACCGCAGTTTTATTATGTTTGGTCGTTATTAGGAAGACGCTACTGCCCTTCTCCTGTATTGTTTCTCTCTGTACGCCTCTTCCTCTGACCCCACGGGATGATATGGAGTAGTGACTATTCTTACACCGCCATTACACGGTAAATGCTTAAGGCTTATTATTAATGTAATAAGCGTTATTCGATTTAACGTGATGGTGATGAATAAATGCAGACTAATTTGTCATCCAAAAATCTTTCTTAAGCACAAGATTAAGCTCATACTAATTTAAACTCTTGTTTTGCTCATCATTGATAAGAAGATTGTTATTACTTAGATAGGAACCATCATCAATCATCAGCACAAGCTTGAATAAGGTATTTAGTTATGTAACTGTTATTAAATCCTACTTCTGCCTGGTTCATACATAACTTATAAATATATCAACATAATTATCTGATTTTATTAAAACGAATCATACCATGTAGTGGCGTAGTAAGAATATGCAATATCCCAAAGAATATGCAATATCCCATAACGTCCTGCGGGTATCGTAAGAGGCGTTAAAGAGAAACTGAAACAGAAGATGGGTGGCAGCATCTCTCTGATAACAACTTAAATCAAGCGTAGCAAATATGGCAAGATTACCTCTATGAGGCATTCTATGAGGGTAGACTCTGTTTAGTTAAGATTTGTACTGGAAATACTTTAATTACTCGTATATCCTATCTCCTATAATATTGTGTAAACATTTTTAATTGTTTATACCTTTTAAGCAAGGTCACGTGCAACAGGCCTTCTCTTATGCTAAGAAAAATGGCTTAATAATTTGTGACACAATTTTAAAACGTCTAACTAACGTCATACATAAAATAATATCATAAGTTTTTATTTATTTATGTTAAAGACCTGTTTTCAAGCCACACATTCTAATAATATTGTTATTGCAGCTTCTCTACCCATTTCCTCAAGATATAAAAAAAAAAGATTATTCATCGACATTCCGGATCATTAATTTGACCAAGTCGCAAATCATGTGTGCTAATCGAACTGTCCTTGCGAAGCACTTTGATCGACGGCCCGTATTGCCGTCGCCAATGTCTACAGAACTCCATATAATACTTGTGTAACTATACTCGAGGCAGAATTCTATATCAACATCATCTATACTTCATTAGGTATGTGATATTAATACGAGCGACTAAGAAGAATTATTTTCTTATGAACTTTCACGTAGTCTAATAACTCTGTTAACGCCGTCGTATTTTATTTTTCTCTAGACTAAAATTATATATTTACAGATTAAGTGTTACAGTTGAGACGTCACCTTCAAAACTACAAACTGAAATATATTTAATTTTTTAAAAAAAAAAACGTTACCCACACACTAGGATTTTCTCCTGTGTCGTGGAGGCAGTTTACAAACATAAATTGCACAAACACAAACATCCAGACCCGGAACAATTATTTGTAGGCCATACAAATACTTGTTCCGTGCGGGATTCAAACCCGCGGCCCCCAGCGCAACAAGTGATTGCTAAGCCACTGCGCCACGGAGCCTCGCTTACTTTAACAGTAAAACTTCAAACGAAATTGTTCAAGAATTCAAACCCTGTAATTTTATATTTGTCATAATATATCCAGTCGCGTGGGTGTTGTAAAAGGCGGCAGAAGGAATCTCAAATAGATGATAAGTAGCAGCATCTTCCTAATAACAAACAAAAATAATTAAAAAAAAACTGTGTTTGCCAACTTGTCTGCCAAGCGAGTCTATTATGGCTAAATCCAATAATCTATGGGGGGGGGGGGGCTTATGTTTAGCAGTGGACTTCTGATAAGGGTATTAAATGAATATATGATACACTAGCTGTTCCCCGCAACTTCGCCCGCGTGGAGTTCTTTTTCGCGGAACCCTAAAATAAAAGCAGTCCAAGTTACTCCTTATAACATCAGCTATCTACCAGTGTGTATAAGTATTGACAAATATTGACATTAATATTTATATGATACTAACGTCACTCAATTGTTTTGCCTTCCCGGAACCCCTCCACTAACACTTAAGCTTTATGGTATGGTATTAAAGTTCAAATTGACTTTTAAGTATTATTACGAATCTTTTGTATGGGAATATAGAAAAGTGTTGTTTTTAGACTTTTTCTGGCAATTTTTTAAATTTTTCTCTCCGTAAGAACACTCCTCGTACATCAAGGATAATTAGAATTAGCAAAATCGGTTCAGCTGCTCTCGAGATTTGCGCTTAGCAACATATTCAGCGATTTATTTTTATATTATAGATTAGGTAAAATCCCAAAAAAGTTTTGTAATATAATTTAAAATTTAAAATTTTGTACAACCGACTTCAATTTTTTTTTATAGGAGAGAAGGCAAACGAGCATGCGGCTCAAATTTATATGGGACCATATGAGAAGCACCAGCTTTCAAATGAACAAAGAATCGTCGAAATCGGTTCACCCAGAAAAAGTTATGAGGATAAACACAGTAAAATTGAGTACCGTCTTCTTTTTGAAGTCGGTAGAAAATAGTCATCTCAACACACTCTTACATTATTTATTATACACACAGGTGACATCAGCACACTTAATAGTTTTTTATCATTCCTTTATCGTTTTTTATTATTCCTTAGCTTAGCGTCTTGTATAGAGCTCAATGCTTAGAACACAGATAATAGCTTGCTTATGAATACTCTGTGGTTAATAGTAACTAACGAAATTAGACGTATTAATTTTAAATCCGCAAAGTATCACTTTTTAATTTGCGATTTGAGATAAGGAAACAAATAAAAAAATAAGAAAACCGGGCGAAAATCACGTGAATATTTTTTGTTACATTGTGCTCCGCCATCATCTCATCCATAGCACACCTATCGCAGTGTAGATTTTTTTGTAGAAGAGTAATTTTACCATATTTCTATCAAAATGACTATTCTTAAATGGAGGCCTCTAAAAACCAAATCTTAAACACTTCGCGTTCATCTAGTTCAGTGACTAAAACTTACGTTCTTACCGTTTCCTCTGGTTTATGTCAAAATGTCCAGGTTACAAAAATGAATACGGTTTTAGTAATTATCGCATTTTTATTTATTATTTTGTATATTTATTAACATATTAAAGAAATAAAATTAATAACATTAATTATCATACAGTCCTACACGCCGCGGTGCCAAGAACGCTGGGTGTGCTTCCTCGCTGAAAAAGCCTTTGAGTGAGAAAAAACTAGATACTAGTTACGCTATCGCAAATATTGTGAACAAAGAGATAATTATTTAAAAATAAAAAATTTGTACAACCGACCTCAATATAAATTATTAATAATATCTCAGAAATATAGATCTATAGGTCGGACCTTGGAGAGGCACCAGTTTTCAAATAAAAAAAGAATCATCGAAATCGGTTCACCCAGAAAAAAGTTATGAGGTATAACACACCTAAAAAAGAAAAAAAAAGAACATACGTTCGAATTAAGTACCGTTTCCTTTTTGAAGTCGGTATAAAACATTCTCAATGTAAACGTAACACCAAAATGACCACAGTTGGAAATAAAGGATTTGAAAATTAATACAAAACTGAGTTATAGATAGTTCTACGAGTATATGGAGAACCACAGAATTAATTAAATGACCCGTCACGAAGTTCTGCGGCAACAATGTTAATTTCACTTATATTTATAGCCCAAGGATTAATTCCAAAATCCACATGGGTCCTAGTTGTGTTTGATAATTATAAGGGTTGAAATTAAATCGGATTTTGAAAATGGAGATAAATTGTTATGTAACCTTTTATTATAATATAATGTAAACAAAAATAACAATGACTGATTTTTTGCTTGTAGTGGATATTATCAAGATAAAGTGAAACAAGTATTCTTATAATAAAGAGCCTCACTTGTTTATCATTTCTTAGCAATCAAGCACAAGTTTATACGACTTTGTATATGTAAAGTTTGAATTAATAATTAATTTTTGATAAACCCATAGATTTGATAAATATCCAATCCTCGCAAATGAGAGAATGATTCGCAAGGCAATTAAAATAAAAAAAACCGGCCAAGTGCGAGTCAGACTCGCGCACCGAGGGTTCCGAACAAATCCGTAGGTATGAGTTTAAAATAATTAAAAATATTTTTATTATATGATGTAACTGAAAATTTATGCTTTTCGCAATTTTTCCTTTATCTGTGTTCACGGGAAGTACCCTGTAGGTTTTAATTTCTATTTCCATTTCAGTCTGTAAAAGTCCACTGCTCAACATATTATGCTTTTTCTACAGTTCGCATCATGGGGGTAATTTTACCATACGTGCCACGTTTGGCAACCATGGTTTTTAACAATTTTGAGCTGTTATTAGGAAGACACTACCGCCCATTAGTTATTTTAGCTTCCCTGTGTCACCTCTTACAACACCCACGGGACGATATGGGGTAGTGAATATTCTTACAACGCCACTACACAGCAAGGCTATTTAATAAAAAAAATCAATAAAATCGGTTCATAATTGATAAAAATGTCGCGTGACATACCTACAATAAAAATTTTCTTACAATCGAATTGGAAAATTATTTTTTAAGTTTGTTAGTATAAGTTTACGGCTGACTACGGCGCTATATAAAAGAGCACATCAAATACAACAATAAATAAGGAATAATATAATAAAATTTACATAGGTACTCGAGTTGCGTTAGCAAGCCACTGCAACTAGTGATTACATATTTTTTTAAAACTGAAGTGAAAAACGAAGTAAAGTCCACGTGATGTTGGCTTCTGCACCTTTAATTAATTCAAACAAAGAAGGCTACAGGTGTTTTCATCTATAAGGGCTAAGACGGTATGATGTATGATGATCTAATATAATGGCGATATTTGCACTATGAGTCTACAAATATCACCATTACAGTCCATTGCATCTATCGATACATACTACTATACAATAGGCCGTAAGCGGGACTGCTGATCATGAAGTCCCGGGTTCGAATCCAGAGTCAAGCCTAAATCGGTTATTTTGTCGTCTGTAAAGAAATTCTTCTTAGCAGCCCGGAGTGTTTTTTTTATAGGATAAGGGTGACAAACGAGCACACAGTCCACCTGATGGTAAGTGTTTGCTGCGGCCCATAGACATCTACATCTATCCTCTATTACAAATCAAAATGTAGATGCGTTGTCGCCCGTGAGGACTAAGATAGAATGCCTCATTTCCAGTAAAAAGGGCCTCCGGCCACCTGCACTCACCAAGCGAAACGCAGAGGTAAACCTCTACTTCACGCTGGTTTTCTGTGAGGTCGTGGTACCACCCCGGTTCGAGTCGGCCCATCCGTGGGACAGCAAAAACTGCCGCGTGGCTCTACCACTGTTTAAAATTGTGTGAAAATTGTTTCTCTTTCAAAGCACGTAATCACGTTGGTAACTAATCTCGCTCCGGTCGTCATGGCTTGCCGTCTCATCGGATTACGATAGTGAATTAATAGAGAGTGCACCTGGGCTTGCGCACGCACCTGTGCACTATAATTCTGTATTGCGGAAATGGCTAGTTTCCGTTGAGACTGGCCAAAACAACCAAAATTTGGTTCGGTTCAGGCGTCTATACTATTTGATAAACCTTTAAAGGTATAAGAGGTAGTACGTGCTCAGTATAGGAAGTGTGCAGACTAGTTACTTTACTATTATAAAATTGCAGATATTTTAAAAATTGTATTATCACTGGTATTAAATTTGAAAAAAAAAATACACAACACTTGGAGCTGGTCTATGTGTAGCAACAAACTTGTAAATAGCTGATGTTGATATTGATCAATATTTAATCTCGATCCTTACAAAGTAATTATTTTTAGATTTGTTAAATGTCTCTAAAATTTGTTTCATATATAAACTTTTCAGTGCCTTTATTTATTATCATAAAACATTGTTGTAAAGTAATGAAAATGTGCAGACGTGATTACTCAATTATAAATATTAATAGGTAATATTTAACTATTATGTACATTATCCTTTCATTTACTTTAATATGATAAAGACTCTTTCGACATCTAAGAATTAATATGAAATTAATATCAGAATATAGAAGAACCTTTGTCTTCGAAATAACAAAAAACGATCGTTTTCAATTTTTAGTAACTTAGCTTTTATCCCGTATTTTTAACTTTGGAAAAATAAATTAAATACACGGAGCTATATTCTCGTAAACGGTGCATTATAGGCCTCAATTAAGCTACCTCACGTACGTAGCTATCGAGCAGCAGGTATACCCCATTTAATTGTTTACTTTTGCTTCTTTTGGCGTCTTTTCCCTCTAATAACTGAGTATTTACTAAGCCCTTCCCCAATTCTTAGTGTTGGCACCTCTTTTTAAATTTTTTTCGCTAATATTGTTATTGAAGAGAAAACTTATTTAGTCACGTTGGGCAATTTTGGGATGAAGAAAAAGCACTGAACTCGCGTGACCATCACGCTCATAATATATGAAAACTTCTTTAGACACGCTGGGCACTTTTGGGATGGGGAAACCGTGTGTGGCCATCACGCCCATATATGTGCCCATATACATACATATATACATTGGTATATATGTATATATATATGTGAATATATTCGTGTATATATATACCTAGTCAGGTCATAAGTATTGTCACACAGTAAAAACTATTCTTTTAGAATGCTGGCCACAAAAAAGTTTATTGAATTCGAATTTCGAATTGTTCATGAAAATAAAACTGTATACTTTTTAGAATTTTACTCATTTTTAAATATGGAGTGGACGTGAAGACCGTGTTGCAGTTATTGCGTTGCATCGTTGCGGTTACACGACATATTAAATTTTTGACGTACTGAAAAATTTGAATGTAACCAAAAGATTCGTTTATCGTACCATCAAACGATACAATGAAGACTCTAATGTAGATGACAGGTCAAGAAATGATCGCCCTCGGTCTGTTAGGACTCCAGCAGTGATAAAAGCTGTGCAGGCGCGAATTCAAAGAAATCCCAAACGTAAGCAGAAACTGTTGGCCCTTCAGATGGGGTTAAGCAGAATCACGGTGAAAAGGGTGTTAAATGAAGACTTAGGGCTTCGGGCATATCGAAGAAAAACAGGACATCGTTTGAATGCTCGTCTAATGGACCTGAGACTGAAGAGATGCCGCGCTTTGTTGAAGCGGTACGCGGGAAAAAATATCGGGAAATTCTTTTTTCGGATGAAAAATTTTTTACCGTAGAAGAGAGCTACAACAAACAAAATGATAAGGTGTACGCACACAGTAGTGAAGAAGCGAGCAACCGTATTCCGCGTGTCCAACGGGGTCATTTTCCATCCTCGCTCATGGTATGGTTGGGAGTTTCTTATTGGGGCTTAACAGAGGTACATTTTTGTGAGAAAGGTGTAAAAACGAATGCAGTTGTGTATCAAAATACAGTCCTGACGAACCTTGTGGAACCTGTTTCTCATACCATGTTTAATAACAGGCTCTGGGTATTCCAACAAGATTCGGCGCCAGCTCATAGAGCGAAGAGCACACAAGACTGGCTGACGGCTCGTGAAATCGACTTCATCCGGCACGAAGACTGGCCCTCCTCCAGTCCAGATTTGAATCCGTTAGATTACAAGATATGGCAACACTTGGAGGAAAAGACGTGCTCAAAGCCTCATCCCAATTTGGAGTCACTCAAGACATCCTTGATTCAGGCAGCCGCCGATATTGACATGGACCTCGTTCGTGCTGCGATAGACGACTGGCCGCGCAGATTGAAGGCCTGTATTCAAAATCACGGAGGTCATTTTGAATAAACTTTAGTGTCATAAGAATCTACGTTTTGTTAAGTTCATTTTGGTATATAAATGGTTAGATAATGAATAAACTTGTTTCAATTATTTTATATTAAACATGTGACAGAATTTATGACCTGACTGGGTATATATATATATATATATAAGAAAGTTTTCACTTCTGACGTGCAATGCTACGACTGGCAGTTTTTTTTAATATATTTATTTATTTATTTATTTAAGCTTTATTTGCACACATACAAGAAATGTACAAAACATCGGACTTAATGCCTAAAGGCATTCTCTACCAGTCTACCTTTGGTTTGTGCAGAGAATCTAGTGATGGGTGCAAAACTCATAATTAAAAAAAAAATTAAAAAATTAAAGGTTTAAGGAAAAAAAATACAAAATTATAATATAATGATAATAAATACAATACACATACATATACATTTACATTACTACTTACATGCATACAATAGTATTTTATACTTGTACACAAATACCCACAATAAATACATACACAGTAAATAAATATGATATTTTTATATTATACATATTTGAGAATATAACAGTTTCCGAGGTTTTTTAAATTTTTTTATTATTATCCGAAACTACTGCTGCTTCGTTAAGTAATATTCCCAGAGCAAACGTTTAAAGATAGGTTTAGTTTTTGCTTCTTTTATATTTCTGGGTAACATGTTCCAGAGTCTTACTGCATTTGAAGCGAAAGAATTGTAAGAGAAGCCCGTGCGACAGAAAGGAACATGAAGAGTTAGATTTTCCGCGGAACGGAGACATCGGTTGTGAGAATCGTCCTGATACTGAAATTTGCATTTCAGATATGCAGGGACAGACGGATCGTGTAAAATAAAGAATAGCATAGAAAGGATTCTAAAAGATCTACGAAGTGGAAGAGGCAGCCATTTGAGCTGAGAACGGAATGAAGAAACGTGATCGAATTTACGTAAGCCAAAGATAAAGCGAATACAATTATTGAGAAGATGATCCAGTTTGTTAAGAAGTTCTTGAGAGGCATCAGCATAGCATACATCTGCATAATCTAGTATTGGTAATACGAGCGTTTGAACCAACATTACCTTTGTTCTCACTGGAAGAAAATTCTTGAGTCGATACAGACAACGCAAGGTGTTGATAACTTTTTTGCTTACTTCCGTGACTTGCGGCCGCCAACTTAGACTGCTGTCAATGATAAGTCCTAGATTTTTCACAGTAGCTGAATAAGGTATGACAGCATTATTAAAATTTAAAGGTGGCAGTGAATTAAAATCCAATGTAGATAAGCGACGGCTACTTCCAACTATAATTGCCTGGCACTTGGTAGGGTTAACAGTAATACCGAATTTGCTAGACCAATCAGAGATACAAGTGAGGTCAGAGTTTAGCTCAGTGATCGCATCTTCGATATCGTTAACATCAGACTGAGCATATATTTGTAAGTCATCGGCATAGAGATGGTACGTGCAGCGAATGTGAAATGTAATTAGATTTATAAAAATTGAAAACAAAAGAGGTGAGAGAATTCCGCCTTGAGGAACGCCAGCAACCAGCGTGCACCAGTCAGAAATAACTGGACCCACGCGAACAGCCTGCTGACGTCCCTGAAGATAGGATGCGAACCATTCCCGGGCTGATGAGGAGAAACCAATGTGAGAAAGTATTGTAAGAAGGATGTCATGATCAACAGCATTAAAAGCGTTTGAGAAATCTATTAAGACTAACACAATTTTGACTCCTCCATACCTATACGTAAATCTTCCATAACTTTAAGCAGGGCTGTTGTTGTACTATGTCCTGGCCTGAAACCTGATTGATAGCTACTTAAAAAGTTATTTTTAAAAACGTAGTCAGAAATTTGTCTGTGAGCAACAGCTTCAAGTACTTTTGATAAAAAAGGAAGAATAGAGATAGGACGGAAGTGAGAAACAGAACTAGGATTATTTATTTTTGGAAGTGGGAGAACAAAAGCATTTCGCCATAGTGAAGGAAAAACCCCAGTATTTAATGAAAAATTTACTATGTGGGTAAGTACTAGTAAGACATAATCGAGGATGAGATTGATCATGATTCTGCTCACATCATCAGAGCCTACTGCGGCGGACTTGATGGAAGAAATTGACTTTTTTATATCCTCATCAGTAACGGGAGAAAAATTGAAAGAGCTTTTGTAAAATTTTGGAAGAGAATTAACATGGGCAATAGTAGTAGATTTAATTGACGAATGCAGCTGTGGTGCAGTAGAAAAGTATGTATTAAGTTGATTAACAGAGAAGATTGAAGGATCAAAGTTAGAAGCAGGTTTACCTATCCCGATTGATTTTAAAATTTCCACGAGTGAGCCATAGAAGCGTTAAGGATATTTCGATGAATATAACGGCGTTTAGCGGCCCGCACCATCTGATTACACCGATTCCTAGCGGCTTTGAATCGAGTCCAGTTAGCAGTACACCGATTACTCTTATATTTACTAAATTCTCGATCACGCTTTGCCATAGCCCTGCGGATATCCTCAGTAATCCACGGCGCAGGAGATCGTTTCAGTCTGACTTTGTGTGGAGGAGCGTGTTTATCAAACAACTTCTGTATATTTGAATTAAAAAGAGCTACTTTTTCGTCAACACTCTCCACACTGAAAGTATCACTCCAATCTATACTACAAGCACCTTGCTGAAGTTTTTCAACATTAAGTCTCGCTAGATTACGCAGATGCACCGTCACATGATTGACCTTAGGACATTTAATCCTATAAGAAATATACAGTAAATCGTGCTGCGAAAACCCAGGGGCGGAGAGTTGACCGTGGCCAACGACATGGTCTTCAGAAGCGACCACTATTAAATCTATTAAAGAATCAGCAGTATCAAGATTGTGGTGTGTGGGGTCGAGAGGAAGAAGTGACAAATTAAAGGAGTTCATAACTGTATACAATTCACGTGACCTCGCTGAGTTACAGAGAATATCGGTATTGAAGTCTCCCATTATAATAAAGTGCTGATAATCAGAGCCAATAGAAAAAAGAGCCGATTCAAGGTCACAAAAATAATTAACTCCTGGTGGACAGTAAATTGCACCGAGAACAGTCTTAGTCCCACTGATGGTAATCTCCAAGAACATGTATTCTATTGTACCAGAATAAACAGATGAAGAAGCACATAATTTTTTATAGGGTATACCATTACGTAAGTATACCGCTACACCACCACCTCTTTTGCCCGTACGGTCATTTCTTAAGAGGACAAAACCAGGTATTCCAAAGGAGGTGGACGGTAAGGTAGGTTTTAACCAGCTTTCCGAAACAAGTATCGCAGAAATAGACTGATTATGAAAAGTATCAACAAGTTCATTATAATGTTGCGGAATGCTCTGAGCGTTAATGTAACAAACGTTAAAGTTATTAGTCAAACCATGAAACTTTTGAGTAAGCAGATAACGAAGAGTAGTAGGTTCCGAAAAAGAGTCATTTAGTGAAAAGAAAGAAGAATCTGAATCAGCAGAGAGAAATAGTTCATTGGTATCAGAATCTGTCATAATATATGATTATACTTATGATATATGTCTAAAAATATAGAAAAAAAAACCCTATTAACTGATAATTGCACTGCAAACAAACGCGCCGGTAAACTGTTTACAAAAAGAAAAATTAAAATATTACACGAAAACAACAAGTAATACTTACTACAAGAAAGTATCTAATTTTAATTATTTACAATTGCGTAGACAACAAAACTCGTACGTATTGAAAAAGAAGGAAAAAAAAAACATATGTTAATCACTACGAGAGGTGGTAATTTAAACGAGAAAAAAAAATACTCTAATGCGTAATTTCACGAGATTTAAGGTTCAGATTAGTCTGTACTATTACTTGTGTCGCAAATCAGCCTAATAACCGGTTGCGGAGAACAAAAGGATCGAATACAAAAGCGCTCAGTGACGTACACAGTACACACAGCAGTAGTAGTAATTAATAAGCCGTCGAAGTGTAAACAAAGTATTACCACTATCCCGAGAATGTTTACTTATTTTGGAATGCTCGTCGGGTCCTTGGCTGCTCGCTACGGGAAACTACACTACTAGTTCCTGCCTTCACTTGTTCCGGCTCCTCGTTGCACCCAGCTTTATGAAGATCGCGCAGTAGTGCATCCAGGTCATTAGCGCTAAAGATGTGACGTCGAGACCCATCAGGCAGTCTAACGCTTATGTTGCCCTCAAATGACTTTTTTAATTCCAAAATGCTTACGGGCTTGAAAAAATAAGTCTTGCCTGTATTTTGTAAGGAATTCCGATAATTTAAACGAGGTGCCTTTTAACATTGTTTTTTTAAACCAAACAGTTGAGCGCAAACAGTGACATATCTGTGAAGCGCATTAATATAGGACGAGTATGGTGTAATTTGACCGGGCCAAGTCTGTATGCTGCTCGAAGACAAGATGGTGCTATATCTTTAAGACCTAGATTTTCGTGAAAAATTTTGATCACGACTTCGGATAAATCTTCGCCTGGTTTTTCAGGGACACCGCCCATTAAAAGGAATTTCCTGCGATGCCTTGTTTCTATAATGTCAAGCGAGCGACTGACTTCTGCAATTTGCTGGCGAAGAAGGTTAAACATATCCTTGACGTAACTCTGAAAAGCGGTATAGTCCTCGCTGATCCTGTCTACATTGCTACTCTTGGAAGCGCTGGAGTTGAGTTTTGATTCAAAATCTGCCATTTTACGGGTGATGAGCGCTTCCAAAGACTCCTGACTTCTGGAAATATCGGCAATTGTGGACATAGTGACGTATGTAGTAACAACTGTTCGTGTGTAAAAAAAATCTTGGTTCCAGCAGTTTGTGCAGTGCTAAAAAAACTAGTGCATAAGAAGGTAAACCTTTACACGTTGATGCTTAATACTGTATTGTATGGAAAAATAATAAAAGTATGGTAAATTACTTCTTTTAAAAATAAATACGTTTTACGAAACGAAACACGTCTGCACTTATTTACACCCACCCGCAAATTTTTATGGATATAATAATATATTCGTATTGTTATGGAGTAAGCGACGATCTCTATTTGTAGAAGAACAAGTCTCCTAGTTACTTATTAATGTGCTTTAAAAGGGCGTAGAATCCTTGTACAATACGACTTTAAAGCGCTCATGGACTTAGATAAAAGCTGAACTTTCCTTAGACAGAAGTTAGATTACACGTTGAAGCTCAGTCTTACGCATTTTAATAAAACACATGATTTTTTTTTATTTATGACTCTATTACAATTAAACAGTAACCTCTGAATACATATTGATACCTCATATACTCATTCACACATTACAGCACTTCACACATTATCAAAGGTCTACAGCTGAACATACATCTCAACATAAATCGTAATAGCCTTATAGGGGGAAGTTTTTTTTTATAGAATTAGGGTGACAAACGAGCACACAGTCCACCTGATGGTAAGTGGTTGCTGCGGCCCATAGACATCTGCATCTATCTTCGTTTGCGAATTAAAATGCAGATGCGTTGTCAGCCTTGAGGACTAACTTAGAATGCCTCTTTTCCAGTAAAATGGGTCTCCGGTTCTCTACACTCATCGTACGGAACACAGCAGCATTAAGCTGCTATTTAACGTTGGTATTCTGTGCGAGCGTGGTCCATCCCCGGTCGAGCCAACACATTCGTGCTACAACTATACTATTAATATAGCTGCAACATGGCTCTACCACGTAAACAACGTTTACTATAAATGCGACGCGTTAGTGGCAGGCGGATTCGCAATCGCAGTTTTTTTTATTAGTTTGGGTTGTTAACATAAATATACTGCTGCCGATTTCCTGTTTCATTTCCCTCTGTCACCGTTATTTTATATATGTATTTATTTTATTTACACAGAAATATATCAGGTACACAATGACATGATAATAATGCCCTCCTGTTTCTTATCCTATCATCATCATTTCATCATCATTACAGCCCTTCACAAGTCCACTGCTGAACATAGGCCTCCCCCAAAGAATGCCACAAAACACGGTCCTGAGCCACCTGCATCCATCGACTTCCTGCATGTCTTACCAGGTCGTCACTCCATCTCGTGGGGGGACGCCCTACACTTCGCCTACCGGTACGAGGCTGCCACTCGAGAACCTTTCTTCCCCATCGGTTGTCGGTTCTTCGAGCTATATGGCCGGCCCACTGCCACTTCAGCTTACTAATCCGTTGGGCTATGTCGGTCACTCTGGTTCTACTGCGGATATCCTCATTCCTAAGTTTATCACGCAGAGAAACTCCGAGCATAGCCCTCTCCATAGCTCGCTGAGCGACCTTGAGCTTCCTCATACGGCCAGCAGTGAAGGACCACGTCTCAGTTCCGTAAGTCATCACTGGCAACACGCACTGGTTGTACAATTTCGTTTTAAGGTTTTGAGGTATGTCTGACGAGAAGATGTGTCGTAGCTTCCCGAACGCTGCCCAGCCGAGTTGAATCCGTCGATTGACCTCTCGGTCGAAGTTGGACTTACCCAGTCGGACTATTTGTCCCAGGTAAACATACTCGTCAACAACTTCGAGCTTAGTGTTCCCAACAACTACCGGCATAGGTGTGACATGGACATTGAACATGATCTTAGTTTTGTCCATGTTCATCTTAAGACCTATCCGTTGGGAAACACTATTGAGGTCATTGAGCATAGTGCTTAGGTCCTCCAGCGATTCTGCCATAAGGACTATATCGTCGGCAAATCGAAGGTGAGTGATGTACTCGCCATTGATGTTGATACCGTATCCTTTCCAGTCCAGAAGCTTGAAAACGTCTTCCAATGCGGCGGTGAAGAGTTTCGGGGATATGACGTCACCCTGTCTTACACCTCTCTGCAATTGGATAGGTTTCGTACTCTGGTTCTGTACTCGGATAGCCATCGTAGCCCTACTGTACAAGCACTTCAACACTTCGATATACCGACAGTCAACTTGGCACCGCTGAAGGGACTGCAGCACCGCCCAAATTTCGACGGAATCAAAGGCTTTCTCATAGTCCACATACGCCAGACATAGTGGCAAATTGTACTCCTCGGACTTCTGTACAATTTGCCGAAGGGTATGTATGTGGTCTATGGTGCTAAAGCCTTTTCGGAAACCGGCTTGTTCGGGAGGCTGGAAGTCGTCAAGTCTGCGCGCGAGACGATTCGTAATGACTCTCGAAAACAGCACGTAGACGCGGCTCAGAAGGGAAATCGGTCTGTAGTTCTTCAAGAGAGCGTTGTCACCTTTCTTGAAGAACAAGACCACCGCACTTCTGCTCCACGCCTCCGGTGTAATGCCACCATGGAGGACGGAATTAAAGAGCTTCTGAAGGACTTCAAGTACCGGTCTTCCACCCGCTTTCAGAAGCTCCGCTGTAATTCCATCCTCGCCTGGGGCCTTACCGTTTTTAAGGTGCTGGAGAGCCATCCTAATCTCGCTCAGACTGACATCCGGGATATCTTCGGAATAGTGTCGGATGAGACTCGCTCTTGGATCGTTACTCACACTTGCGTGTGACTCCAACGATGATGTGTACAGCTGCCCATAGAACCTCTCAATCTCACTCAAAATCTCAGGTGTCCCGGAAACGATGCTGCCACATTCTGTCTTCAGCTTTGACAGTTGGCTCTTTCTGGCAGACAGATCTCTGGCAAAGACTTTGGAGCCTTGGTTCCGCTCGATCGCTTCTTCAATACGAGCTGTATTGAAGTTGCGTAAGTCCCGCCGCATGCATTTGGAGATCTGTCTGTTCAGATGCCTGTATGCTGTCAAGTCTGTTGAAGAATGTAGCTTCATCTCCCGTCTAACAGCCATGAGATTAAGAGTGTGATCGGAGAGTTTTTGTGTTCTTCTGCGGCGGGTCTTGCAGAACTTAGTTCCAACCGCATGGACAGTCTCCACGAGCTTGTCATTCATATCGTCCACTTCATTGCAGTCTTCCAGGCACTGAAAACGGTTTTGTAACTCGAGCTGAAAGGTTTCGGGACTTTGGAACAGAGCACGAGGGGGACGGAGCGTTGACTTCATTAGACGAGACCTCTCCAACTTAACGTTTAGGTTCAGTGTGCCTCTAACCATTCGGTGATCGCTACCAGTTTTCACCCTCGCGATCACGGAGACATCACTGAACAGTTGTCGTCTGGTCGTCATAATGAAGTCAATCTCATTTTTTGTGGAACCGTCGGGGCTCGACCAGGTCCACTTCCTGTGGGGCCGCTTCTGGAAGAAAGAGTTCATCATAAAGAGTCCCTCTTTCTCCATGAAGTCGGCCAGCTGCTGGCCCCTTGGGTTCCGTTGCCCTATTCCAAATTTCCCTACTTTCAGCTCACCGTTCTCTCTTGTGCCTAGTTTTGCATTGAAGTCTCCCATTAACACCGTATATTGGGTTTTGGAGGAATGCATGGCTCTAGAGATATCCTCATACATTTCCTCCACCTCCTCATCGGGGTGTGCCGAGGTTGGTGCGTAAACCTGTATGACCTTCAGCGAATACCGTTTGGTGATTCTGAGTATAAGGTACGCAACCCTCGTCGACACACTCCCGATTTTTACAACGTTGTTAACGAGAGACTTGTGGACGATAAATCCGACACCTCCTTGGGACAGATGGTCGCCCTCCCGGTGATAGAGCAAGTTGCCGGATTCGAGGATTACCGTGTCCTCCCCCTCTCTTCGGACTTCGGATAATCCTATAATATGCCAGCGCAACTTGTCTATCTCTTCTTCCAGCTCCACGATCTTCTCGTCAGTCCTCAGGGTGCGTGCGTTGTACGTTGCCAGGTCGAGTCGTCTAAGGTGGCAACCGAACCTCCACCGGAGATTCTTAGCACCCCCTGCCCCGCCGTTACCATGGTCGCCACCGTAGCCAGGAATAGCGGGGCCGCCGGGGACTGGGGGCCGTTTTTTTGTTGCTCTCATCATTGGGGGGTATTTGCCATAGTTGCCACGCTTGGCGAGCGGGTTGGCAACCGCAGTTTTTTTATTGTAATTTGGCTATTATCAGGAAGATGCTGCTGCCCATCTCCTGGCTGTTTCCCTTTGTCGCCTTTTACGACACCCACGGGAGGATATGGGGTAGTGGATATTCTTGACCGCCACTACACGGCAATATCTTATCCTATATCCTTATCCTATTTTATCGTATTCTGTATTATTATTCTATTCTATTCTACTGCTATTCATTCTAATATAGGTAACATCTATGAAATGAAAATAATTGACTAAAATGAATGACAGAGAAGGCTATTTGATGTTCATCATTATCATCATTACAGCCCTTCACAAGTCCACTGCTGAACATAGGCCTCCCCCAAAGAATGCCACAAAGTACGGTCCTGAGCCACCTGCATCCATCGACTTCCTGCATATCTTACCAGGTCGTCACTCCATCTAGTGGGGGGACGCCCTACACTTCGCGTGCCGGTACGAGGCTGCCACTCGAGAACCTTTCTTCCCCATCGGTTGTCGGTTCTTCGAGCTATATGGCCGGCCCATTGCCACTTCAGCTTACTAATCCGTTGGGCTATGTCGGTCACTCTGGTTCTACTGCGGATATCCTCATTTCTGTGTTTATCACGCAGAGAAACTCCGAGCATAGCCCTCTCCATAGCTCGCTGAGCGACCTTGAGCTTACTCATCCGGCTAGCAGTGAAGGACCACGTCTCAGTTCCGTATGTCATCACTGGCAACACGCACTGGGTGTACAGTCTCGTTTTCAAGTTTTGAGGTATACCTGACGAGAAGATGTGCCGTAATTTCCCGAACGCTGCCCAACCGAGTTGAATCCGTCGATTGACCTCTCGGTCGAAGTTGGACTTACCTAGTCGGACTATTTGTCCCAGGTAAACATACTCGTCAACAACTTCAATAGGTGTGACATGGACATTAAACATGATCTTTGTTTTGTCCATGTTCATCTTAAGACCTATCCGTTGGGAAACACTATTGAGGTCATTGAGCATAGTGCTTAGGCCCTCCAGCGATTCTGCCATAAGGACTATATCGTCGGCAAATCGAAGGTGAGTGATGTACTCGCCATTGATGTTGATACCGTATCCTTTCCAGTCCAGAAGCTTGAAAACATCTTCCAATGCAGCGGTAAAGAGTTTCGGGGATATGACGTCACCCTGTGTTACACCTTTCTGCAATTGGATAGGTTTCGTACTCTGGTTCTGTACTCGGATAGCCATCGTAGCCCTACTGTACAAGCACTTCAACACTTCTATATACCGACAGTCAACTTGGCATCGCTGAAGGGAATGCAGCACCGCCCAAATTTCGACGGAATCAAAGGCTTTCTCATAGTCCACATACGCCAGACATAGTGGCAAATTGTACTCCTCGGACCTATGTACAATTTGCCAAAGGGTATGTATGTGGTCTATGGTGCTAAAGCCTTTTCTGAAACCGGCTTGTTCGGGAGGCTGGAAGTCGTCAAGTCTGCCCGCGAAACGATTCGTAATGACTCTCGAAAACAGCACGTAGACGCGGCTCAGAAGGGAAATCGGTCTGTAGTTCTTCAAGAGAGCGTTGTCGCCTTTCTTGAAGAACAAGACCACCGCACTTCTGATCCACGCCTCCGAAGTAGCGCCACTATGGAGGACGGAATTAAAGAGCTTCTGAAGGACTTCAAGTACCGGTTTTCCACCCGCTTTCAAAAGCTTCGCTGTAATTCCATCCTCGCCTGGGGCCTTATCGTTTTTAAGGTGCTGGAGAGCCATTCTAATCTCGCTCAGACTGACGTCCGGGATATCATCGGAATAATGTCGGATGAGACTCGCTCTTGGATCGTTACTCACACTTGCGTGCAGCTCCAAGGATAACGTGTACAGCTGCCCCTAGAACCTCTCAATCTCACTCAAAATCTCAGATGCCCCGGAAACTATGCTGCCACATTCGGTCTTCAGCTTTGACATTTGGCTCTTTGGCTCTTTCTGGCAGACAGATCTCTGGCAAAGACTTTGGAGCCTTGGTTCCGCTCGATCGCTTCTTCAATACGAGCTGTATTGAAGTTGCGTAAGTCCCGCCGCATGCCTTTGGATATCTGTCTTTTCAGTTGCCTGTATGCTGTCAAATCTGTTGAAGAATGTAGCTTCATCTCCCGTCTAACAGCCATGAGATTAAGAGTGTGATCGGAGAGTTTTTGTGTTCTTCTGCGGCGGGTCTTGCAGAACTTAGCTCCGACCGCATGGACAGTTTCCACGAGCTTGTCATTCAAATCATCCACTTCTTTGCAGTCTTCTAGGCACTGAAAACGGTTTGGTAACTCGAGCTGAAAGGTTTCGGAACTTTGGATTAGAGCACGAGGGGGACGTAGCGTTGACTTCATTAGACGAAACCTCTCCAACTTAACGTTTAGGTTCAGTGTGCCTCTAACCATTCGGTGATCGCTCCCGGTTTTCACCCTCGCGATCACTGAGACATCACTGAACAGTTGTCGTCTGGTCGTCATAATGAAGTCAATCTCATTTTTGTCGAACCGTCGGGGCTCGACCAGGTCCATTTCCTGTGGGGCCGCTTCTGGAAGAAAGAGTTCATCATAAAGAGTCCCTCTTTCTTCATGAAGTCGGCCGGCTGCTGGCCCCTTGGGTTCCGTTGCCCTATTTCAAATTTCCCCACTTTCAGCTCACCGTTCTCTCTTGTGCCTAGTTTTGCATTGAAGTCTCCCATTAATACCGTATATTGGGTTTTGGAGGAATGCATGGCTCTAGAGATATCCTCATACATTTCCTCCACCTTCTTACCTCCTCATCAAGATGTGCCGAGGTTGGTGCGTAAACCTGTATGACCTTCAGCGAATACCGTTTGGTGATTCTGAGAATAAGGTTGCTAACCGCAACCCTCGTCGACACACTCTCAATCTTTACAACGTTGTTAACGAGAGACTTGTGGACGATAAATCCGACACCTCCTTGGGACAGATGGTCGCCCTACCGGTAATAGAGCAAGTTGCCGGATTCGAGGATTACCGTGTCCTCCCCCTCTCTTCGGACTTCGGATAATCCTATAATATGCCAGCGTAACTTATCTATCTCTTCTTCCAGCTCCACAATCTTCTCGTCAGTCCTCAGGGTGCGTGCGTTGTATGTTGCCAGGTCGAGTCGTCGAGGTGGCAACCGAACCTCCACCGGAGATTCTTAGCACCCCCGGCCCCGCCGTTACCATGGTCGCCACCGTAGCCAGGAATAGCGGGGCCGCCGGGGACTGGGGGCCGTCTCTTCGTCACTTTCATCATGGGGGGTATATTGCCATAGTTGCCACGCTTGGCGAGCGGGTTGGCAACCGCAGTTTTTTTATTATTGTTTTGCTGTTATCAGAAAGATGCTGCTGCCCATCCTCTGCCCCAGTTTCCCTCTGTCGCCTTTTACGACACCCACGGGAAGATTTGGGGTAGTGGATATTCTTAACCGCCACTACACGGCATTTGATGTTATTTTCTAGTATTACATGTATTTCCTCTTGGTTTTTAGAAGTATTTGAAGTTGATTGCAGGCGTCTATGTACTGGAGTAGCTGCTTATCATCATATGGACTGTAATTTTCTTTGTCGCTTCAATGTTATTAGAAAAAAACTTTCCCATTTAATATTTTAAAAACGTAGGCTCAATATTTTGATTAAGTAAATGAAGGCGATCGCTTTTTTAAAAGCCTATAAATGTAGGTTGCTTTTAGTCGTAATGAGCGGGGTCGAGATAAGGGTTTTCGTATTTACGGTTCGCATGTACACATGTAATTGCTTTTTAAATAAATATTCCTTATAATATTTTTAATGAATATTTAACTTCTAGCCTTAATTTGGCTTTTGATTATAGTTATTATTTTTGAATATTTTAAAATTTTATATCTTTTAATCAATCATAACTCACACATTTTGGGAGAAGACAGACCTAAATTAGGAAATAATAGGTTAAATGTCTAGGAAATATAATATTAAAAATAATCAAAATTAAGAATGTATTTATTAAAAATTTCAAAATCCAAACTATACCCCAGCAATATTCCTCATATAAAAAAGATCATATCGATGGCAGCAAAGTAAAAACGGACATCTACAAAATCGCAATTTTACAGGAGAGCAGATTTAGTAAAAAATTGTGGTCATTTTGAGAGTTATGGACCGTTTAACATGAAATTTTCTACTAAACATTAAAATAGCATTCTTTACGAATTATGTAATAGTTTTTATCGCTAAGTCGTTGTTTTACTAAAATAATGTAGATGTCTTTTTTTACTCTAAAAACTTTGACGTTGAAGAAGACATCTGCCTGATATCCGTTTATACGTTGTGATAAAGAAGCGTCCATTTAATTTAAAATATATAATAAACTAAGATAATAATCTCCATTAATACTTTTAAGGGTGTTTGAAGAAAATCTAAGCAACATGCAACCAGTATTGCTCTTTTTTTGACGAAGTTTTGCAGATGTTTTTATTTACTTTGCATTTAACATTTTATTCATTATCAATTAATGAGTTACCTACCAGGCGGACAAATTCAAATGTCCGTTTCTACTGCGATGTTTTTTTTTTAAATCGAGGGTAGATGTCTTCATTTACGTGCCAGATTTTCTTCATTATAATGAAATTTGAAATAATTTTAATACAAACTTGTAGATAGGGTTGATTTAGGCTCATTTTTGTAAAAAAAGCATTTTCATAAAAATGTAGATGTCCGTTTCTACTTTGCTGCCATCGATATGATAAAATGATGGAATATGTTAATTGTTTTAAATACTTGTGACAATAATAATAAAGTAAAAAGCACTCAAGATGTAGTTTCAAGAATTACATCCTGAGTGCTTTTTACATAGATAGATATCTCAAATATCTCAAATCGTAAAACATCTTAATGAAAATAAGAAAAAATATTCAAAAATATTTTTGGTGTATAGGACCATATGTGAAACTTGAATATTGAGACAAAACGATAGAGACCAAATTGATGCCTTAAAAATGTGGCTTTGGAGGAGAATTGGTGGAATAACTCGCAGAGAAAGAAATAGTAATATAGTAATATATTAGAACAGATAAGAGTAGAAGATCTATAATTATTTTACTGACTGTAATCAGAAAGGACTCCATGTTTTTGCCCTTGCTACTACAATACTAATTCATGTTTAGATTATAATTGATGGAAAGGTAAAAAAAAAATGAGAATAAGAAGTAGACCAAGTCAGAAACACAATGAAAGTTCTACGCTCTCATAATCCTGGCCACTCGTATGTTTAAATTTTTCATAAATAAAATATATGATTTATGCAATTCTTACAGTGTACCCCACGTACATGATCAGGTAAAAGAGGAACTTGCTGTGGTGTCAAACAGCGAATTAAATAGTCAATAGAATATTTTAAATTTATAGAAAGATGATACTTAAGAAGATGCTAACAAAATACGACTACAAAAATTGTGAAGACCTACTTCATGTACACAAATTCAGTACAAAAGTCAGGGCATCAATGAATTGTATATTAATTTTGTGTTCATTATAGAATTATTATTATTATTATTACTTATTTGATATTTATTCTCCTGTTAACTTAAAAAATTGTTTTAATTTTTTTTTTAACAAAATTGATTTCTAGACAGTTTTTTAGAAATTGGTTTGGTTTTATGGAAAGTAAAGAAACCTAAATGCGGACTCTGTGTTTGTCGTAAACACAAAGAGTACCGCCGTACGGACCTGATTCTATTAAGATTATCTGAAATATGTTTATCCAAGCATCTACGATTATTACTAAAAGCTAAAGACATAATATTGAGGCTTAAAATGTTTATTGTTGTTTTTATTTTAAAAGATTTTGATACGGTTTTCATTTCAACATTTATTACATTTTTTTTAATTTAATAGAAATATAATAATTAAAAATTAAAAATGTTGTACAACCGACTTCAATATAAGTTATTAAGGATAACTCAAAAACTATTGGTCTGACCTTGATCAAATTCATATGGGAGCACACGAGATGTATCAGCTTTCATATAAAAAAAGAATTATCGAAATTGGTTCAAAAAGTTATGAGGTAACACACATAAAAAAAATACAGTCGAATTGAGTACCGTATCCTTTTTGGAAGTCGGCAGAAAAATAAAAGTCATTGTTTAAACAAAAGTTAACTTTAACACTTTCAGTGCGAAACAGGGCCTGAAAGACTTTGTCCATGTCTCGCCTATAGTGGGGCAAGGAAAAATATAAACTTCTTTGTCGTGCGGTAGGCGTAACTTCTATTTGGATCAGTGTGGGAAAGATATAAATATATATCTGATATAAATATATATCTGATTTCGCAAATGTCATATCGTGGTCAAATGTGACTCGTAGAAGTTTAGCCGTTGATTGCCAGGGTATCTGGCGGCCGTATAGGTTGATCGTACCTATCGATTTCTTCGGATTTTTGTATTGTCAATTGAGAGGGCATGGTTTGAAAGTGTACTGCTACACTTTTTTCAGGATTCACTTCGATTCTCCATAAGCGGAACCAATCACCTAGCGGTTGATTGCTGTTTGAAACATCTCGGTGAGGATTCTATTATTATGATAGACGGCGTAAAGTGACGTGTCATCGACAAAAAGAGCAGTATTGACTACTGGGTACATCGAGATGTCACTCGTGAAGAGTGTGAAGAGAAGTACGGAGAGAACGGAGCCCTGTAAGCGAGGACGTATTTACGAAGGCGATTCAATATGAGTCGCTCGTAAATTTTCCACAGTGTGCTAAGGAGACTGATTAGTCTCTAACTAGATGCTTAGTTGCGCGGTTTCCCTGGTTTCGGGTTTCCTATTACGTCTGCCTTTTTCCAGGCATCCGGGAAGGAGCAGCTAGAAAGAAGAGCGTCAAAAATGCCTACTAGGAGGGATACAAGCCGCGCGGAGAGAGATTTCAGTACCCTGTTGCTAATGCTACCGGAGCTGGGTGCTGATTTCTTTTTGAGGTTTTTTATTAGTTCTGTGACTACGTCGACTGTCACAGGATCCAAGAGGTCGCCCTCAGGTGGTAGTGAAAACTTACGCTCGACCTCCGCTTCGATCTCTGCTAGGTGAGCGGGATCTATCGGTTCGCTAGAGGGAGTACATCGAATCTCTTCCGCGAGGCATTCGGTCTTTTCAGAGTCGTCAAAGGATAGATCGAGGTTTCCTGGCCTATTGAGAGGCGACATAGGTGAAGATTGTTCTGATTTCAGAGCTCGGGTAAAATACCAGAAGGCAGTTTGTGATGGCTCGATATCCATCAGCAGATTATCCCACTTATCATGTCTAAACCCTTAAATGTGCTGTTTCACTTCGTTTTGGAGGTTGCGCATTCGAAATTTGTTATCTATAGTACGATGGTGATTGTCTTAGTGTCGTGTTTTCTTTAATCAGCTGTCGAATATCACTTGGAGAATTCATGTGTCGATTGCTCGACACTCGACACAGGAAGGCCGAGGGTGCTAATCGCCTCATTGGCCTCCTCTGGCGAGTTTATGTTGTCAGGGATTTTGTCTAAGTGCTGGGAGGTCATAGACTCGAGTTTGAATTTGAGCTTACGCCAGTCCAGGGGTCTGGTTGGGTCTGAAGGACCTCACCTGCGGGCTGGTCCAGCTGCATTAGGACTTGTCTATGGCCCGAGTTGAGTTCTAGAGTTTCAATCGATTACATGGACATCATGGACTCACGGCTGACAACGCATCTGCATTTTAATTTAATGAAGGTAGATGTAGATGTCTATGGGCCACAGCAACCACTTACCATCAGGTGGACTGTGTGCTCGTTTGTTACCCTTATTCTTTATAAAAAGAAGATTGGAACTCGTTGCGTCTTAGTAAAGAGCTTATTTCCATTATTTCAATGCGCTAAAATATGTTTTACCATTACCGTTACAGCCTATTAAAGTTCCCCATAGATTGCCCCATATATTGCCCTATAGATTGCCACGCTTGGCAACCGCAGTTTTTTTATTTTTATACGTTATTAGGTAGACGTTGCTGCCCATCTCCTGATTTGTTTCCCACTGTCGCCTCTTACGACATTTTTTTTCTTTAACCACTCAGCATAGTTTTGTCAGTCTTAAAACTTATTAAATGTGGGTACCCTCTACGAAAACCTTGAAATTTTGAAAAATAATAAAGATAAATCAACTAGAGTTTTATGTTTCCACAGTAAAGTCCATTACAGTTTACAGTCTCTCAAAGCTGAACATAAACCACCTCCATACATTGCCTTTTAAGGGAGATATTTGCCATAGTAGCCACGCTTGGTAGGTGGGTTATCAAACACAGGATTTTATTGTTTTAGGTTGTTATTAAGATGATGCTGCCCATAATACAATGTTTTAGTTTTCCTGCGTCGCCTGTTATGACACCTATGGGATGTTATAGCGTAGAGCATTTTTTAACACAGTCAATGTTATTATTTTGGCGAAAATATATCTAAAAACGTTGAACTTAAATGTTTATTTTTTTATAAGTAAAGATGACAAACAAGCCCACAGTTCAACTGATGGCAAGTGGATGATGTAGACGCATTCTTATTTTATCATCATCATAATTACTGCCTATCACAACTAACCTATGTTTATTTATGTTTGTCTTCCCAATCAATGTATATCTTAAATCAATGTATGTCTTCCCAAAATATTAGCGCTCAGTAAGGTCCTGAGCCACATGCGTCCATCGATTTCCTGCATCTCTTACTAGGTCGTTACTTCATCTAGTGCGGAGCCGTTTCACACTTCGCTTGCCAGTAGGAGACTTCTAAATACTATCAATAAAGTTTAATAAATCAAAATTGAGTTGATTTATAACTCCTGAGGACTAAGATTGAATGTATCGTATAAATAAAAAGGGTCTCCAATTTTTGTCACCCACCACACCAACACAGCATCATTAGGCTGCTATTTAACGCTAGTATTCTGTTCGAGCGTGATCCCTTCCTGGTCAAGCCGACCCAATCGTGCTGCAGCTATAAAATGAAGCTGCATGGCTCTTGGCTCTACCAAGTGTAGTGTTGTGAGTGTATTTACTTCAGTGTTTAAGCAGATGTCTTCGAATGTAATCTAAGTTATAGAAAATTTATACAGTTAAATCAATTGTTTTTAACGAGATGTATTTTCATCTAACAGCCGAGAAAAAATGGTTTAATCAATGAATTCTTACTTGATTCAAAATATTATCCGCTTTATACTACATCTGTATATGTAAATATTCGGCCAATTCACGTTAAAACGGACAAACCATGATATTGGAAGCAGCAAAACCAGTGTGAGGCTATTGGACCCATACCATGGCTTCTGCATTCTATTGACTTCCCAGCGTGGTGGTGTGGGAAATACGATAAAAAGCGTCTTATGCCTCGGACGTTCCTTAAAACAAACAAAACTTACCTTATACTATATTTTATGTATTGTATAAATAATAGGTCAAGGAAAAAGTATCTTTAAATTTTGTTTGTATAAAATTGAGAAAAATCTCTCTGGTTGTACTGTTTGTTTCTGGCTTGTTTTAATATCAATACATGTCCTATACATTAGGGAAATAAAAATAAAGTAAAAAACACATTCCGGCCATTTTTTAGTTGTTTTTCTGTCCGTCAAAATGAGTGATCTAAAGAAGAAATTCGATATATTCTTAAGTTTTATTACAAAAAAGGGAGAAATGCGACACAAGTCGCGAAAATAATTTGGGACGTTTTATGCGTTTATGGACTTAATGCAGTGTCAGTAGTGATGTTTTTTTATAGGATAAGGGTGACAAACGAGCACACAGCCCACAGCCCACCCGATGTCAAGTGGTTGCTGTGGCCCATAGACATCTACATTTATCCTCTATTACAAATCAAAATGCAGATGCATTGTCAACCGTGAGGACTAAGATGGAACGCCTCATTTCCAGCAAAAAGGGTCTCCGGTTCTCTACACTCACCATACGAAACACAGCAGCGTTAAGCTGCTATTTTACGCTGGTATTTTGTGAGAGCGTGGTGCTTCCGCGGTCGAGCCGACCCATTCGTGCTTCAACTATACTATTAATATAGTTGCAGTATGTTGCAGTTGTTAATAGGTTGAAAGTTTATTCAAACGTTTTCAGTCCGGGAATTTTGATGTCAAATAAAGACATTTAAGTAGCTAGTAGTAATAGACCGGACATCAGCAACATAATGGTCATCTCTTACTTAAGTCCTATAGAATATAGGGTAGGTTCGACCGGGGAAGGACCACGCTCTCACAGAATACCAGCGTAACACAGCAGCTTCATGCTGCTGTGTTCCGTATGGTGAGTGTAGAGAACCAGAGACCCTTTTTACTGGAAAAGAGGCATTCCATCTTAGTCCTCAAGGGTGACAACGCATCTGCATTTTGATTCGCAAACGAGGATAAATGTAGATGTCTATGGGCCACAGCAACCACTTACCATCAGGTGGGCTGTGTGCTCGTTTGTCACCCTATCCTATAAAAAAATCTACAATATTTAAAGAGGTAAAAGAGTAAACGATACTGTACCCATACAAATGAAGAAATCTTGTGGGCCTGTGCCACAGGGCCGTTGGATTTAACATGAAACGTCTATGTCAGCCAGTATAACCAGTACAAACAGTCAACGAGATAGCCTTCTTTTTAAATATTTTAATATAATTCCACAATACCAGGAGAATTACAGATGCGTTGCCGGCCTTTCAAAAAGGAGTAAACTCGTTTCTTGACGATCCTTAAGTGGTATTAGCCTGTAAAAATCGCCGATGGTAAACCATTCCAAAAAGTATTCGTGCGAGGAAGAAAACTCCTAATAAATCGTACATTAGTGGACCGCCATGAACCAAATGATGTGGATAGTAACGTAAATTTTGTCGCGATTTGCGTTGGTGAAATTCGCCGACTGGAATTAATCCGAACAACTCCTCAGCACACTCCCCATGATAAATACTATAGAAAATGCAAAGGGATGCAACACCAGTGAAGCGAACCAATTAAAGAGAACTTGGTCGTCGACGATTCGAGCCGCTCTGCTCTCTATGCGATCAAGTGGAAGGAGCTCGCACTGGGGAGCCCCGGCTCAGAGATGAGAACAGTATTCCAGAGGCCGAACCTGCGCCTTGTAAAATTGCAAGCGGTGTGCAGGCATGAAATACTGTCTGACTGTGACTACTAAGTAAGCCAACATTTTTAGAAGAAAATTTAGCTTTCTCATTCAAGTGGCCACACCACTACAGGTCATTCGATATGTCGACGCTGAAAACTGCGGCTACAAGGGAAGTGCCCTGAAATTGAGAATTTAAGACAAAGGTGTTCTTTTTAGCGCTAAATTGTGAAATTGTATAATAATTTATTGTGTAATGACTTTTAAGACTAGTAAGTAATATTTGTAAAAGAAACGAATTATATAAACATGGAGGCGCTCTCTTATTGGATTTGACGTTTCTCGATGTGCCTTTGGTCGTCCTCATACGGATAAAGTCGATGTCATTTTGTGATGTGGAGCAAGATCGGCATATTAGTAGTTAGAAGATAGCTGAGGAATTGAGGATTGATCACAAAATAGTTTTAACCTATTTGATAAAGTCTGGCTATACAAAAAAGCTCGATATTTGGGTACCATACGATTTCACTGAAATAAACCTAATGAATCGTGTCATCATCATCATCATCATTACAGCCCTTCACAAGTCCACTGCTGAACATAGGCCTCCCCCAAAGAATGCCACAAAGCACGGTTCTGAGCCACCTGCATCCATCGACTTCCTGCATGTCTTACCAGGTCGTCACTCCATCTCGTGGGGGGACGCCCTACACTTCGCCTACCGGTACGAGGCTGCCACTCGAGAACCTTTCTTCCCCATCGGTTGTCGGTTCTTCGAGCTATATGGCCGGCCCATTGCCACTTCAGCTTACTAATCCGTTGGGCTATGTTGGTTACTCTGGTTCTACTGCGGATATCCTCATTTCTAAGTTTATCACGCAGAGAAACTCCGAGCATAGCCCTCTCCATAGCTCGCTGAGCGACCTTGAGCTTCCTCATCCGGCCAGCAGTGAAGGACCACGTCTCAGTTCCGTATGTCATCACTGGAAACACGCACTGGGTGTACAGTCTCGTTTTCAAGGTTTGAGGTATACCTGACGAGAAGATGTGCCGTAATTTCCCGAACGCTGCCCAACCGAGTTGAATCCGTCGATTGACCTCTCGGTCGAAGTTGGACTTACCTAATCGGACTATTTGTCCCAGGTAAATATACTCGTCAACAACTTCGAGCTTAGTGTTCCCAACAACTACCGGCATAGGAGTGACATGGACATTAAACATGATCTTAGTTTTGTCCATGTTCATCTTAAGACCTATCCGTTGGGAAACACTATTGAGGTCATTGAGCATAGTGCTTAGGTCCTCCAGCGATTCTGCCATAAGGACTATATCGTCGGCAAATCGAAGGTGAGTGACGTACTCGCCATTGATGTTGATACCGTATCCTTTCCAGTCCAGAAGCTTGAAAACGTCTTCCAATGCAGCGGTGAAGAGTTTCGGGGATATGACGTCACCCTGTCTTACACCTCTCTGCAATTGGATAGGTTTCGTACTCTGGTTCTGTACTCGGATAGTCATCGAAGCCCTACTGTACAAGCACTTCAACACTTCGATATACTGACAGTCAACTTGGCACCGCTGAAGGGACTGCAGCACCGCCCAAATTTCGACGGAATCAAAGGCTTTCTCATAGTCCACATACGCCAGACATAGTGGCAAATTGTACTCTTCGGACTTCTGTACAATTGCCGAAGGGTATGTATGTGGTCTATGGTGCTAAAGCCCTTTCGAAAACCGGCTTGTTCGGGAGGCTGGAAGTCGTCAAGTCTGCGCGCAAGACGATTCGTAATGACTCTCGAAAACAGCACGTAGACGCGGCTCAGAAGGGAAATCGGTCTGTAGTTCTTCAAGAGAGCGTTGTCACCTTTCTTGAAGAACAAGACCACCGCACTTCTGCTCCACGCCTCCGGTGTAATGCCACCATGGAGGACGGAATTAAAGAGCCTCTGAAGGACTTCAAGTACCGGTTTTCCACCCGCTTTCAGAAGCTCCGCTGTAATTCCATCCTCGCCTGGGGCCTTACCGTTTTTAAGGTGCTGGAGAGCCATTCTAATCTCGCTCAGACTGACGTCCAGGATATCTTCGGAATAGTGTCGGATGAGACTCGCTCTTGGATCGTTACTCATACTTGCGTGTGGCTCCAACGATGACGTGTACAGCTGCCCATAGAACCTCTCAATCTCACTCAAAATCTCAGGTGTCCCGGAAACGATGCTGCCACATTCTGTCTTCAGCTTTGACAGTTGGCTCTTTCTGGCAGACAGATCTCTGGCAAAGACTTTGGAGCCTTGGTTCCGCTCGATCGCTTCGTCAATACGAGCTGTATTGATGTTGCGTAAGTCCCGCCGCATGCATTTGGAGATCTGTCTGTTCAGATGCCTGTATGCTGTCAGCATTTGCTATTCTGTATTGAAACCTAATGAAACCGAAACATTTTTGAAAAGATTGATCACTGGTGATGAAAAATGGGTTACCTTAGATAAGAAGGCGAAACCCGGATTAACACGCAATAAGGTGATGCTGTGTGTATGGTGAGATTTGAAGACCATCTTTTATTATATGTTTTTACCGCTGGGCAAAACCATCGATTTGGAAATGCCAACAATTAATGAAACTCAAGCAAGAAATTGAGAAAAAACGGCCGGAACTGATCAACAGAAAAGGAGTGGTCTTTCATTATGATAACGCCAGACCACACACATCTTTGGGCACTTAGCAAAAATTGAGAGAGCTTGGATGTAGTCCTAAACTTTGCACTCTCATATTTTCTACCTGTTTCGGCCTCTTCAGAATTCTTTGGATAGTGTTGGGTTAAAATGAAGAGAGGGCTGTAAAAACTACTTGTCGCATTTTTTTGATCAAAAATTTCAAGATGGCAAAAAGTTATCGAACGAAATGGAACATATACATGGTTATTTTTCAGAGAAATTTGGCTAAATTTTAAACTTAAGTTCAAATAAATAAATTAATAATGATATACTGTTATTGCAGTTTTTGAAAATACGACTAAATAAGGCTTGTACTTTTATTTTAAATTATCCCAAATTGAATGTGATTTATGGGCAACAACGGTTTTGTCTACCGGTAGACCCTTACGAATGTGTGCGTGCGCAGTAAAATCAGTTAAAATAAGGCATTACCACGCATTTTAAATTTAAAAGATAAAAAGGGCAGAATTTTTGACATTTTTTTTTGATTAATTTTTCTTCACCATTGGCCTTTATTAATTTTTCTGAACCTTCTCTGCGAATTTGGCCGGTTTTTTCAAAATAATTAAATAAAGTAAATTGTACCTATGTAAAATGCGAAGAAACTTTTTCCCCGACCTATATATATAAATTATGTCTATCATCATACATCGGTATGATCGATTAAAACATAGCTCTACACGCGAATATGAAAATGTTCACGAAGTAGGGAAGGCCCCATTCAGAACACAATCCATTGGGTACTGAAAGCAGCTTTTCATGTACTCACGTATTAATAAAAGTTTTTAACTGCCAGGATTAAACAAAACAACAATGGTGGTTACAGTTTTATATTATAATATTTTGCATATGGTAATGTTTGAAGATTTATTTAAATAATTGATTTATTTTATGTTATTATTATGAAAAACGTGTTACAAACATGCAGCAGCTATATTATGGATGCAGCTCGAATGGGTTGGCTTGACCGTGGTAGCTACCACGCTCTCACAGAGTACCAGCGTGAAGCAGCAAAAAATGCTGCTGTGTTTCTTATGGTGAGTGCAGAGAAACGGAGTGCTTTTTACTGGTTACGAGGCATTCTATCTTAATCCACAGGGGTGATAGTGTATTTGCATTTGGATTCTTAATCAAGGATAGATGTAGATGTCTATGAACTATACTTACAATCAGATGGGCCGTGTGCTTATTTTTCACCCTTATTGAACAAACAATAATCGAATATAAGCAAAAACATACAGCTATAACACTGGTATAGTTGTAGCACGAATGGGTCGGCTCGACCGGGAAAGGACCACGCTCTCACAGAATACCAGCGTAAAATAGCAGCTTAACGCTGCTGTGTTTCGTATGTTGAGTGTGAAGAACCGGCGACCTTTTTTACTGGAAATGAGTCATTCCATCTTAGTCTTCACGGGCGACAACGCATCTGCATTTTGATTCGTAATCGAGGATAGATGTAGATGTGTATGGGCCACACAAACCACTTATCATCAGGTGGACTGTGTGCTCGTTTGTCACCCTTATTTTATAAAATATAAATAAAAAAATCGGTCAACTGCGAACGATAACAACTGTGAACATGAATAGCGCTTTGTGCCATCAGCTTTCAACTAAATTATTAGAATTTTCAATCGGAGTTTTTATATTTTATCGATCATGTATTGATGATATGCAGGTATTCTAAAAGGTTTTTTTATTACTCTAAATGTAATAATAACCATAGAAATAATTTTCAACATTGGCTTTACACTTATCATCATATAATTATGTAGTAAATACGGTATAGAATATTTTTGAATGAAATATAATAAAGAATATTAACATGACTTTTTTTTATAAAATAGGGGTAATAAACGAGCACACAGTCCACCTGATGGTAAGTGGATGCTGTGGCCCATAAATATTTATTGATGATTTTATGATTAAGAATGAAAATGCAGATACGATGTCATGCTGATTGCTGTTTTTTATATACCAATTCAAACTGAACTGTGTAAGTGGCGCAAATATGAGTCTCTGAGAGATGACTACATATTTGTGCCATTTGCTGTAGAGACTATCGGTCCGTGGGGTCCACGTGCGGTGAAGTTCTTAAAGGTACTCCATCAGCGGCTGGTCGTTGCTGTTGGTGATAAGAGGGCTGGTTCTTGTCTCGCTCAAAGGCTAAGTATTAATAATAGGATTATATTGTACAATTCTTTGCTATTCAAACTCAAAATATTTTTACTCTCTGGTTATGCAGAAAGGAAAATCTCTCAGTTTTTATGTCACCATTGGTATTGCCATAGGGAACGTATAAAATTAATTTTTGCGTAGTAGAGCCATGCTGCAGCTATATTAGTAGTATAGTTATAGCACGAATGGGTTGGCTCGACGGGGGAAGGACCACGCTCTCACAGAATACCAGCGTAAAATAGCAGCTTAACGCTGCTGTGTTTCGTATGGTGAGTGTAGAGAACCGGAGACCCTTTTTACTGGAAAAGAGGCATTCCATCTTAGTCCTCAAGAGTGACAACGCATCTGCATTTTGATTTGCAAACGAGGATAAATGTAGATGTCTATGGGCCACAGCAACCACTTACCATCAAGTGGACTGTGTGCTCGTTTGTCACCCTATCCTATAAAAAAAATTGTTTCGGGAAATAATTAATACAATATATATTAAAATTAAGTTTAATCAATAAAATCTTTTCAAAATACCTTGTCATTGCTTTAAAAGCGTATAAGAAATTGTTTGAAATTTCATAATAACAGAAACATAAACTTCTTTATTCAATACAGATTATAAATAATACTTATTAAAAGTCACTCTTTTGTTTAATTTACCAATGGTTTGCCTAATATTTTAAGCCACTTTATGATGCTGCTTATATCCGGACGTGATAACATCAATCTGTATAATTTATGCGACCCCGCTTAGTTTCTGGTCTTCTTAGATAGAGGTTATAAATTACTCTTGCGCGCTAAAACCGCTGGGAGTTCATAAATTGCTAAAGCTGCTTTGTAAGGTGAAATATTATTCAATATTTCTGGTAAATCATTTTGCAATAATAGCTTTCAGCGTTTAAGGTTTATTAATATTATTAATAAAGGCAAAAACAATGTTTAAATTTAAAAGTTTAAGTTAAAATAGAATGATGTATTTTCTTGTGAATATGAATCATATTTTTGGTTTGTTCATGTGAGACTCTCGGACCAGATGTAAAAAAGATGTTTAAAAGTAGATATTTTATATTTTATAGCAAAATTAAATTTACGCTACTTACATTTTTTAAAAATTAATTATAAATTAACTAATAACAATAGAGGTGGAGCAATTTCGGATTCTGCTGGAGCATTTATTAAGCAATTAATTGTCATACAGTTTAATTTTAAAAAGTAGATATTTTATATTTTATAGCAAAATTAAATTTTCGATACTAAAATTCCTTAAAAATTAATTTTAAATTAACTAATAACAATAGAGGTGGAGCAATTTCAGATCCTGCTGGAGCATTTAAGGAGCAATTAATTGGCATACGGTTTAATTTTAAAAAGTAGATATTTTATATTTTATAGCAAAATTAAATTTTCGATACTAAAATTCCTTAAAAATTAATTTTAAATTAACTAATAACAATAGAGGTGGAGCAATTTCAGATCCTGCTGGAGCATTTAAGGAGCAATTAATTGGCATACGGTTTAATTTTAAAAAGTAGATATTTTATATTTTATAGCAAAATTAAATTTTCGATACCTAAATTTTTTTAAAATTAATTATAAATTAACTAATACTCGTAACAATAGAGGTGGAGCAATTTCGGATTCTGCTGGAGCATTTATGGAGCAATTAATTGGCATACAGTTTAGTCAAAAAAAAGAATGTCCTACGCTAACTTCCATCTGGTGACTCTCGGTCTAATAATCAGTTACACAAAGCCTGTCGCTACTCAAAGGGAGACACACAGGTATCGCTCAACGCTTACTACGAGGCTAATATTTGCTTTAAGGGATTTACTTGCTCTCGACTCTATTACTTAGTTAGTCAGTATGTAGTCAAGCACTGGGTTAATTTAAATAAGAAATTGAAGGAAGAATACTTGAATGCAAGTAAAAAGTAATAACATTTACAAAGTAGATGGATGAAGTTTATATTACGGAATTTTTAGTATAATTATTGTATTATATACAATTAAGGACCTATATTCTGCCTGTGTGTCCGCCTGAGTAGGAACCACCCTTTTATCTATTTCTGCTGCCAAATAATAGTGCCTGCACTGCTGTTTTCTTGTCTGATAATTACATGCTGTGAAACATTCCATCTGAGTCCACAGAGGTGACAACGTATCTTTATCTGTTTCTGTATCATGTATATGTTTTTCGCTTGATGTTAGTTGTAGGTGTCCATGGATTTCTGTAGCCACTTACCATCAGATACGCTGTAAGTTCGTTTGTCACTTCAGTTTTACTTACCATTCAAAGTGGAACACAGCATTCGGTGATTTTTTTTTAAAAAAACGTTACCCCCACTCTAGGATTTTCTCCTGTATCGTGGAGGCAGTTTACAAACATAAATTGCACAAGGACGCACATCCAGACCCGGAACAATTATTTGCAGGCCATACAAATACTTGTTCCGTGCGGGATTCGAACCCGCGCCCCTAGCGCAGCAACTTCCTTGGTATCAGAAATAGGTAAGAGAATGATGCCAAACCAGACGGATTCCTTGGCAGGAATGAAGTTCTAATGATTTTAAAATTAAGATCTCTCTTGACTCATACAAAATACCTTATTTCTTTATGCAGGTATTACATGACTTTAGTCCTCCTTCTCCCTTGCACCATCGGACAACTAGACGCTCAGCGAGTTGGTTCGAATTAAACGGTACAATCTGTCCTTCGTAATGCCTACAGCAAAAGAGTGTAACAATATGCCAGCACCAGTATTTCATTCTAACTACTACGTTTCTATATCTGTCTTCAAGACTTTGATTATGACAGTGCGATTTACCACCTAGGACTATATTACTAAGTATATATTTTATTAGGACTTATAACGAGCAAAAAAGTTAACGGAAAATCGAAAGGAACTTATTTTATATTTAGGATTAGGATTTTTTTATAAAGGTAATTATTAGCAATATTTGGAGATCTATGTTCAAGTGGTATATCTCATAGACTGTTTCAATAAAGACAGTAAAACAAATAAAAACAACACTAAATAAATGTGATTGTTAAAATTGACTTCCAGTATGGCATGCTAAAAAACCTTGTTGAACAAACCTTTCCGACACTTAAATCCCCTACGTCTGGTTATTCAGAAATTGAACACTTTTTCTCACCACTAGGGAATAAGAGGGTAAAACTCTGATTACAGACGCTGGACATTTGAATTTGTTGTTTTGTTAATGTCAACTAACTGTATGATATATTATGTATTATGTTATAAGGCCATTTAATTTTTTTTATTAAACGAAAAAACTAAAACTACGAGTATTGATATAATTACCATGGAAAAAAACAGATCACATCAATCCAAAAATAATGTGAGGACTTTTCTATAGCCATTTACATTCTTTGTAATACACAAGTTTTACATTTTAGCATGATATTTTCCATGTAGGTGAGACGGAGAATATCCACTGCCTCATATTATCGTTCCCTAGGGTGTTGTAAGAGGCAAGGCGACAAAGGACTACAACTCAAAATAATAAAAAAAAAACTGCAGTTGATAAGCCACTCAGCAAACGTGGCAATTATGGAAAAATTTCCCGCTATTAGACAATCAATATAGGAGGCCTATATTCTGCAGTGAACAGTTATAGGCTGTAACGGATGGATGGATATATGGATGGTATTCCGACTATTTTGGTATCTGATTTTGATGAGGAGATTGCTTAAATTATATTCGCTACGAATCACGTTTGCATTAATAAAGTTTAAAGAAATGGTTTCTCGGTTTCTTTTTAATCTAAATCCATAGTCTACAATGGTATTAATTTCAAGTGATCTATCTACATTAACACTATGCACCTCCTCACTATAATATCTGGTAGAAGGACTTAGTGTAGTCCTTAACAGTGTAGTCCTTAACAGTGATGACGTTTGCCGGCTCTTTTTCGAGAACTTTTTTAAACTGTTTTAAAACAAGCCTTGAAATATTTACAAATAATCCGACTTAAATGGATCAAAAATTACTCTCTGTCAAATTTTCTAAACCAATAGTATGTCGTTGTAAAAATATTATGTAATTATATTATACAGTATTATTATACTATTATTCGTAGAAATTTTAGTATTTAAAAATGCCAGAGTGGAGAGTGCACATACAAATTAATTCAATGGAGCGACAATGATGGTTATTGTACAAGGCTCGAAAAATTTTCGCTCTTGAAGAACCCTCAAATACGATCTCGAGGCGAGCAGTGTATTGTTCACTGGCATGTACGATCACAAGTGTGTATCGTTAACCCTCTTAAAGTTCATTCTTTTTGCTTGTTTTGTTGATCAATATGATTTTTATTCTAATAAGACATGATAACGTTTTGAGAGTTTAGCTATCATACATAATAATGATATTTGTTGCAATGTATTTTCCATTATCACCTCATTGGTGAACTTCGAGGAGGTAGCATTTCCTATTTGAGTCCAAGATTCTACAAGTTCACTATGTCGGCGATACTTTTACAATTCTACGATCAAGTAAGTAACTGCATTTTTAGATCATCTTGCCCCCGTAAATTCTAAAATTTAGTTTAAAATGGAACAGAGGCAAATAATTTTTTAGCTTATCTGAAATGTATTAGTAATTCAGAATCCTGGTAACACCCTTAGCTAAACTGTGTATAAAAAAAAGACCCATACTAATCTAACCATCCTTCACAGTTTGCTAACATGGGAAGATGCTGCTGTATTATCATGTCAGATGTGTCAGTCACTGACAAGATTGGCTGCATTTTGAAGCGAGCTTGTATATGACACATTTTTCAAGCCGTCCTTTCGGCGGATTGAAGATTATTCGGTTCTTACTATCCGTCAAATGTAATAACCTTCTACAAGATACAGGAATGTACAAGCTTGGTTGCGAATGTGATTTTTCTTATAAGGAATAGACAAAAAAAATCAATGAAACCCCGCATTAAACGAATAAAACTGACGCTCTTTGAATTTTGCAGTTTTTGAACACGTGCAGAACCGTGTCAGCTATTGCATCAGATATGATAGGCCACCTTAAATCTTTGTAAAAGAGCATCGATTAGTACCATGTATGATTCGCGAGTTTATTGACATTAAACAAATCCTGATTTCAGTAAAGAAGATGGGTCCTACAGTCTGCTTGGTATCCATTCAATAATAAAATTTAATCGTAACGCAATCATACTATTACAATACTTCAAGATACTCGCTCATTTTAGGCGTAGATCGAATCAAAATTAGTAATTTTAAAGTAGGCGTGGTTAATTATGATATTGGGTCGATAAACAATTTAAAACCGCCGTTTTAAAATAATATAACAACTACGATATTTTCGAGGGTTATATAATATGTTGTAATAATTATGTCTGTTTATTTTTCTTTTACTTTTTACAGGTAAAATATCCAGTTCTCTTCACTCACCATACAAATACAGTAGCATTGTACTGTTATTTCATGCTGATATTCTGTGTTCAATTTATCAGTTTTTCGATCAGTCATCTTTATTACATGAAGCTAATTTTTACGGATCTTATCGCGTTTAATTTAACTTTGTGGTCACGGGGGGAACACCGTTCGTAACAACTTTTTACTTGCCTGATTTAGATCTTAGCACTTCCTCGGATGTCCTTTTTTGTTGATATTTTGACACACGTAGGAATGAGATTATGGTCTCTACATCTCTTCAAGAAATTTAAAGATGTTATATATCTTACGCGCTTGGTCTTGAGATCTTCTAATCGGCGAAATTTATTGGCTATTACTAGTCCGTACTGGTTCACATAATGATTTCTTATATTTACGCGAAGACTACACATTAAGTGAAACTAATTTTTACGGACTTTATCGCGTTTAATTTCATTTAATGTGTAGTCTTCGCGCAAATATAAGAAATCATCAGTCATCTTTAGTCTGGTGTATGAAGATGTTCTTTCAATGTACTGAAAATTTACGTTTAGTTTTAGTTACATTCATATCACAATGTTTTAATATATTTTTTGGAGAAATACGGCGAACTTAAGATATTTTTCTTATACATAAGGGGGCCATAAGGGGTCATTATTACTACTCTCTGGAATCTTTTCGAGATAAGTTTAAGGAAATACTCAAATATATTAACTATGAGACTTTCACTAGATTTTATTAAAAATAAAAAATAAATTAACTAACAAGTCACGGAAAATTATTACAGACAAACATTGCAGTTTACAACACATTTGAATTCTGAACAACTACGATAACTATTTAAAAGAAATTAGTTAACAAATGTATGCTAGTAAATGATATTGTTACTAGCTTGGGGTTCGAGACAATTAAAAACTGCCGATTGAATTACCAAAATTGACACTTTAATTATACAACACTAATTACAATCTAAAATCACACTAATAATAAAACACTGTTCGCCGTTATTTCGCTTCGAAGTATTCTCTTGTATCGGCAATTCAATACTGCCTCGGTCGTGGTCTATACCGACCTTATATAGGGCCTCAGATAGTTTCCAGAATCTTCTACTGTAGCGACATCTAGAATGTTCGAGTACATATCGGTCCCGAAATTTCTGGAAGGATCTTGACTCTCCTAGTTCTGCTACTCGACACTAGAGGGCGCTAGTGTACCTAGTGTTGCCATGTACAAGACATTAATAGTGGCACGCAATACTTTCATTTACTCGACACTAGGGGGCGCTAGTGTAACTAGTGTTGCCATGTACAAGACATTAATAGTGGCGCGCAACACTGCCCCCTCCTAAGACATGCTCGTCCCGAGCATTATTGGCCCCATAATAACGCGCCAGTCGATCTACATGGACAATCTTAGGAGTACCTCTGGCACCTTTCTGTATCCGGTAGGTTACGTCATTGATCCTTGTCACAATCCGGTACGGTCCGTCCCATTTAGCTTGAAGCTTAGGAGATTTCCCTTTGCTGCGAACTGGATTGTGTAACCACACTAGAGAACCTTCATCAAACCCCTTGTTGTTTATTTTGCGGTCATACCGTGTTTTCATCTTCTCAGACGTTTGCTGGCCCGTCTGTCTGACGTGCTCATAAATGTCATTCATTTTGTTCCGCAAGTCATTTGCATAATCGGTTATACTGCGTGGGGCATCTGGTGGTATTCCGGTGATCAGGTCTGCAGGCAGCCGTAATTCTCTCCCAAGGTTTGCGAAAGCTGGCGTCAATGATGTACTTTCGTGAACAGCGCTTCGATATGACAACAAAAACGGTTGTATGTGCCTGTCCCAGTCTCGTTGCCGTTTTTCCACAACTTTTGCCAGGTACCTTTCCAATGTCTGATTAAATCGTTCTACCATTCCATCAGATTGTGGGTGGTAAGAAGTTCTTCGTGTTTTATGAGTACCCATAACTCTGCAAGTTTCCTGGAATATTTGAGACTCGAAATTCCTTCCTTGATCGCTGTGAATCTCTAAGGGTACTCCAAAACGACAGAAGACTTCATGAACTAGTTTATCTGCAACTGTTGAAGCTTCTTGATTTGGAATGGCGAAGACTTCTGGCCACTTAGTAAAGTAATCCATCACAACCATGAAATACTTGTTACCACTTTCACTTTCCGGAAACGGCCCCGCAACGTCAATGGCTATCCTCTCCCATGGTGCACCAACATTGTACAATTTCAATGCGCCTCTACTACGAATTTGAGGTCCCTTTACAGTCGCACAACTTGTACATTTGCGGCACCAGTCCTCCACATCGTCACGACAGTGGACCCAGTAAAACCGTTCTCGGATCTTCAGGAGAGTTCGTTTAACTCCCAGGTGGCCTCCTGAAGAACTACTATGGTACAGTTGTAGAACATCCGGTACTTTAGCCTTAGGGACAACCATTTGCAAATGACATCTGTCTCCCCGACCATTTTCCCATTTACGGCACAGGACTCCATCCTGAATCAGCAAGCTGTCCCATTGGGCCCAATAGCTTTTCGTGGTCGAACTCATTGCTGAGATGTCGCTCCACTTGGGCTTAGGAGCACTGGCCTTCATCCATTCCAGAATCGGCTTAATGTCCGAATCTTCCTGCTGTGCATGTTGTAGGCTGTCCTTCCACTCATTGCTGAGCTGGTCTGTCCTGAGCATTCTCACAGATACCACTTCCTTACCCTCTTGCCTAGTACAATGCTTGCAATCTTCAGGGCAAGGTCTTCTTGACAATGCATCTGCATTGCCATGAGATTTCCCGCTGCGATGTTCGATCACAAAGTCGTATTCCTGCAGTAGTTCAATCCATCTCGCAACTTGTCCTTCCGGATTTTTGAACTGCAATAGCCATTTGAGTGCAGCATGGTCAGTTCGTAAGTGGAATTTCCGCCCTAGAAGATATTTGCTAAAATGCTGCAAGGACTTTACCACAGCAAGCAATTCCCGTCTTGTGACACAATAGTTCCTTTCCGGCTTTGACAATGACTTTCTGAAGTACGCTATCACAATCTCTTGATCACCATTCCGTTGAGACAACACACCGCCAAGTCCTATATCACTTGCGTCTGTGTCAACTATGAATTCCTTGCCCGCATCAGGGTGCCCCAAAATAGGTGTTTTGCACAGACGGTTCTTGAGCTCCTGGAATGCTATATCGCAACTTTCATCCCAGCAGAATTGTCGCTTCTCCTCGGTTAGCTTGTGCAGAGGTTTGGCTATATCTGCAAAGTTCTTCACAAATCGCCGATAATAAGAGCACAAACCCAAAAATGCTCTAACCTGTGTCTTGTCTTTTTGGAACCGGCCACTCCTTGACAGCGGCAATTTTTTCTGGACCCGTGCGGATACCTTCTTCCGACACTACATACCCTAAAAAACTAACTTGCCGTTTGAATAGTGAGCACTTCTTTGGACTCAACTTGAGGTTGGCACTCTGGATCTTCATGAGCACGCGTTCCAGGTTTTGAAGGTGTTCCTCAAACGTACGGCCTACGATGATGATGTCATCCAAATAGACCAGACAGGCATCTCCAATTAGCCCGGTAAGTACAAGCTCCATCAATCTTTCAAACGTTGCTGGAGCATTGCACAATCCAAACGGCATGACTTTAAATTGCCACAGACCCTTTCCTGTGGAGAATGCAGTTTTCTCCTTGTCCTTAGGGTCAATTTCAACCTGCCAGTAGCCACTTTTCAGGTCCAGCGTACTAAACCACTTTACGCCTGTGAGCATGTCCAGCGTGTCATCAATTCTAGGCAAGGGATAGCTGTCCTTCTTCGTAACGTCGTTCAGGCGGCGGTAGTCAACACAAAACCGCATGCTGCCGTCCTTCTTCTTTACCAGTACCACAGGTGAACACCATGGACTAGATGAAGGTTCAATAACACCATCCTTCACCATTCCCTCAATCATGGTTTCCACTTCCTTTTCACGTGCTACAGGCAATCTTCTTGGCCGCTGACGAATAGGCAATTCTTGTCCTGTGTTTATTTTGTGTTGAACTAAGCCAGTCTTTCCTATGTCAGCTTCGTTTGACGAGAAAACATTGGCGTACTTGAGTAACAACTTCTTCGCCTTGACCATTTCATTCGGGGAGAGAACGCTGCGAGAGTCTTCTAAAAGTGTGGTCACTCTCGTTTGTCCATCCTTGCTAGGGGTCCCGGTCGATAGATATTCGCACCGACGCAACCAATCCACTTCCTCACTAGTACCAACCAATGTGTCTTTTTCTATAATCTGTTCCTGATCACAAAGGTTCAACACACGTACTCCTGAGATGTCGGTGGTTCTGACCAAGGTTCGAGCCACTTTCCATGGAAGGTCATTGTCTACCCTTTCCACGAGTACACAACGAGGAGCTTGCCCAGGACTCCGAGGAAGACTAACCGGCACAATCGTTTCCGATCTCGGCGGAAGAACAATCTTCTTAAGGCTGTACACATTCCCTGGTAACGCCCCTTCCATGAAAAGTTCCTCTTGTCCACATTTCAAAACACCTTGCTTAACGTCGATCTCACAACAATTCTTCCTCATAAAGTCTAGGCCCAGGATGCAGTCGTCCATTATATCAGCCACGATGACATTATGCAGGTAGATCATGTTGCCTAGCTTCAACTCCATCTCCTTCTCTCCACGGACGGGTATGCGCTGACCAGTGGCTGTCACCAAATTAATGCGTTCTCGGTTGTATGCGGAGTTCCCAAGGAACCGACTTATAAGTTGGGAACTGACAACCGTGCGAGAGGCTCCTGTGTCTATGGTCAGTTTACACGGCGTTCCGTTGACTTCGCCCTTGATGATTAGGCTGTTCTCATCATGGGTTTGTGAGATCGAAATCCTTGGGGCTCTTTTAACATCAGCCAGCCCCCGCCCCGCAGTCCTGGCTTTTACTCGTTTCCCTGCTGCTGCTGGGCGGTGCTATTAGCCGCACTACTCTCTCGAGATCGATCACCTTCCCTTTCTACAGTTCGCTTAGGGCAGCTGGATCGAAGATGGCCCCTTTCCCCACAGCCGTAGCACCTAGGGCTGTAGCTTTTATTGCGGTCCTGAACTGTAGCTGCTGCAATCTCCCTGACGCGGTGGGAACGATGATCCTGCCGCACGGCTTCTACCTCCAGTGCATGGGTCAAGGCGTTCTTAAGCGTCTCGTGGTGCCCGAGCCTCACAGCAGCTCTGACTTCAAGATCGCGGATGCCGTCGATGAATGTCTGCACCAGGTTCCCTACAATGAGCGCAGGTACAGACTGGTACGCTTTTCGAACCAGCTTCTCCACCTCAAGGGCCCACTGCTGCAGGTTTTCGTTACTGCGTTGCACGCGATCTTTGAGCTGCGCACGAAAGACGTGTTCCAAGTGAGCGTCGCCATATCTCGCCTCCAATGCCTCAAGGAGCTGCTCGTAAGTCACTTCCTTACCGAGAGCTTCCAGAACAGTTAAGGCCTGGTCGCGCAGGCCTAGGGTGAGAGCAGTCATAGCCTGACTTTTATTCCAGCCGTTCGCTTTCATGACAGCCTCGAACTGGATTTTGTAGGCCGACCAGGAAGAAGTCCCGTCGAACGGTGGCACTTTGAATCCACGTAGCGAAGGTGTTGTAGCTACCACGGGAGCTGTAACTCCATCCCCAATTTTGAGGTCGTTCAGCGTTTTCTTCACGTCAGCCATCACGTTGTCAACCCGATTGTACACTTGGTCGATTCGGGTTTCAGCTTCCGACAGGTGGTTGTCATATTGAGCAACCTTATCCTTCACCTCACTTATTTCTTTCCCGAAGGTAGCGTGAAGGTCCTTCATAAGAAGTATCTGCTCTTCCTTATCGCGTTTGAGCTGCTCTTCCAACCGACGGCCCTGTTCCTCCTGTTGGCGGGCCTGTTCCTCCTGTCCGCGCTGCAGCTGCTCTTCCAACCGACAAGCCTGTTCCTCCTGTCGGCGGGCCTGTTCCTCCTGTCGGCGAGCCTGTTCCTGCAGCATCATCATCAGAACACCTACGTCAGGTGCTGCAGATGCAGGAGCTGCTGACGGGCCGGCCTCCGTGGTCGGCAACTGCCCCGCCGACGTCTGTAACGTTGCACCACCAAATCGTCTCTGGTCCGTCTCCTGTTGGCGTTGACTTCGGGTACGGATACCCTCGGTGTCGTCTTTAGGTAAAATCGGCATATTTGATCCCACTTCTGACACCAATTGTTACGAGCTTGGGGTTCGAGACAATTAAAAACTGCCGATTGAATTACCAAAATTGACACTTTAATTATACAACACTAATTACAATCTAAAATCACACTAATAATAAAACACTGTTCGCCGTTATTTCGCTTCGAAGTATTCTCTTGTATCGCCAATTCAATACTGCCTCGGTCGTGGTCTATACCGGCCTTATATAGGGCCTCAGATAGTTTCCAGAATCTTCTACTGTAGCGACATCTAGAATGTTCGAGTACATATCGGTCCCGAAATTTCTGGAAGGATCTTGACTCTCCTAGTTCTGCTACTCGACACTAGAGGGTGCTAGTGTACCTAGTGTTGCCATGTACAAGACATTAATAGTGGCACGCAATACTTTCATTTACTCGACACTAGGGGGCGCTAGTGTAACTAGTGTTGCCATGTACAAGACATTAATAGTGGCGCGCAACAATATTAAACATTTATGTGTGTGTTCACAACTACAGTAGCAGTTGGAGCAACGTTAAAACTAAATTTAAGTTTCTTGAGAAAACAAATATGTACATACCTACATTTAAGCCTTGGAGCGTCTGAAGCAACGTGTAAAGTGCAAGAGTGCTGTGAAGACGCACCCAATTACAAAACAACTGCTATTTTCTACTGCTTCTCTCAAGTTCATAACAATTTTATACATAATATACTCAAAAAATGGTAATAATTTTAGTACGTGAGGAACCTAGAAAATATTTTTTGAATTAATATCCTAGAAAGCCAGTCACCCAGCCACTAAAATATTCACTACTCTATATATATATAATTTTACTTTTCATCATCCTTGTTTAAATGGTTGACTGACTCCGGTATATATATCACTTTGTGCATGGAAATATAAATAAATAAAATAAAAATATGGGACAAACAAACTTACGGTTCACTTGTTGGACATCAGCAGTCACCTTTAAACAAAGAAGACTACAGGTGCGTTATCACCTCTGATGAATAAGGTTCGATAAGATTCGATTGTTCACAGCCTGTAATTATACTGGCTGTCTACAACACAGCGGAACACAGCGGAACACAGCGGTGTACGAACTGCTGTTTGGCGGCAGATATAGATAAGAGAGTGGTACCTATCAGGACGCACTACTAGGTGGAAAGGAAGTCCTACCAGCTAGCATGTGCCATGTTTCCTTCATCTACGAGCACAGTCCTTCATCCAGAGCCATGCTGCAGCTATATTAGTAGTGTAGTTGTAGCACGAATGGGTCGGCTCGACCGGGAAAAAACCACGCTTTCACAGAATACCAGCGTAAAATAGTAGCTTGACGCTGCTGTGTTTCGTATGATGAGTGCAGAGAACCGGACACCCTTTTTATTGGAAATGAGGCATTTAATCTTAGTCCTCATTGGTGACAACGCATCTGCATTTTGATTTATAATCGAGAATAGTTGTGGATGTCTATGGGCCGCAGCAACCACTTACCATCAGGTGGACTGTGTGCTTGTTTGTAACCCTTATCCTATAAAAAAAAGGTATATCACTGATTCGAATCCAAGTTGGTCGCGTACATTGAAATGTAATAGCGAGCGCTTAGCCTATATGCGCTGAGAGAATATTCCCCAGAATCGACTTAAATAACTAACATGCATACTATTACTCCAAAGTTCCAAGCAATCTGTGAGTGCACTCTGCGCGCTACATTTAGGTTTGAATCATTATTATGATTTCACAGAATACCAGCGTAAAATAGCAGCTTAATGCTCGTTTGTTTCGTATGGTGAGTGTAGAGAAGTGGAGACCCCTTTTACTGGAAACGAGGCATTCCATCTCATATAGTCCTCAACGCATCTGGTTTTCTCGCATTTTGGTTCTTTATTGAGGATAGATGTAGATGTCTATGGGCCATATCATCCACTTACCAGCAGGGTCCACCTGATGTGTTGTTTGCTCGTATGGTATTTTCCTATGGGTACACGCGACTAACACTAAAATTATGAATGAATTGAATTACACAGAAGAATATGAATTTTTACAGAAGAAGGCCATAAGAACAATCTATGATTTAAAACCTAAAGAGCCGCTCCGACAAAAATTAAGGAAATTAATATATTTACTTTGGCCTCTCAATACATTTTTGAAAATGTAATGTACGTACACAAAAATAAAAGTAGTTATACAAAAATAAGTGATATTCATTCATTTATAAATACTAGGACAGACACAAGCTAGTAGTACCAGTTACTCGATTCCACCGAATTAGTAATTCATACTTGGGCCGACGTATACGCTTTTACAACAAAATCCCAGAAAATACACAAAATTTGACCTTCTCGAAGTTCATCCAAAAAAGTATTAATGGATGATAATAACCTCTTGGAATGAGGAGATCGCTAACAAGCTATTTCTAATTTGTTTTGTGTGATTCATTGTGTAACATATATGATTGTAAGCTGTTATTAAAAAAAAGTCCCGCTGGGTTTCTTGCATGTTCTTCCCAGGACAGAGGTTTTGTTTCAAACCAGTGGTAATTAAACAAAAGAGTGACTTTCAATAAGTATTATTTATAATCTATATTGAATAAAAAAAAGTTTCTGTTTCTGTTTTTCATCCATATTCTATAAAAAAAATCATTATTACAGCCCTGCACAACAAGTTCACAGCTAAACATAAGAAAATGAGAATCAAAGTTCTCAAATGGCAATATTGATGAGCAAATTGTAGGGCGGCCTCCCACTAGTTTGAATATTTAAATATCCTAAAGAAGCTGAATAAATTATTTTTTTTTTCACTTAAGAAAATTCTGCTTTACAGATAAATTAAAATAATAATAAAAATAAATTAACTAGATAGCTTATACCGTTTTATGTAAGTTACGTTAGTACATAGCCTCTACCATGCGGTAGAGGCTATGCACATCAAAACTAAAGACCAAGAACTCCATAAAGGCTATTAAATGCTTTGTTCGAACTGCCAAAGATTAGACCTAATGTTGCGGCAAGTCGTCTACATGAACCTTTATTTAATCCTACGACAAACTCATATTACGAATTTCCTACTTACTACCTACTGCTTATAACTTTGTGGGTTAGATATTTATGAAAATTATTATTTAGCAGACCTTACGGAATTTGAAATTTATTGAATAGTTGTTTGTTTTATGTAAATTCTAGACTAAAGTTTAAATGATGAGATAAAATATATAGGTGATCATAATATCACATTCCACGTATATGCGGAATGATATAGAACGAAAATTCTAAAAACAGATAGTGTTAACTTCACTGCTTACGCGTATATGTATATTATGTTACTTTTTAAATATATTTTGTACACAAGTAAGCACTTTGTATCACCTGTCCGTGCTGTAAATGACAAGTCTGACCATTAATAATATTACAATTAAAAAAGTTAATTTTCTTATTTTCCGAAGTGGGATGCGTATTTTATGATGTAAGAAACTTCGATTTTCAGGTGTATATTATACATAGTACTGGTGTAACTTCGATCGATTTGCCGCCATTTTACATATATTTTTTTACCGTGTTTGTTAAATTATATTATATGAATAGGCGTTAAGGAATGATTTCTATATGTAAAATTCTGATGAATTGCAGTGATTTCTTTGCCTTATCAGGTACGAAGCCGTTAGTCAATTTTAAGAAGCTTCAAAAAATAGGAATCAGCCGTATATTTGCAATCACATTTTTCACAGGTACGTCAACAATCCCCTGTCAAAGATAAAAAAAGATGGGGATAACTCATTTTTATAAGGATAAGACGAGCAGTGACCTCTGTCAAAAAGGCTGACGAACAACAAAGCTCGAATATAATCTAATCTTTTTTTATAGAAAGAAGAAAAGAACCCTTTAAGGAAATACAAGGAATACAATCGCGTGAAACAAAGATTTCCGAAGGAAAGGAAGATGTCGCGGATTAAGCATTATTAAGCAGGTCCTGAAGCTAAGTGCTTACTGTCGGCACACAGGAAATAAATCAATTTCTGCATATTAAGACAATAAGTCGGTAAAGCCTCATCAGACCTGAAGACTGGTCCTCGTCCAGTCCAGATCTGAATCCGTTGGACTATAAATTATGATCATTACTAGAGGACATAGCCTGCTGAATACTTTATACCGATATTAAATCTTTAAATATATCTTTAGAGCTGGCAGTGACTAAATTCCCTGTGGAGACGGTGCGCAAATCTATAGATTCGTGACCTGAGAGATTTAATGCCTGTATCTAAACCATAGGCGGCCACTTTAATAAAAAATATTTTGAAATAGTTAGACTAGTCTTTAGAGTAGTAGAGTAAACGCGAGGCCTGTAATGTTTTTCTTTTATTTTTATAACTTTAAAGGGTTTTGTCACACAGTACGCTCTACAACACTAGCCGAAGCGCGGGCACAAGGCGTAGCGGGGCGGGAGCAGCGCGTGTGCGGGGTGAGCGCGGGGCCTGTATACTGTTATATTCTGTAATATATATATATATATATATATATATATATATATATATATATATATATATATATATATATATATTACAGAATATCATCATTATAGCCCTTCACAAGTCCTGAACATAGGCCGAACATAGGCCTCCACCAAGGAATGCCACAAAGCACGGTCCTGAGCCACCTGCATCCATCGACTTCCTGCATGTCTTACTAGGTCGTAACTCCATCTCGTGGGGGTTCGCCCTACACTTCGCCTACCGGTACGAGGCTGCCACTCAAGAATCTTTCTTCCCCATCGGTTGTCGGTTCTTCGAGCTATATGGCCACCTGATATCCTCATTCCTAAGCTTATCACGCAGAGAAACTCCGAGCATAGCCCTCTCCATAGCTCGCTGAGCGACCTTGAGCTTCCTCATACGGCCAGCAATGAAGGACCACGTCTCAGTTCCGTAAGTCATCACTGGCAACATGCACTGGTTGTACAATTTCGTTTTAAGGTTTTGAGGTATGTCTGACGAGAAGATGTGTCGTAGCTTACCAAACGCTGCCCAGCCGAGTTGAATCCGTCAATTGACCTCTCGGTCGAAATTGGACTTACCTAGTCGGACTATTTGTCCCAGGTAAACATACTCGTCAACAACTTCGAGCTTAGTGCTCCCAACAACTACCGGCATAGGCGTGACATGGAGATTAAACATAATCTTTGTTTTGTCCATGTTCATCTTAAGACCTATCCGTTAGGAGATACTATTGAGGTCATTGAGCATAGTGCTTAGGTCCACCAGCGATTCTGCCATAAGGACTATATCGTCGGCAAATCGAAGGTGAGTGAAGTATTCGCCATTGATGTTAATACCATATCCTTTCCAGTCCAGAAGCTTGAAAACGTCTTCCAATGCAGCGGTGAAGAGTTTCGGGGATATAACGTCACTCTGTCTTACATGTTTCTGCAATTGGATAGGTTTCGTACTCTGGTTCTGTACTCGAATAGCCATCGTAGCTCTACTGTACAAGCACTTCACCACTTAGATATACGGACAGTCAACTTGGCACCGCTGAAGGGACTGCAGCACCGCCCAAATTTTGACGGAATCAAAAGCTTTCTCATAGTCCACATACGCCAGGCATAGTGGCAAATTGTAATCTACAGAATATAACAGTATAAAATAGCAGCTTAATGTTGCTGTGTTTCTTATTATGAGTATAGAAAACCAGGGACACTTTTTACTGGTAATTTTTATCCTAGTCCTTATGGGTGACATCATCATCATCATCATCATCATCATCATTACAGCCCTTCACAAGTCCACTGCTGAACATAGCCCCCCCCCTTCCCAAGGAATGCCACAAAGCATGGTCCTGAGCTACCTGCATCCACCGACTTCCTGCATGTCGTACCAGGACGTCACTCCATTTAGTGGGAGGACGCCATACATTTCGGCTACCGGTACGAGACTGCCACTCGAGAACCTTTTTCCCCATCGGTTGTCAGTTCTTCGAGCTATATGACCGGCCCATTGCCACTTCAGCTTACCAATCTGTTGGGCTACGTCAGCTCTAGTTCTACTGCGGATATCCTCGTTTCTAAATTTATCACACAGAGAGATCCCGCGCATAGCCTTCTCCATAGCTAGCTGAGCGACCTTGAGCGTCCTTATACGGTTAGTAGTGAAGTACTACGTATCAGATCCATAAGTCATCACTTGTGTTCTTCTGCGACGGGTCTTGCAGAACTTAGCTCCGACCGCATGGACAGTTTCCACGAGCTTGTCATTCATATCGTTACTGCATTGCAGTCTTCTAGGCACTGAAAATGCTTTTGTGACTCGAGCTAAACGGTTTCGGGACTTTGGATTAGAGCAAGATGGGGACGGAGCGTTGACTTCATTAGACGAGACCCCTCCAACTTAACATTTAGTATCAGTGTGCCTAACCATTCGGTGATTGCTATCAGTTTTCACCCTAGCGATAACTGAGACATCACTGAACAGTTGTCGAACCGTCGGGGCACGACCAGGTCCACTTCCTGTGGGGTCGCTTCTGGAAGAAAGAATTCATCATAAAGAGTCCCTCTATCTACATGAAGTCGGCCAGCTGCTGGCCCCTTGGGTTCCGTTCCTCTATTTCGAATTTCCCTACCTTCAGCTCACCGTTCTCTCTTGTGCTTAGTTTTGCATTGAAGTCTCCCATTAACACCGTATAGTGGGTTTTGGAGGAATTCATGGCTTTAGAGATATCCTCATACATTTCCTCCATCTCCTCATCAGTATGTGCTGAGGTTGGTGCGTAAACCTGTATGACCTTCAACGAATACCGTTTGATGATTCTGAGTATAAGATACGCAACCCTCATTGACACACGCACAATATTTACAACGTTGGTGACAAGAGACTTGTGGGCGACGACATAAATATTGAAGAGCAAGGTGCTCTTCTTGCTCTTCGCCTGTCATCTACCTGTCACCTAAATTAAACATTATACTGTTAGTGCCTCGTTTCGTTGTTTTAAAAAATATCTACTGTTACGACCCGCAGTTGCCCCTGCAAAGGTTCAATATCCCGGGGCACATGAGCGAAAGATTAAACGGGTAGCCGCGGGTTCGAGCCCGAATGGCCATATGGAAGAATGTCCTATTATACTAAACTGAAGGGAGAAGGCTAGAAAAATATAGTACGTACCTGTATCCGAAGCTAAGATCGCCCCAAGGCTCGGTCAGGCCGTAGTTGGGTGTAAGGTGCATGGAAAGTAGTGTTTAGTGATGTGTATGTGTCTGAGATCTGGACCAGCTGAGGTGACCTGCAGCGGCCGATTTCCAGGCTGCCCCACAATGCTGCATCAATCCTGTAGGCTTCCCCGCTAGACCATTTCTTTCTTCATGGCACTATTTCAGTCTATTAACTTCATTGTACATTTAACTAACTTAAAATCGCCTAATTCCACATTCATCGTAGAATCGAACCCGTGACACTCGACACAGTAACGGACAGTAATTGAAAGTTCAACATTCAATGTCCCGGATACATTATCACCAAATTACGAATAGTGGACTAACGCGATCCCTTGATAAGTCACCCGGTTCAGAGTTACAAACACAACTAAATTCCTTCGTTCGATATCCATTACTACGCCGCGATAAGAATTCAAAATACGCCTCGTTGGCACGTAAAACTAACCAAACAGTCAACACACAAAAAAGGGCATTTAACGCGACGGCACAATTACTTCCAAAGAAGTTACTTTAATCAGTTAAACACAATACAGAACTTTGAAAAATTGCCCAGAACTTAAACCCTAGACAACCTTAAACGAGGCGGTTTTCACGAAACACAATTAGGTAGCGAAGTCACGCGCACAAAAATCTAACAATCTAGACCGAACTCCGGTCACGCGAAACCTCTGCAGCGATAACCGAGATACGCGGATTATCCGCACCGCCGCCAGCGAGCTACTAACTCTCTTCGCCCAGCACCGGAATCACCGGAGCCAGTACACCACCGCCCCCGCACCGCGACTCGCGCGACACCTGGCACCATCGGGTGTCTCACGAAGTCGAACATGATTGGTGGCGTACAAATTACCTTTTTTGGGCCTAAACATCTACTATTTCTTATAATATTTTATATGCTAATGTTTCAATATAATAATAATAATATGTGATTCGATTTTTGAATAATGTTAGTCTAGTTTCTGTGATGTTAATGTTGTTAGCCTATGCGTCTCTTACAGTATCTTTGTACTCAGGCCTTTTATGTTGCGAGCTTATAAAAAAGGGAAGGGGGCGATTATTTATCTTGGTGCAACGCTTCGTAAGCCACGTTGCCCCAAAATCGATAATCTAGGGGTGGGATAAATTGTGTTCAGTGATCACATTATCCTTACATCAACATCAACATCAAATTCTCTTTGATGCCACCGAAAAACACATCCTGACATGGGTGAGTTGTCTATGCGTCGTCCGAACAGGGGCTGGCGGGCCCCGGTTCTGATGGCTAAATCGTTTCGTTCGATATTCTGGGCGTTGAGAATCGCCCAGAACTTGAAAGTGTGGCGATTAACGCAAACCCTTAATAGGAGAGACTCATGTCCAGCTGCGGCCTTTTACGGTTTCTATGAAGTTGATTTATTTATACTATGATATAACTTTTCGTTGTCTATCTTTTTTCATAAATAATCCGTACCATGTATTAGCAAACTAATTTTCCATTTGAAAGCTTTTCTATTTTCTTGCTCACAGAAGTGTTGTTTCGCTGGATTCTGTCTCCGCATTTAGGTTTTTCACTGCTCTGTAAAAATATAAATATTTCTTTGATTAAATATAGATTCAAAAGTTAATATCCAGTATGCATTAAAAATTTACAATAATCAAGAATTGAAATAATATTTCGTATTGAAACACCGCAAGCCTTCTTTGTGCAATAATTTACCACTTACTTTACGACTTAGGAGCGTTCAAGAAAAGAACTTACCCCTTTTAAAAGGCCGGCAACGCATCTGCAATTCTCCTGGTGTTGCAGTTGTTCATAGTTGGGAATCGACAGTTACTATCAGGTGAGATGCGTGCTCGTTTGACCCACTTCTGTAAAAGAAAATTCTACAATTTTGACGGCTTATCGTGTAAAGCCATATAAGTTGTCTAATATAGTGATGATGCTATAGTAGTTTACTTGTGCTACGAGGGTAAAATCTAATTCTCAGGCATTTTTCAAGTTTGTATGTGACGTGATTCTGAACGGAATTTTGTTTGATAAGATTGTATGTAGTTAAGATTTTTTAAGCTAGTAAACGCAGCCAGCGTTCTTGGCTCATCATGTTAACATCATTCTAAAAAGTAATTTATGTTTAAATTTTTTTTTTATAGGAGAGGGGGCAAACGAGCATGCGGCTCACCTGATGGTAAGTGACTACCGCCGCCCATGAACAACTGCAACACCAGGGAGGGAATTGCAGATGCGTTGCCGGCCTTTTAAAAAGGAGTACGCTCTTTTCTTGAAGGTCCCTAAGTCGTATCGGTCCGGAAAAATCGCTGATGGTAATCAATTCCACAAGGAAGTCGTGCGAGGAAGAAAACATCTTCTAAATCGCACAGTGGTGGACCGCCAATCATCCAGATGGTGTGGATGGTATCGGGAGTTCAGCCGCGATGTGCGTTCGTGAAATTTGGCGGCTGGGATTAATCCCAACAATTCCTCAGAGCACTCCCCGTGGTAAATGCGAAAGAAAATGCAAAGAGATGCAACATCTCTTCGCAGTGCCAACGAGTCAAGCCGCTCGGAAAGGACTCGGCCGTCGACGATTCGAGCCGCTCTGCGCTGGATGCGGTTAAGTGGAAGGAGCTGGCATTGGGGAGCCCCTGCCCAGAGATGGGAACAGTATTCCATGTGAGGCCGAACCTGCGCCTTGTAAAGTTGCAGGCGGTGTGCCGGCATGCAATACTGTCCCGCTCTGCTGAGCACACCAAGCTTTTTAGAGGCCAATTTGGCCTTCTCTTCCAAGTGACCACGAAACTGTACGTCACTCGATATGTCGACTCCGAGGATACCGATACTGGCTGAGGCAAGAAGGGGAGCGCCTTCAAACTGAGGAGATACGACAAAGGGGTTCTTTTTAGCGGTAAACGCGCAAATTTGTGTCTTCTGAGGATTAAACTGGACTAGATTTAGTCGCCCCCAATCCGACACTTTGTTCAGCAAAGACTCGACTTAAGACACAAGTTTGTTCCGGTACTCGGCGACGTTTTCCCGAGAAATATTGACACGGCCAGTGTATAGAGCATCACCAGTGCTGTCATCCGCATATCAATGAATGTTACCAGTTAGCAACATATCATTGATATGCAGAAGAAACAGCGTTGGTGATAGCACACAGCCTTGTGGAACACCAGCGTTAATAGGCTTGTAGTCAGAACATGCACCGTCTACACCGACCTTGATGCTCCGATTTGCAAGGAAGCTGGTGATCCAATTGTACAATTTCTCGGGAAGCCCATAGGAAGGGAGCTTCGAAAGAAGCACTTTGTGCCAAACCCGATCGAAGGCCTTCGCAATGTTCAGACTAACGGCCAACGCCTCCCCCTTGGACTCTACTGCCTCCGCCCATCTATGGGTCAGGTAGACCAGAAGTTCACCAGCTGATCGACCCCGACGAAAACCGTATTGGCGGTCACTAATTAGCTGGTGATCCTCAAGGTACCGGTTGAGCTGGCAGTTAATAATGGATTCCATTATTTTGGAGAACAAGGAGGTGATCGCGATAGGCCTATAGTTGGACGGGTCTGAGCAGTTGCCATTTTTAGGGATCGGGTGAACAAAAGCTATCTTCCATGAATTCGGGACTACGCCTTGGGAGTAGTAGTACCGTAAAAGACGCGTTAGAACCGGTGCCAACTCCGGAGCACACGTCCGCAGCACAATTGGGGGGATTCTGTCAGGCCCACTCGACTTCTGGATGTCCAGGGAGAGAAGTGCTTTGCGAACCGAGCGCTGTGAGAACAGTACATCCGGCATGGAGTACTCACACCGCGGGATGGTCGGCGGTGTTTTCCCCCCGTCATCAAGAGTCGAGTTGGACGCAAAAAGGGAGCCTAAAAGGTCAGCTATGTCTTTTGCGTCTTGGGCCAGTGAGTCGTCCTGCCTGTGCAGAGATGGTAATTCCCTTGGACAGCCTTGGCGAGAGACCAGAATGCACGGGTTCCCGAAGGAAGGCGAACTAGTTTCTCGCCAATTCTGCCTATGTGCTCTGACTTTGCCTTGGCAATAACTCTTTTGAAGGACCTGGAGGCGAAGTTATACTTCTTTTTAAGTGTGCTGATATTTACATCCCGAGTCGCCGAAGCCGCAGCCCAGGCTTGATAACACTCCTGCTTACTGCGTAATGCAGTCTTACAGGAGCGACCAAACCAAGGCTGAGATCTGCCTCCGATGGGTACCACAGATGATGGAATAAATAGTTCCATTTCCTGTAACACCACATCAGTGACAGAGTCAGCAACAGCGCTGGGATCTGTAGTGTTATGCTACTTACATATCATTTTACATTATTTTAAATTCATTTTTCCATTCTGTTTCGATTTTCTGCATACACCTCAAAACTGGATATTTTACATCACCTTTATTTCCATAGGATCCTGTAAAGAATTAAACCATAAGAACACAATATCAAATCATTTTTACTTCGTATTTTCACACTATCAGCACTTTTTAATTGGTGTCAAAGGAGTCTACCTTTTTCGATCTTTTATTTAGTTTTCCGCAACTCTGCAATTTCGGGCTTAGTGCGCGCAGGTGCGCTACCATTTTTCCTATATCAATAATATCTCATTTTTCACTTAAATCTTGCCGTTTTTCTATTACGAGCCTAAAACCAAAATTTGACATGTTTTGACATCGTTATTTATCTGGTTGTCATGACAATTATATTCAAATTCGCTACCGGTCTGTTGTTTCTACTTTGATAATTCCACATAAATACTCTTTCCTCTTGGCCATTTACAAAATATTTGCGTTTAATTTAAATAATTTTTCCGTTCTTTCTAAAAAGGTATAAAAGCCGAACAATCGGTCAAGAAAGTCAGTCTCGCTTCAGTTCTCAAATTCGAAGCATCTCCTAAAGGCCTTATCCCGGGGCCGCACTGCCCCGGGATCCTGCAAGCCTCTGTCCTGCCTGAAGCCGCTGGATCCTACAAGCCTCTGCTCTGCCTGAAGTTGCCGAATCCTGCAAGCCTCTGCTCTGTCTGAAGTCAGCGGATCCTGCAAGCCTCTGTCCTGCCTGAAGTCGCCGGATCCTGCAAGCCTCTGTTCCGCCTGAAGTCGCCGGATCCTGCAGGCCTCTGTCCTGCCTGAAGTCGCTGAGGATCCTGCAAGCCCCTGTCTTGCCTGAAGTCGCCGGATCTTGCAAACCTCCGCATTCACCCGAGGCGACGCCTAGAGACGCCCACACCTTCACCTACGCTGTGCGTGCTCGTTCCAGGCGCTGAGAGCACTTACTGTACACCTTGGACCTTCGGGCTCAACTTCAACACTAATCCTTTTTTTTTTATCTTTTTTTTTTAAATAATTGTAAATCACGACATCCATCCACATCTTCATTTTTTTTTATAGGATAAGGGTGACAAACGAGCACACAGTCCACCTGATGGTAAGTGGATGCTGTGGCCCATAGACATCTACATCTATATTCGATTTAGAATCAAAATGCAGATGCGTTGTCACCCATGAGGACTAAGATGGAATGCCTCGTTTCCAGTAAAAAGGGTCTCCGGTTCTCTACACTCACCATACGAAACACAGCAGCGTTAAGCTACTATTTTACGCTGGTATTCTGTGAGAGCGTGGTCCTTCCCCGGTCGAGCCGACCCATTCGTGCGACAACCATAATATAGCGGCAGCATGGCTCTACCACGTAGTAAAATTAAAAATTATACTCCATTTTGTTATATAAAATTGTACATATCTTTTAAATTTTAAATATATTATTTGTTTTTGTTCTATTTTTGTTGTTTTGTTACTGTTAGGTAAGATTCTTTTGTATTTAATTGTCGCTTCACGACATTTTGGCGCCCAAAGTAAAAGTTCTCTTTCTCTTTTCTTCACCTTTACTGCGCCTTGTCCATTCCCTTTTGATTTAATTGCTTTCTCTTTCGTTCTTAACTCTTTATTTATTCATCCTTTTCATAACTTCCAAATTCTAAAACAACACTTCATCTAGTGTTTTAACTTATCTGGATTATATTTAGACCTACATTTAACACTTCACTTACATTCATCACTTTAATATTTTTATTCTAGATAACTTAAAGAGGTATAATTTTTAATTAAATTTTTATTTCTTAAACTTAACTTTACACTTAATTATAACAATGAAAAGGGTTATTAAGTACGAATTCCTTAACAAGGCCGAACTCGAATATGAAGTGAAGATTAGATGTGAGGAACCAGCTAATACTGTTTTGCTTTAAAAAAAAACAGGTTTTGCGTTTAGTTGCGAATTCTCACCCTGAAGATATTCTGACTTCTCCAATTCCGATTGAGGATGACTTGTCTCAAATTGATTCTACCTTGACCTACTTGGACTGTAAAATTAAAAAATTTTTACAAGGCGAAACCAAATACTTGCGACTAATAGAAACTTTTATTAATCATGTCTTTTACAGATTGGAACGAATAGATACTGACTTAAATCCAGACTTTAAAGCTATTTTCGATACTTTGAAGATGAAATTTGACGATATTACTAAACAATTTAAATCCTTGACTCCAGCCTCAACTGAAAATGACCCTCCATCACTTGACCCTCCTGTTGACCCGACTGTCACGGAACTCCCTCTTGTTCTCACACTTCTATTCAGATCCATACCCCGTATCCTCCACCACCACCTCAATCTTTTTCTCCAACTAACGTCTTCAAAGATCTGAAAAGACACACCTTCAATGGTAAAAGCTGTCCAAGATCCTTTCTTCAAAAACTTGAAGAATACTGCTTAGCTCGTGGCTTGTCCAAAGACTTGTTGATTTCACAAGCGTTCGAAATTTTCACTGACAACGCTCTTCATTGGTTCAGATTTAAATATAATCAGAATCCAAACTTAACTTGGAACGAACTCTCTTCCTTATTAATCAAAGACTTTGGTGGTTTTGATTATGATCATAAACTTTTAGAAGCGATTAGGAATCGAACTCAAGGTCGAGATGAACCTATCGTCATCTATATTTCCATCATGTCTGGAATGTTTTCTCGTCTTTCGAAGAAACTTTCTGAAACAGAACAATTGGAGATTATTTTGAGGAATATTCGCCCATGTTATTCAGTCTTCGTAGCTCTAAAAGACATTGACATAGAGTCAATTGACTCTATCGACTCTCTTTTGGCTACTTGCCAAAACTATGAAAAATTCCTAGACAGAGACAAACAATTTAAAGAACCAAATGTACAACAAAGTCCTCTTATTTCTGAATTTAACTACAAGCATTCCACTTCAAGTTCAGTTGACTCTCCAAATTCTTCTAATAACTCACGACCTTCTCCTCCCTTCATGAATAAATTCACTTCATCCTACAAATACCCTTCTAGACAAGTTAATAGTCTCTCTCAAACTAAAGCTCCTCAACAAAGCGCTTTTTGTGTTCGCTGTCGTAAACAAGGTCATTCTTTGAACACCTGTACTCAACCACGATTCGTGATTTGTTTCAAATGTGGTCTTAAGGGTTTTAAAACTGCAGATTGCCCTACTTGTTCTCCCAAACCTAATACTAGTTCAAAAAAACTAACTGCTGACTTGAAAAGTAACTTAAACTTTGATAATGACGATTGGACTAATTGGATTAAAACAATTCAAAACTTCTTTTCTTGTTACAAAATCTCTTCTACACTCTACTCCAAAGAACAAGATCTTAATCGCCCATTCGTTAATGTCAATATTTATGACTTAACTTTATCTGGTTTACTAGATTCTGGCAGCTCAGTAACTATTCTGGGTAATAATTCTCATTTGGAAATTCTTAAACTGGGCTGCAAACTTCTCAAGTCAGATCTTATTACTGTCTCTACTGCTAATAATAAAAAAAGTTAATTCATTGGGTTATTTTGACTTACCTGTTCATTTCAATAATCAAACTCATTTAATTAAAGCTTACGTTTTCCCTGAAATATTTCCTTCGCTTATACTAGGTATTGACTTTTGGAGAAAATTTAATCTTTTACCTAGTGTTTTATCTTCTCTTAACTTTACAGAATCTAAATGCTCTGCTATCGAAACTAAAGATACTAAAGTTTTACCTTATGAGCATTTAACTCCTAATCAAAAGAACATCGCTAATGACATCATCCAACGCTTCAAGACAATTTCTTTTGAAGAAAAAGGTATCCTGGGAAGCACACACTTAATCACCCACAAGATTGACACTGGTGATTCTCTTCCTATCAAACAAAGATGTTACAGACTGTCTCCTGAAAAACAAAAGGCGTTAATTAATGAAGTTGACAAGATGCTGGGATGGAACGTCATTGAACAATGCGAAAGTCCTTGGTTATCTCCAGTTCTCATCACTCCGAAGAAGAATGGTGAATGGCGTTTCTGCGTAGACAGCAGGAAGCTTAACTCAGTTACACGTCGTGATGCTTATAGTCTGCCACTAATAAGCGAAATTTTGGACAACTTGAGGAATGCCAAATACTTATCAAGAATTGACATTGCGAAAGCATTTTGGGAGATTCCATTGAATCCTGCTGATAAAGATAAAACTGCATTTTATGTACCTGGAAGAGGTATGTTTAGATTCAAGGTAATGCCTTTTGGTCTTTCTAACTCAACTGCAACTCTACAAAGATTAATGGATATGCTTTTTACTCCTGAATTTGAGAACAAGGTATTTTGCTATCTGGATGACATCGTTATTATTAGCGAGACTTTTGATGAACACATATCACTTCTCATGAATGTTCATGAAAAACTTTCATTTGCTAATCTGACTATTAACTTTGAGAAGAGTCAATTCTTCAGGAAAGAACTGAAATACCTTGGTTTTCTAGTGGACGAGTATGGTCTACGTGCTGATCCAGATAAAATAAAAGCTATTTTAGAATATCCTGTAGCTACTTGTAGAAAAGAAGTGCGAAGATTCATAGGCACCTGCAGCTGGTTCAGAAGATTCATTCCAAACTTTAGCACTATTGCCTCTCCACTCAACCAACTAACCTGTTCCGGGAAGAACGCTTCTAAATTTTTATGGAATTCACAAGCTGCAGCTGCTTTCCAGAAACTTAAAGAAGCTTTGGTAACTGCTCCTGTCCTTGCTTGCCCTAAATTCGAACTACCCTTCTCTGTACATTGTGTTGCATCAAACTATGGCATAGGAGCAATGATTACTCAACATCAAGATGACAAAGAAGTCGTGATTGCTTACATGAGTAAAACACTAAACAAAAATCAACAGAACTACTCTACTACTAAAAGAGAAACATTGGCTGTAATAACTGCGTTAGAACATTGGCGATGTTACCTAAACAATGGTAAAGAATTTACAATATATACTGACCATGCTGTACTTAAAAGGTTTCAGAACTTATCGAATCCATCAGGAAGACTTGCTCGCTGGACTTTACGCTTATCTTGCTTTAACTTTGTCCTGAAACTTAAAAAGGGAAAGGATAACGTTGTTCCAGATTTATTATCAAGACATAAGAATCAAGAACGTCCTGATACACGAGAAATTTCACCTCAAGGCGTACACCCTATTACGATTGAAGAACCACCTGATCGTAAACTTGAGCACTACAACAAGTTTTTTCTCGGATGCTCCAACAACCCAGACTCATATCCCAACTATACTATCAGGGATAACAAACTTTACCGCTGCATCCATTCTCCCGATAGTCTAAACGATGACTTTATTTGGAAAGAAGTTCCACTACCTCAAGATAGACATGCACTTATTGAAGTTAACCATGTTTCCCCTTCAGAACTCCATCTTGGTATCTTCAAGACATTCAAGAAAATATCTTTAAAATACTATTGGCCTGGTATGTTTAAGGACATTGCCAATTTAATCTCGACTTTTGAAACCTGCTTAACCTACAAACACCCTTATCATTCTCCCTATGGTGTTATGGGTAAACCTAAACTTTGCTCCAAACCTTTTCAAACTATATCCTTAGATCTTATGGGTCCATTGCCTACGACTCGAAGACGAAATCAGTATATTCTAGTAATTAACTGCAATTTTACTAAATGTACTATGATTTTTCCCCTTAAACGTGCTACTTCAGCTAATATTATTAATGTTTTGGAAAATTCAGTTTTTCTAGTTCATGGCATTCCCAAAACTATTATAATGGACAACGCTGTTCAATTTCAGTCGCGAGAATTCCACTCATTCTTAAATTCTTATAACGTTCCTTTTATTTTTCACACAGCTTTATATTGTCCTCAGGTTAATCCTACGGAGAAGTTTAATAGTACAATTATTACAGCTCTAGCATCTCTAGTAGGAGACGATCATAGATCCTGGGACAACCATCTTACTAAGATTCAGTACGCAATGAACAGCGCTACAAATATAGCTACTGGCTTTACTCCAAACTTTTTACTCTTTGGTAGGGAAACAATACCTTATGGTTCCTTCTATACTCCAACTCAGAACCTCGAGGAATTGATATTTATGCCTCGTGATATTTACGCGTCTAATGCTGGTCTCCTCTCATCTATATTTCACAAAGTTCAAACTAAACTTCACATAGCGCACGCTAAAAATAGCGCTCGCTATGATCTTCGCCGGGCTTTTAAAGAATTTAATGTGGGAGATACTGTTTGGCGTAAAAACCATGTTTTAAGCAATGCCGGCGCATACTTTAATGCTAAACTTGCCCCTAAGTTCATCAAGTGCAAAGTGATAGCTAAACTGTCACCACTAGTCTATGTGCTTGAAGACCCTAATGGAGTTAGAGGCAAGTGGCACATCAAAGATGTAAAATCATAAATTTTCTTAACTTTTATTAACTGTTAATTTGTATATATGTATAAATATCACCATCATTCTCACCTTATTATTTTTATTTCTTTTAATTTGTTTGTTTGTTTGGTGATCCAGTGTTCTTCAACACATCTTGCTTTAGGACCTCGAATTTTCGTTGGTTAATCTCGAAATCACTTTTTATTTTTATTTCAGACACATCTCGTTGGTGATGTTGCTGATCTCTGGCTTTGAGCCCTACCGCTCTGGCCGTTCTTAATCTTTACTTAAGTCATAGCGACTAAAGCTTACAAAAGATATTTCTTTATCTTTATCTTCACTTGAGAACGTGACTACTCCCTTAATAATTTTTACTTTTTCACTTAGGAGCGGATGACTACTCCTTAAATAAGCCTGAATGTCCTTTCGAAAACACACTTTTAGAGTGGTAGTCATTGAATGTGAACTCCACCCTTACCTGAATGCAGATGATGAATGTAAGAGATAGTATATCTGATTTTGCCTGGTGATGTCTGTTTCTGCAAAGCTGTGTTTTTATGGTTTATTTTAGAATGTATACAAAGTGACGATGAAGTTATCACGTTAAATGAAAAGACGTATTCTATACAAAGTTCTTTAAACATACACAACTAAAAAAATATATAACAATTAACATTCTGGGCGCGGTAGCCTTTTTTTTGTTTTAATATTAAACAACATCATGTAAATGCATCAGATATCACCTGATAAATACTAGAAGTTCAAAGACCCATGGCCCGTGAAGGCCAAGAGACCTATATTGTATTATAGTGCAACGTTGCCAATTTTAAATAATCAAATAAAGTAATAAATTAAGCAAAAAATGTACTTATATGTAACAAAATAAGGCATAATTCTTATGCGCGATGCGACAAGAATTGGGACGGGGTGTTGGGAGGGTGGGATGTGGTCGATTGGCGCGTGCGACGATAAAATAAGACAGTAAGTCACTTAGTCCGACGCCGGCGTCCTTGGGAACGGTTCATTAATCGCTTGACCTAATTTTAGTTTTTCGCGTACACGTCCTTTTATTTTAAAGTTTTTTTTTGTGGATATTTTCATAAGTTTCTTGATTTGTTTGTGATAGGACACGTTAATACTATAATAATAATTGTGTTGAGGAGGTGGTGTGACTATTTGTGCGAAATTTGACGCTTTCTTTTACTGTCTTGTATTTTTTATTTGTGATAGGACTCGTTAATAATAGATAAGTGATATTTAATAACTTAGTGGTGTGTCAGCCCGTGCGCAATTGGACGCTTTTATTTTTTTAAACGTATAACTTTTTTTATTTTAAAATGCCTCGTATCAATTTTACGTCATTGGAATACACCGATATGGTTTTAATTTATGGAGAATGCCACCAAAACGCGTCCCTGGCATTACGAACATACCGAGAGAGGTATAATACTACACGTGTATGTCCTACAGACTCACGGATTTTTATACGGGCAGTCCAAAGATTACGTGACGGCGAAAATTTGATTCCACGTCAGGTTGAAATTCCTCCGCGAGTCGCCGTGGCTCAGGAAGAACGAATATTAAATTATTTCGCTCGTAATCCAACATCAAGTCTCCGTAGAGCAGCTCGCCAATTCTGTGTACACCACAAGTCTGTTCACAGAATATTAAAAAAAAACAAGCAACGGCCGTTCAAATACGTAAAGGTACAGGCTTTATTAGATAGAGATTAGAGGGAAGCCTACTGTGAATGGCTCCTGAGCAAAGTAGCTAATGACTCTAACTTTTTAGCAAACGTAATGTGGACTGACGAGAGCACATTCACGCGTAACGGAATATGGAATTGGCAGAACTTACGATACTGGAGTCAAGAAAATCCGCAACTGTGTCGAGAGTCTATGCACCAATATAGATTTGCCGTTAATGTTTGGGCTGGAATACACGGAGATCAAATAATTGGTCCCGTGTTTATCGAAGGCAACCTTAATGGGCCTAAATTTTTGGAACTGCTTGACGACACAGTGGCGGATTACGTTGATGGACTATCGTTGGGGGCCAATAGCCGGTTATGGTACCAGCTTGATGGAGCACCTGCTCATTCAGTGGTGGCTGCCAGGCAGCGCCTCACTGAGATGTTCGGAGAGAACTGGATTGGCAGATACGGACCTTCACGGTGGCCAGCACGGTCTCCGGATCTAACACCGTTAGATTTCTTTTTATGGGGTTACATAAAAAATGAGGTGTACTCTACTGAAGTAACGACTGTCGAGGACTTAAAAATAAGAATAATGCGGGCTTTCGACAAAATAAAAAATTTTGCAGCCAATGGTGCCCTCTTTCGAAAAGTCCGAAATAATATCATGCGACGATGTCAATTATGCATTCGGGTACACGGCGGACATTTTGAAAATTTAAAAATTTGATTTGTTTCATAAACTTGAGTGATTTCAAGGTTAAAGTGATTATTTGGATAAAAAAATACCTTGAAATTTGTGATTTGTTGATAACATCGGATTAGCATCGCCCTACGCGTGCCTAATTACCTATGTATGGGCAAGTCCTAGGACCTAGGTATTATAATATAATTACCTATATCGATGTCGCATGAGCAATGAACCGCTGGCCGCGACGTTGCCGCTTCTACAAGTCATTTCAGGTCAGTTAAGTAATATTATCAAGGATGATTTATTTCATGTGATTTTTTACCCTATTTATTTTGTTTGAAAGATGCATTTTTTATTAGTTTTTATTATTGTTTATTTTATTATTTTAACAGACATATATCAACTTGTATTAACTGTTGTGCTATTTAACGTGATAACCTGGGCGCCACCCAGTATATCAACATTTTTGCTGAGTCATAAATTTTCCAGGGTCGGGGGGAAAATGTAGTGTTATGCTACTTACATATCATTTTAAATTATTTTAAATTCATTTTTCCATTCTGTTTCGATTTTCTGCATTCACCTCAAAACTGGATATTTTACATCACCTTTATTTCCATAGGATCCTGTAATGATTTTAAACCATAAGAACACAATATCAAAACATTTTTACTTCGTATTTTCACACTATCAGCACTTTTAAATTGGTGTCAATGGAGTCTACATTTTTCGATCTATTAGTTAGTTTTCCGTAACTCTGCAATTTCGGGCTTTGTGCGCGCAGGTGCGCTACCGTTTTTCCTATATCAATAATATCTCATTTTTCACTTAAATCTTGCCGTTTTTCTATTACGAGCCTAAAACCAAAATTTAACATGTTTTGACATCGTTGTTTATCTGGTTGTCATGACAATTATATTCAAATTCGCTACCGGTCTGTTGTTTCTACTTCGATAATTCCACATAAATACTCTTTCCTCTTGGCCATTTACAAAATATTTGCGTTTAATTTAAATAATTTTTCCGTTCTTTCTAAAAAGGTATAAAAGCCGAACAATCGGTCAAGAAAGTCAGTCTCGCTTCAGTTCTCAAATTCGAAGCATCTCCTAAAGGCCTTATCCCGGGGCCGCACTGCCCCGGGATCCTGCAAGCCTCTGTCCTGCCTGAAGCCGCTGGATCCTACAAGCCTCTGCTCTGCCTGAAGTCGCCGAATCCTGCAAGCCTCTGCTCTGCCTGAAGTCGCCGGATCCTGCAAGCCTCTGTCCTGCTTGAAGTCGCCGGATCCTGCAAGCCTCTGTTCCGCCTGAAGTCGCCGGATCCTGCAGGCCTCTGTCCTGCCTGAAGTCGCCGGATCTCGCAAACCTCCGCATTCACCTGAGGCGACGCCTAGAGACGCCCACACCTTCACCTACGCTGTGCGTGCTCGTTCCAGGCGCTGAGAGCACTTACTGTACACCTTGGATCTTCGGGCTCAACTTCAACATTAATTTTTTATTATCTTTTTTTTTAAATAATTGTAAATCACGACATCCATCCACATCTTCATACTCCATTTTGTTATATAAAATTGTAAATATCTTTTAAATTTTAAATATATTATTTGTTTTCAGGATCCTCAGCGACTTCAGGCAGGACAGAGGCCTGCAGGATCCGGCGACTTCAGGCGGAACAGAGGCTTGCAGGATCCGGCGACTTCAGGCAGGACAGAGGCTTGCAGGATCCGGCGACTTCAGGCAGAGCAGAGGCTTGCAGGATTCAGCGACTTTAGGCAGAGCAGAGGCTTGTAGGATCCAGCGGCTTCAGGCAGGACAGAGGCTTGCAGGATCCCGGGGCAGTGCGGCCCCGGGATAAGGCCTTTAGGAGATGCTTCGAATTTGAGAACTGAAGCGAGATTGACTTTCTTGACCGATTGTTCGGCTTTTATACCTTTTTAGAAAGAACGGAAAAATTATTTAAATTAAACGCAAATTTTTTGTAAATGGCCAAGAGGAAAGAGTATTTATGTGGAATTATCGAAGTAGAAACAACAGACCGGTAGCGAATTTGAATATAATTGTCATGACAACCAGATAAATAACGATGTCAAAACATGTCAAATTTTGGTTTTAGGCTCGTAATAGAAAAACGGCAAGATTTAAGTGAAAAATGAGATATTATTGATATAGGAAAAACGGTAGCGCACCTGCGCGCACAAAGCCCGAAATTGCAGAGTTACGGAAAACTAACTAATAGATCGAAAAATGTAGACTCCATTGACACCAATTTAAAAGTGCTGATAGTGTGAAAATACGAAGTAAAAATGTTTTGATATTGTGTTCTTATGGTTTAAAATCGTTACAGGATCCTATGGAAATAAAGGTGATGTAAAATATCCAGTTTTGAGGTGAATGCAGAAAATCGAAACAGAATGGAAAAATGAATTTAAAATAATGTAAAATGATATGTAAGTAGCATAACACTACAGATCATCCGGCGAGAAGCAATATAATTTTTTATATAAATAATGCGTTTCTAGTTTTAAGACCTATAAAACTATCTCCACACGTCCTAGGTTGACTCGAAAAGAATGCCTGGAGGCACTAAATCCGCCTTATTCTTTTTTATTAAGGTATTATATAAATAATAAAAATATGTGAAATTTACGTGGTTAAAGCCAGGCTGTAGCTGTATTAGTAGTATAGTTGTAGCACGAATTGGTCGGCTTGACCGGGGAAAGACCACGCTCTTACAGAATACCAGCGTAAAATAGTAGCTCAACGCTGCTGTGTTTCGTGTAGTGAGCATAATGAACCGGATACCGTTTTTAATGGAAACGAGGCATTCCATCTTAGTCCTAACGAGTGACAATGCATCTGTATTTTGATCCATAATTGAAGATAGATGTAGATGTATAAATATATGTGTCGGAGAGTCTATAAAATACCCGGTTGGATTGAGGTGCAATGGAGGGTATATCGAGAAACTCCCACTTGTTTGTGCAGTATAAAGTTCACTGTAGGTGCCGTGCGCGAGAGATTCCGCTTAAGTCATTCAACGAGTGTGGTCATTCGACTAGTGCTAAGATAGTGTCGTGGTTCTGTTCGTTGTTGTAATTCTTCTAGTGCAGGCAAGGAGAATTGGTGTTGCTGAGAGGCTGCCCAGTGTTACATTGAGATAAGTAGTGTTGCTGTTGTTTTACATATTTTGGTGTTATCATGTAATTACGTACCTCACGTTACACTGGTGTGTGATTGTGGCAGAGACGTGTTACGGTCTGGTCGAACTGTAATTTCACTATACTGAATGTATAATGCGTTACGTTGTCTTATTACTGATAATGATTAAACTGCGTAAGCAAGAGAGCAAGTTGAACATCCGCTCTCACACTTTTATTATTTTTAACAGTTAACGCTATCCTGATGTATTCCCGAGATCAAAATTGGGATCTCCTGTTGAAAATTCTCCGACATCAGAAGTGGGATCTCCTGTTGTCATTTCCGATATATGTATAAATATATGTAGATGTATAAATAAGAAATCGTAATTATTTCGGTCTGAATACGTTGTGGAGCACTTAATAAGTGCTAAATCAACGTATTTCTATCACCGCTGTCACGTTCAGTCAGACATCATGAATGGGTCGGTAGGAAAGCATTGATACCTTTATGTCAGTGAGCGCAAACACAGATACAACTTTTTCTTGTGATACGGCACAATGACATGCATGATAAAGTTAAAGTTACAGCCTATATACGTCCCACTGCTGGGAACATGCCTCCTCTCATTTCTGAGAGGGTTTTAAGGCAAAGAAATATCCGCCGCGCTGCCCCAATGCGTGTTGGCAAACTTTACATGTCTTCGAAATATTTTTTTTATTATTTCTCAGATATGCATGTTCCCTCACGATGTTTTCTTTCACCGCCGAGCACGTGGTAAATCAGCACTTAAAATTGCAATTAACAATTTCATTGGTGCCGGCGGGATCGATTCCGGGTTGTTCGGGTACTGTGAAACTTACAGCGAGCGCTAACCATCTGAGCTACCACGGCTCTCAAAGTAAGTCAGTATCATGCCTGTCATGCATGATACTGATGTAGTAATAAAAACCTTTAAGCACTTCTTGTCACTACTACATTCTTATTTTGGTCGACATATATGTGTAGATTGAATGAACGAATTTGGGTAATTTTTCAGCACATAAAGTAAATATAAAAAAGAATACCTTGTCATATCCTCAAGTCAAAGGAAACGATTGATCTTAAATTCAATATAAGTCGTATATTCGCTATCTATCAGTCCTAATGCTCATTCCAACAGGAATATGGAGCGATAAGCTTTGTATTTTATAATTTATAAGTGAAATCAGAGAAAATAGTCAAACAAGATATATTTATATAAACATCCTATGATATATTTATCTACACATTAGGGTACATTACCGTTACAGCATATCAAAGTCCTCTGCTAAACATAGACCTCGCCCTAATACTGTCCCTAGCGTGGCAACTGTGGCAAATACTCCCTATATTTGCCATAGTTGCCACGCTTGACAGGCGGGTTAGCAACCGCAGTTTTTGGTTCTATAGTTGTTATTAGGAAGACACTGCTGTCCATCTTCTGGTTAGTTCCCTCTGTCGCCTCTTACAACACCCACGATCGATATGGGGTAGTATATATTCTTACATCGCTAACTATTCGTTTATTTTGAAAAATCGTTATTTTCATTATTACAGACTGGTTTCCTCGCTTCGTTTACCTTCACTGCCGAGCACGGACTAATTGGCACTTAAAACAGCAATTCAAATATAAAACAGCAAATACTTTGATTATTTTCTCCGTATAAACTCGTCACTCCGAGAAACATTTGCCAATTAAAATTTTCATTTAATCTGGAAATTTTATTCTGAGTTGGTTTCCAAATCATTGAGAATTAAACCATCTCGAATTTCGTAGAGGTATGAACAAAACCTTGAACATTATTACTCTAAAAATAATTAGTTTTATATATATTCTTCATTTTTTATTAGTTTTTAGTAGATGTAACTAATTTTGTGATTAGTTTGAAAATATTAATATTGTATTAATTTCCATTAATTTATATTATGAAAGCAATTTCCTTTTTTTTATCGAAATTGACTATACCAACTACAGATTACAGAGATTGCTTTTGTATGTTCTTTACTAGGACTCGCATTCGTGCAGATGTTTTAGCACTCTTAGTACCGACTTCCGAAGCTGTTTTATGAAAATTATTTTATTATTTTTACTTCTAAAAAGTCGCCTTTTACTTTTATTATAAAATTTTAGTTTTTGTTATTGTTGAAACAGTTTAGAATTAAGAATACACGTAACCGACGAGCTTGCCTGCGTAGATATATGGATGTGAAAGAAACGAGAGAGGTGTGTCAGGGTCGTGTCAAATAGAAGTCCGTAGCCTCAGCTTATCCCTCTGGGCAACCGGCGTGAGAGTTTATGTCATGTTTACATTATTATAATGATTATTATCGTAATATAATTTCCCTAATTTAATTTCAAATATTCAATTTAAATTTTCAATTTAAAATAGTAATACCGGTCATATAGATTGTTGATTCGACAACCAATGGGGTTCTCGAGTTAAAGCCTCGTACCGGTAAACGAAGTGTAGGGCGTCCCCCTAATACACCAGTGACTAGAATCGGAGACCTTTTTTAGAGCATTCATCTTAGTCTTCAGGGATGACAACGCATCTGCTTTTAATTCTTAATTTAGGATAGATGCAGGTGTATATAATTCGCTGCATTCACATAACAACAAGTTCGACATTACTGTTACATACATTACAGCCTTCAAAAGTAGGTCACTATTAGGCCTCTTCTGTAAAGTGCCTTATAGGGTTTGGTAATCAGGAGATGAGCATCAGGGTCTTCGTAATGACGACTAAAAAAAACTGCGGTTGCTAACCTGCATGCCAAGCGTGACAACTATGGTAAATATCCCCCTTATGAGGCAATCTAAGGGGAAGGCCTATGTTCAGTTGTGGACTTTAATAGGCTGTAACGGTAAAGGATAAGAACTTTATTATCTACACGCTTCGCTTGTTATGTTACACAACACTTCACAGTGAAACGACAGTATCTTCGATTCAAATTCCTATACTCTTTGGGATTAGCTTTGTTCATTCCGTTACTTAAAACGGATTTTACTGAACCGTGTCTACTTTAAACGAATATTTAACAATTGAAATTGGGATATTTCTACGTATTATGTATGAATTCAAAAATCATTATTATGAAGAAATAATACATTAAAAATTAGATGAATATTTTAAAGATAAGTATGCTTAGACATAGTGAGTTTCTTTGGATATTTTTCCTTATGTATATATTTCATATTATAAGTACCCATTGCATATTTCACGAGAAAATAGTATTTTGTAAATAGAAAATAGTGATTTGTAAAGGCCAATTTTGAATTTAAGCCTTTTATTTGATAGTTTCGTGTCAAGACCAGTTTTTTTATCTTATATCTTGGAAAAATTGGCAAATAAAATTGAAAATATTTTTTTTGTTTATAATCGAAACGATATCTGAATAAAGTTGCCACAATTATTTAAATATTTGTTGAATTATAATATACCTATAACTATAATATTTCGTCGCTTCATTCTTCAGATATTTTAACCAAGTAGTCCCTTTCCCTAGCGTAAGCAACCACGCACGTCTTAGATTTTTTTTCTAACTACCCCACTCAAATAATCTACAGTTGCTTCTCAAATATTGTAATCATTCCTTTTTCGTATGCTGCAGTGAACGAACATCTTCAAATTATAAAGTGTAGTGTGCTCCTTTCTAACAGAGATACTAACGCATATAAAGAGTAATAATGCCAAAGCGGAATACTGAAGACAAAATTGTATCCAAAATTGTGTCCAGCAATGGATTTTTATGGAAAGACAAATAAATAAAGAAGAAAGATGTGTGCGTGAGTTCGTGTCAAGAAGTTGAGCACGATTTCGGCATCACTTGAAATATAGTAGGTTTGAGGCTACCAGATATTAAAAATTTTAATAACTTATATGTGTAATGTATTAATAAAATATTTAACTAAGTAACCTTCATAAGGTACCAATAGGCCTCTGCTTACCATTACAATTCAAATACCCGACATTATCCATATATTGACCTGACTTTATATGTCAATCATCAACTCAGTACCCACAAACTCTGATCGCTCAGCCAAGTGGCCACATCATAAAATTAAAGTTATTTTAAAACCCTCAACTTTTAATAGAAAAACGATTTTGTCTGTATATACTTTGTAACTTCGTTTAAAGCAAAGAAAAGTAATTAAGGTTAAAAGCTTTGAGCGAATGAAACTTTTAAAGATCTCCTGCCAAGGGTCAATTTTTTTGTGAAATATTTTTTATGGTTTATTTATTCAAACCATCAATCATTTTTTTATATTTATTTGTGTTAGAGTCTCGTTACATCTATTCTTCTGCAGCATCCATTTACCATCATGTGGACTGTGTGCTCGTTAGCCACCCTTATTCTATATGAAAATCGTTAATGAATGACTGAATGGACTCCTTTAAAGTTGCAATTTATTAAAAGTTTGTTTTAAATTCTGATAATCGCGTACAGGTGGGCAGGAATTTTTTTTTGAAGAGGTAATAAATATAATTTAGAAATTAAAGGTTGTTATATAATATAATATAAAATAACTTCATCATCAACATCATTACAACCCCTCACAAGTCCACTGCTGAACATAGGCCTCCCCCACGGAATGGCACAAAGCACGGTCCTGAGCCACCTGCATCCATCGACTTCCTGTATATCTTACCAGGTTGTCACTCCATCTAGTGGGGAGATGCCCTACACTTCGTCCGCCGGTACGAGGCCGCCACTCGAGAACCTTTTTTCCCCATCGGTTGTCGTTTCTTCGAGCTATATAGCCAGCCCATTGCCACTTCAGCTTACTAATCCGTTGGGCTATGTCGGTCACTCTGGTTCTACTGGGGATATCCTCATTTCTAAGTTTATCACGCAGAGAAACTCCGAGCATAGCCCTGTCCATAGGTTGCTGAGCGACCTTGAGCTTCCTCATACGGCCACCAGTGAAGGACCACGTCTCAGATTTTTCATGGGGGAGTTATGCATACCCGTCACACGTGGTCAGGACGTGTTATGTCGGACTCGCACCAACTAAATCCTAATGTTGTTTCACTTTTTCCGAATAAAGGCAGAGCCTGTTTATTTTTTGTTTTAGATTTTAAACAAAGGCGAGATAAGCAAGTGACAAACAGTAGCTCGGGAAGCGTCGATAAAACAGACATAAAGGCGTAAATTGTTTTAACCATAGACTTAGAATGTAGGTACTGGCGAAATTTTAACGGTATGACTTTGGTTGGCATTTTTGATTTTCCGTCAATATTTTGCAGTATGTGATAGTATTTTTTGAATGACTCATAAAGTGACGATTAATTACAAGTTTCTAAATAACACAATTTTTCTTATTTATCGTTCTAAATTGTGTAATGTACAAACTTTAATTGCGACGGGAGCGAGTGAATTTTAAACTTCTCACAGTTGTTGAGGTTGTCATTAAAACGTATAGCGTGATTTAACGAGTGCAAGCAAAATGCAGAAAAAATGATAGCAACCTATTTAGGCATAATTTCTTCACTCGCGTTGAAAGAAATGTAGATCTGCGAGCGTGCAGTTCGCTATGTAAAAGTAGGCGGTTACTTGTTAACATTTACAGTTCACTGTAGTGTGACTCTGAGTAATAGAGAAGTGAGTTCGAATATTCCAGAATTTTAAGGTTGTTAAGGTTTAAGTGTCTTGCGAGACGTGTGAGGTAAATACACGGAAAGAAAGATCTAGTGACCTACAATAGATGACAATTGTTATTACGAGTATTTTATATGACTAGCGATCCGCCTTGGCTTTGCTTGGGCGGGATCTATTAATGTGGCGGTAATTATATTTAAGGTAATCTAGGACCATTTATTTTAAGTATCAATTTTTTTATTTAAAAAAATACTCCCACGTTTTTTCGGAAAAAATGTAGCCTAGATTACTCCTGGCATTGCTCTATATCAGTTCGTGCAGTTTCATTTTACATCTACATTACAATTTCATTCAAAATATATGAATCAGCCGTATGTTTGCTATCACACTTTTTATAGGTTCGTCAACAATGACCTGTCAAAGATAAAAAAGATGGGGATAACTCATTTTTATAAGGATAAGACGAGCAGTGACCGCTGTCAAAAAGGCTGACGAACAACAAAGCTCGAATATAATATAATCTTTTTTTATAGAAGGAAGAAAAGAACCCTTTAAGAAAATACAATCGCGTAAAACAAAAATTTACGAAGGAAAGGAAGATGTCACGGATTAAGCATTATTAAGCAGGTCCTGAAGCTAAGTGCTTACTGTCGGCACACAGGAAATAACTTTAATCAATTTCTGCATATTAAGAAAAACGTCGGTAAAGCCTCATCAGACTTGAAGACTGGTCCTCATCCAGTCCAGATCTGAATCCGTTGGACTATAAATTGTGATCATTACTGGGGAATATAGCCTGCTGAATACTTTATACCGATATTAAATCTTTGAATATATCTTTAGAGCTGGCAGTGACTAAATTCCCCATGAAGACGGTGCTCAAATCCATAGATTCGTGGACAGAGAGATTAAATGCTTGTATCTAAACCAAAGGCGGCTACTTTGAACAAAATTCTTTTAAAATGCTTAGACTAATAATATTTTACAATTATTATAGACGAATAGATTTACAGACTATAAATTTTGCGGGTATAGCCTTGAGAGAAAATTGTTTTTCACACGGGCAATTTTATGTGGTTTGCTCACGCGTAGGCTTGACCAGTAGTCTGATAATTTTGGCACACAGTAATAGATTAGCAATAAATGTAGTGTATAAAATAATTTTGTAATTTACTAGCTTTTGCTTGCGACATCCAGTTATAATTGCGGCTTGTACCAGCAGACTCTTTTTCACACATGGTCGCGATATAACCGAACTCCACGCGGACGAAGTCGCGGACAAAAGGTAGTAACAGTATAAAATAACAACGGGTTTCGGAGGAATACATGGCTCTAGAAATATCCACATACATTTCCTCCACCTCCTCATCGAGATGTGCCGAGGTTGGTGCGTAAACCTGTATGACCTTCAGCGAATACCGTTTGGTGATTTTGAGTATAAGGTACGCAACCCTCGTCGACACACTCTCAATCTTTACAACGTTGTTAACGAGAGACTTGTGGACGATAAGTCCGACACCTCCTTGGGACAGATGGTTGCCCTCCCGCTGATAGAACAAGTTGCCGGATTCGAGGATTACCGTGTCCTCCCCCTCTCTTCGGATAATCCTATAATATGCCAGCGTAACTTGTTTGTTTCTTCGTCCTGCTCCACGATCTTCTTGTCAGTCCTCAGTGTGCGAGCATTGTATGTTGCTTGGTCGAGTCGTCTTAAGCTAGGGTCCCACGGCCTGTTTTGTCACAGGTCTGACCGCGCCAGGCCGGACAACAGGCCGTGGGAACCATCGCATCCGATGAGGCCTGTGGTGGCCTGTTGGCGCCCGTCCGATCCATCGGGAGTCGGTAAGATCAAAGGCGCGGCGCGGCGCGGCGCGACGGCGCCTGTCGCGGCCTGTACGGGCGCGTCTGCGTCGGTTGCAATCGTTCATTTCAACTGCGGTGGCACTTGCGCGTACATGCTCATAATGGAATGGACGAACGAGCTTATATTCGAGTTTTTAACTCTTTATGAAAATGAAGCAGCGCTTTGGAATAGTTCCTCACCTCAACATAAAAACAAGAACGACTTTTGTTGAATGATGACACCCACCAGCGTCTTTTTTTCTGCTTTCTTTTTGCTTGGTTTATCAAACGTTCACCACTGAATAACACCAACGCGGCCGCACACGCAGCCATGCGCTCCGTATCACTTCACATGTTGGAATGTCAGTCGACAGGCCGCACCAGGCCGGCACACGCCGTGGGAACGCTCAGTACGGGCCGCGACAGGCCCATACAGGCGGGGAAACGCCTGGCGCGGCCTGTCGCCTGGCAGGCCGTGGGACCCTAGCTTTAGGTAGCAAATGAACCTCTACCGGAGATTCTTAGCACCCCTCACCCCGCCGTTACCATGGTCGCCACCGTAGCCAGGAATAGCGGGGCCACCGGGGACTGGGGGCCGTCACTTCGATACTTTCATCATGAGGGGGTATTTGCCACAGTTATTGTAATATTGCTGTTATCAGGAAGATGCTGCTGCCCTTCTCCTGCCTGTAATATAATATTAAGGCTACGAAAATCTTTATTACTTAAATAAGGCTAAGGCATGGCGTAATAAAAGCTCTTATAATTGTATTTTTCCCCCTATAATATAATTATATTGCGTATTCTCCACACACACACGAACATTATTAGTATAGATCTGATTAAACAAATAAATTATTGAAAAAAACGCCTGTATAAGTTATATTACATAAAGTTAATGATTTTTTATATTTACGCGGACAATAAACATTTAAATAAAACTAATTTTACGCATTTTATCGCGTATATTAACTTATTTTATATTCCCGACGTTTCAAGCATTTTACAGCACCCATGGTCACGGGGGAGACTGAGGTGTATGACGTCCCAATGTCATAGTTAACCACGGCTACAAAAAAGGCTAAAAAAAAGTTATTAATTTATTAACGTCGGGTATATAAAATAAGTAAATATACGCGATAAAATCCGTAAAATTAGTTTTGTTTAAATATATTAAAGTTGTTATAATTTATAAGTGACTAGCTGCCCTTCGCGACTTCGCCCACGTGGTATTTACTACGATTTTATGGGATTTAATTTTTTCTAAAATAAAAGTATCCTAAGTTACTCCTTATAACATTAGCTATCTGCCAGTGAAAGTTCCTTCAAAATCGGTTTAGCCGTTTTGGAGCCGGAACAAACAGACAGATAAGATGGAATGCCTCGTTACCAGTAAAAAGGGTCTCTGGTTCTCTACACTCACCAAACGAAACACAGCAGGTTAAGGTGCTATTTTACGCTGGTATTCTGTGAGAGCGTGGTCCTTCCCCGGTCGAGCCGACCCAATTCGTGCTACAACCATAATATAGCTGCAGCATGGCTCTACCACGTATAAAATATACTTACATACTTATCATATGCAACAAAAAGCTGTTATTTTAACATTACAAACAGATTCTTCAATTTTATTTATTTGTATAGATATATAGATGACTCGGTGGCGTAAGGCTGTGTCTCTGCGGGGCACTGCACTGGTTTCTATCCCGCACTGAGCAAGTGTTTCTATTGCTTAGAAATGATTGTTTCAGGTCTATATGTTTGTCCATGTACAATTTATATACCTAATCAGGTCATAAATTCTGTCACATGTTTAATATAAAATAATTGAAACAAGTTTATTCATTATATAACCATTTATATACCAAAATGAACTTAACAAAATATAGATTTTTATGACACTAAAGTTTATGATATGCCTGAGGCCCTAAGTCTTCATTTAACACCCTTTTCACCGTGGTTCTGCTTAACCCCATCTGAAGGGTCAACAGTTTCTGCTTACGTTTGGGATTTCTTTGAATTCGCGCCTTCACAGCTTTTATCACTGCTGGAGTCCTAACAGACCGAGGGCGACCACTTCTTGACCTATCATCTACACTACAGTCTTCATTGTATCGTTTAATGGTACGATAAATGAATCTTTTGGTTATATTCAAATTTTTCAGTATGTCAAAAATTTGAATTGGCGCGTAACCGCAACAATGCAACGCAATAACTGCAACACGGTCTTCTTTAAGCGTCCACTCCATATTTAAAATGAGTAAAATTCTAAAAAGTATACAGTTTTATTTTCATGAACAAATTCGAAATTCGAATTCAATAAACTTTTGGTGGTCAGCATTCTAAAAGAAAAGTTTTTACTGTGTCACAATACTTGACCTGACTAGGTATTATATAAAACACCTCCACGATACAGAGGATAAAGTGTTCCTTTTAGTCAAGGTGCTTCTTCTTTACGTTACGGTAACATAACATATGTAAGTAGTCTCTACGCTATTGAGAGATTCGAGATTGGACTTCTCTATACAAATATTCGTTACAAATATCAACTTAATCAGATGTCATCAAGTGCTTCAAACATTGATTTTAAATTTTGAACTGAATAGACATACGTAAAAAGCTAGTGAAATAAAGGCTTGTGAAAAAACTTTCCATGTTATTCCTTAATATCAATTAATAGATAAAAGATAAATTCAATTAGCAATCTTCCACCATACAGTGACTTACTACCATGCCTTGTGAGTAAATAAAGTGGAAAAGTCTGGGACCCGGCGCCCCGTATACAATAAGGGTTAACTTTCGTGGACATTAATTAGACCCAACAAGTGAAGTGTAATTGAGTTGCGTGATACGAGTGTGTACGCCTTTTATAATTGTGTGCTAAGTAAAATAAAATATGTTCCTTATTGACTTATGATAGCGATACTCCAAACTATACGTTGCATAATATGGGTGTTGATTAAGAGGAAGATCATTTGACCTGCAAAGATGGCGAAATACCAATACCATATATGCTAGACTTAAAAACATATGCCGACAACAGCGCGCAGGGTCAATGGCGGTTTAACGAGGCATTTTCATTACCTGTATGCTCACAGCAGTCAGGTAATATAAATACCTCGTTGATCTTTTTGTTTTTATAGGAGAGGGGGCAAACGAGCATGCGGCTCACCTGATGGTAAGTGACTACCGCCGCCCATGAACAACCGCAACACCAAGGGAATTGCAGATGCGTTGCCGGCCTTTTAAAAAGGAGTAGGCTCTTTTCTTGAAGGTCCCTAAGTGGTATCGGTCCGGAAAAATCGCTGGTGGTAAACTATTCCACAAGGAAGTTGTGCGAGGAAGAAAACATCTTCTAAATCGCACAGTGGCGGACCGCCAATCATCCAGATGGTGTGGATGGTATCGGGAGTTCTGCCGCGATGTGCGTTCGTGATATTTGGCGGCTGGGATTAATCCGAACAATTCCTCAGAGCACTCCCCATGGTAAATGCGAAAGAAAATGCTAAGAGATGCAACATCTCTTCGCAGTGCCAATGAGTCGAGCCGATCGGAAAGGACTCTGTCATCGACGATTCGAGCCGCTCTGCGCAGGATGCGGTCAAGTGGAAGGAGCTGGCACTGGGGAGCCCCAGCCCAGAGATGGGAACAGTATTCCATGTGAGCCCGAACCTGCGCCTTGTAAAGTTGCAGGCGTTGAGCCGGCATGAAATACTGTCCCGCTCTACTGAGCACGCCAAGCTTTTTAGAGGCCAATTTGGCTTTCTCTTCCAAGTGACCACGAAACTGCACGTTACTCGATATGTCGACGCCGAGGATTCCGATACTGGCTGAGGCAACAAGGGGAGTACCTTGAAACTGAGGAGATACGACAAAGGGGTTCTTTTTAGCGGTAAACGCGCAAACTTGTGTCTTCTGAGGATTAAACTGGACTAGATTAAGTCGCCCCCAATCCGAGACTTTGTTCAGCAAAGACTCGACTTCAGACACAAGTTTGTTCCCGTACTCAGCGACGTTTTCCCGAGAAATATTGGCACGGCCGGTGTATAGAGCATCACCAGTGCTGTCATCCGCATAGCAATGAATGCTACCGGCTTGCAACATATCATTGATATGCAGAAGAAACAGCGTTGGTGATAGCACGCAGCCTTGTGGAACACCAGCGTTAATAGGCTTGTAGTCGGAGCATGCACCATCTTGAGACGGCGAAGCCGGCCTTGCTCTTTCAGATGTCCTCTTGTCGTGAAGCGACAATTAAAAAAAAATAAAAAAATAGAACCTAACCTAAGTACAACAAAACAACAAAGGTAGAGCCAGAAAACAATATATTTAAATGTATAAAAGGTATTTACAATTTTATAAAAAAAATGATGTGAGGATGATGATGAATGAAGTGAGAATACAATTAGATTATAAAAAAAAATAAAGGTGAGAGAATAGGGGAATATAGTGTTGAAGTGGGGCCTAAAAGTCGAAGCGACACACGTTGCGTTTGTAGAAGTAGGTTTCTTAGCAGCGACGGCACGCAGCGCCTGAAGCCAGCACACGCCGTTTGCGCTTGTAGAAGTAGGTTTCTTAGCAGCGACGGCGCGCAGCGCCTGGAGCCAGTATACGCAGCGTCCGGAGCCGGCGCACGTAGCGCCTGGAGAAGGGGCGCGCAACGCTTAGAGCTAGCAGTTGCAGCGCCCAAAGGTAGCGCCGGCGGTAGGTGCACTCGGCGCCTGGAGTAAGTAGTCGTAGCGCCCGGAGTAGTGTGGCCCCCGCGCTTGTAGTAGACTCGACGCGACTTCCGAGGTAGATGGAGGCTTGTAGGATTCCGGAGTGGTGCGGCTCCGCGTTTGAAGAAGGCTTCGCCGAAGACTTCACGTGTAGGTGGAGGCTTGCAGGATCCCGGGGCAGTGCGGCCCCGGGATAAGGCCTTTAGGAGATACTTCCAATTCGCGAACTGAAGCGAGACTGCCTTTCTTCACCGATTGTTCGGCTTTTATACCTTTCTAGAGAGAACGGAAAAATTATTTAAATTAAACGCAAATTTTTTGTAAATGGTCAAGAGAAAAGAGGATTTATGTGGAATTATCGAAATAGGAATAACAGATCGGTAGCAAATTTGAATATAATTACCATGGAAACGATATAAATAAGAAAGACAAAATATGTCAAATTTTTGTTTTTGGTTTATAATAAGAAAACGGTAAGATTTAAGTGGAAAATGAGATATTATTGATATAGGAAAAAAGGTAGCGCAGCTGCCCACACAAAGTCCTAGATTGTAGAGTTACGGAAAACTAGCTAAAAGATCGAAAAAAGGTAGACTCCATTGACACCAATTTAAAAGTGCTGATAATGTGAAAATACGAAGTAGAAATGATTTGTTATTGTGTTCTTATGGTTTATAATCGTTACAGGATCCTATGGAAATAAAGGTGATGTAAAATATCCAGTTTTGAGGTGAATGCAGAAAATCGAAACAGAATGGAAAAATGAATTTAAAATAATGTAAAATGATACGTAAGTAGTATAACACTACATTTTCCCCCCGACCCTGGAAAATTTTTGACTCAGCAAAAATTTTGATATATACATTCTAAAATAAACCATAAAAACACAGCTTTGCAGAAACAGACATCACCAGGCAAAATCAGATATACTATCTCTTACATTCATCATCTGCCGTTCAGGTAAGGGTGGAGTTCACATTCAATGACTACCACTCTAAAAATGTGTTTTCAAAACGACATTAAGGCTTATTTAAGGAGTAGTCATCCGCTCCTGCGTGGAAAAAAAAATAAATTAGTCGAAGAAACACCACTCTTAAAAGTGTGTTTTCGAAAGGACATTCAGGCTTATTTAAGGAGTTGTCATCCGCTCCTGCGTGAAGATAAAAAAAAAATTATTAAGGGAGTAATCAGCCGCTCCCAAGTGAAGATAAAGATAAAGAAATACCTCAAGTAAGCTTTAGTCGCTATGACTTAAGTAAAGATTAAGAACGGCCAGAGCGGTAGGGCTCAAAGCCAGAAAACAGCAACATCACCAACGAGATGTGTCTGAAATAAAAATAAAAAGTGACGATTAACCAACGAAAGTTCGAGGTCCTAAAGCAAGATGTGTTGAAGAACACTGGATCATCAAACAAACAAACAAATTAAAAGAAATAAAAATAATAAGGTGAGAATGATGGTGATATTTATACATATATACAAATTAATAGTTAATAAAAGTTAAGAAAATTTATGATTTTACATCTTTGATGTGCCACTTGCCTCTAACTCCATTAGGGTCTTCAAGTACATAGACTAGTGGTGACAGTTTAGCTATCACTTTGCACTTGATGAACTTAGGGGCAAGTTTAGCATTAAAGTATGCGCCGGCATTGCTTAAAACATGATTTTTACGCCAAACAGTATCTCCCACATTAAATTCTTTAAAAGTCCGGCGAAGATCATAGCGAGCGCTATTTTTAGCGTGCGCTATGTGAAGTTTAGTTTGAACTTTGTGAAAGATAGATGAGAGGAGACCAGCATTAGACGCGTAAATATCACGAGGCATAAATATTAATTCCTCGAGGTTCTGAGTTGGAGTATAGAAGGAACCACAAGGTATTGTTTCCCTACCAAAGACTAAAAAGTTTGGAGTAAAGCCAGTAGCTACATTTGTAGCGCTGTTCATTGCGTACTGAATTTTAGTAAGATGGTTGTCCCATGATCTATGATCGTCTCCTACTAGAGATGCTAGAGCTGTAATAATTGTACTATTAAACTTCTCCGTAGGATTAACCTGAGGACAATATAAAGCTGTGTGAAAAATAAAAGGAACGTTATAAGAATTTAAGAATGAGTGGAATTCTCGCGACTGAAATTGAACAGCATTGTCCATTATAATAGTTTGGGGAATGCCATGAACTAGAAAAACTGAATTTTCCAAAACATTAATAATATTAGCTGAAGTAGCACGTTTAAGGGGAAAAATCATAGTAAATTTAGTAAAATTGCAGTTAATTACTAGAATATACTGATTTCGTCTTCGAGTCGTAGGCAATGGACCCATAAGATCTAAGGATATAGTTTGAAAAGGTTTGGAGCAAAGTTTAGGTTTACCCATAAGACCATAGGGAGAACGATTAGGGTGTTTGTAGGTTAAGCAGGTTTCACAAGTTGAGATTAAATTGGCAATATCCTTAAACATACCAGGCCAATAGTATTTTAAAGATATTTTCTTGAATGTCTTGAAGATACCAAGATGGAGTTCTGAAGGGGAACCATGGTTAACTTCAATAATTGCATGTCTATCTTGGGGTAGTGGAACTTCTTTCCAAATAAAGTCATCGTTTAGACTATCGGGAGAATGGATGCAGCGGTAAAGTTTGTTATCCCTGATAGTATAGTTGGGATATGAGTCTGGGTTGTTGGAGCATCCGAGAAAAAACTTGTTGTAGTGCTCAAGTTTACGATCAGGTGGTTCTTCAATCGTAATAGGGTGTACGCCTTGAGGTGAAATTTCTCGTGTATCAGGACGTTCTTGATTCTTATGTCTTGATAATAAATCTGGAACAACGTTATCCTTTCCCTTTTTAAGTTTCAGGACAAAGTTAAAGCAAGATAAGCGTAAAGTCCAGCGAGCAAGTCTTCCTGATGGATTCGATAAGTTCTGAAACCATTTAAGTGCAGCATGGTCAGTATATATTGTAAATTCTTTACCATTGTCTAGGTAACATCGCCAATGTTCTAACGCAGTTATTACAGCCAATGTTTCTCTTTCAGTAGTTGAGTAGTTCTGTTGATTTTTGTTTAGTGCTTTACTCATGTAAGCAATCACGACTTCTTTGTCATCTTGATGTTGAGTAAGCATTGCTCCTATGCCATAGTTTGATGCATCACAATGTACAGAGAAGGGTAGTTCGAAGTTAGGACAAGCAAGGACAGGAGCAGTTACCAAAGCTTCTTTAAGTTTCTGGAAAGCAGCTGCAGCTTGAGAATTCCAAAGAAATTTAGGAGCGTTCTTCCCGGAACAGGTTAGTTGATTGAGTGGAGAGGCAATAGTGCTAAAGTTTGGAATGAATCTTCTGAACCAGCTGCAGGTGCCTATGAATCTTCGCACTTCTTTTCTACAAGTAGGTACAGGATATTCTAATATAGCTTTTATTTTATCTGGATCAGCACGTAGACCGTACTCGTCCACTAGAAAACCAAGGTATTTCAGTTCTTTCCTGAAGAATTGACTCTTCTCAAAGTTAATAGTCAGATTAGCATATGAAAGTTTTTCATGGACTTTCATGAGGAGTGATATGTGTTCATCAAAAGTCTCGCTAATGATAACGATGTCGTCCAGATAGCAAAATACCTTGTTCTCAAATTCAGGGGTAAAAAGCATATCCATTAATCTTTGTAGAGTTGCAGGTGAGTTAGAAAGACCAAAAGGCATTACCTTGAATCTAAACATACCTCTTCCAGGTACATAAAATGCAGTTTTATCCTTATCAGCAGGATTCAAGGGAATCTCCCAAAATGCTTTCGCAATGTCGATGCTTGATAAGTATTTGGCATTCCTCAAGTTGTCCAAAATTTCGCTTATTAGTGGCAGACTATAAGCATCACGACGTGTAACTGAGTTAAGCTTCCTGCTGTCTACGCAGAAACGCCATTCACCATTCTTCTTCGGAGTGATGAGAACTGGAGATAACCAAGGACTTTCGCATTGTTCAATGACGTTCCATCGCAGCATCTTGTCAACTTCATTAATTAACGCCTTTTGTTTTTCAGGAGACAGTCTGTAACATCTTTGTTTGATTGGAAGAGAATCACCAGTGTCAATCTTGTGGGTGATTAAGTGTGTGCATCCCAGGACACCTTTTTCTTCAAAAGAAATTGTCTTGAAACGTTGGATGATGTCATTAGCGATGTTCTTTTGATTAGGAGTTAAATGCTCATAAGGTATAACTTTAGTATCTTTAGTTTCGATAGCAGAACATTTAGATTCTGTAAAGTTAAGAGAAGATAAAACACTAGGTAAAAGATTAAATTTTCTCCAAAAGTCAATACCTAATATTAGCGAAGGAAAAATTTCAGGAAAAACGTAAGCTTTAATTAAATGAGTTTGATTATTGAAATGAATAGGTAAGTCAAAATAACCCAAGGAATTAACTTTTTTATTATTAGCAGTCGAGACAGTAATAAGATCTGACTTGAAAAGTTTGCAGCCCAGTTTAAGAATTTCCAAATGAGAATTATTACCCAGAATAGTTACTGAACTGCCAGAATCTAGTAAACCAGATAAAGTTAAGTTATAAATTTTGACATTAACGAATGGACGATTAAGATCTTGTTCCTTGGAGTAGAGTGTAGAAGAGATTCTGTAACAAGAAAAGAAGTTTTGAATTGTTTTAATCCAATTAGTCCAATCGTCGTTATCAAAGTTTAAGTTACTTTTCAAGTCAGTAGTTAGTTTTTTGAACTAGTATTAGGTTTGGGAGAACAAGTAGGACAATCTGCAGTTTTAAAACCCTTAAGACCACATTTGAAACAAATCACGAATCGTGGTTGAGTGCAAGTGTTCAAAGAATGTCCTTGTTTACGACAGCGAACACAAAAGGAGGTTTGTTGAGGAGCTTTAGTTTGAGAGAGACTATTAACTTGTCTAGAAGGGTATTTGTAGGATGGAGTGAATTTATTCATGAGGGAGGAGAGGGTCGTGAGTTATTAGAAGAATTTGGAGAGTCAACTGAACTTGAAGTGGAATGCTTGTAGTTGAATTCAGAAATAAGAGGACTTTGTTGTACATTTGGTTCTTTAAATTGTTTGTCTCTGTCTAGAAATTTTTCATAGTTTTGGCAAGTAGCCAGTAGAGAGTCGATAGATTCAATGTCTTTTAGAGCATTGAGAGACTGAATAACATGGGCGAATATTCCTTAAAATAATCTCCAATTGTTCTGTTTCAGAAAGTTTCTTCGAAAGACGAGAAAACATTCCAGACATGATGGAAATATAGATGACAATAGGTTCATCTCGACCTTGAGTTCGATTCCTAATCGCTTCTAAAAGTTTGTGATCATAATCAAAACCACCAAAGTCTTTGATTAATAACGAAGAAAGTTCGTTCCACGTTAAGTTTGGATTCTGATTATATTTAAATCTGAACCAATGAAGAGCATTGTCAGTGAAAATTTCAAACGCTTGTGAAATCAACAAGTCTTTGGACAAGCCACGAGCTATACAGTATTCTTCCAGTTTTTGAAGAAAGGATCTTGGACAGCTTTTACCATTGAAGGTGTGTCTTTTCAGATCTTTGAAGACGTTGGTTGGAGAAAAAGATTGAAGTGGTGGTGAAGGATACGGGGTATGGACCTGAATAGAATTTTGAGAAACAAGAGGGAGTTCCGTGACAGTCGGGTCAACCGTGACAGTCGGGTCAACAGGAGGGTCATTTTCAGTTGGAGCTGGAGTCAAGGATTCAAATTGTTTAGTAATATCGTCATATTTCATCTTCAAAGTATCGAAAATAGCTTTAAAGTCTGGATATAAGTCAGTATCTATTCGTTCCAATCTGTAAAAGATATGATTAATAAAAGTTTCTATTAGTCGCAAGTATTTGGTTTCGCCTTGTAAAAATTTTTTAATTTTACAGTCCAAGTAGGTCAAGGTAGAATCAATTTGAGACAAGTCATCCTCAATCGGAATTGGAGAAGTCAGAATATCTTCAGGGTGAGAATTCGCAACTAAACGCAAAACCTGTTTTTTTAGAAGTAAAACAGTATTAGCTGGTTCCTCACATCTAATCTTCACTTCGTATTCGAGTTCGGCCTTGTTAAGAAATTCGTACTTAATAACCCTTTTCATTGTTATAATTATGTGTAAAGTTAAGTTTAAGAAATAAAATTTTTTAAAAATTATACCTCTTTAAGTTATCTAAAATAAAAATATTAAAGTGATGGATGTAAGTAAGGTGTTAAATGTAGGTCTAAATATAATCTAGATAAGTTGAAAAACTAGATGAAGTTTTGTTCTAGAATAAAAATATTAAAGTGATGAATGTAAGTGTTGTGTGAAATGTAGGTCTAAATATAATCCAGATAAGTTGAAACACTAGATGAAGTGTTGTTTTAGAATTTGGAAGGTATGAAAAGGATGAATAAATGAATGATGAATAATGAGTTAAGAACGAAAGGGAGAGCAATTAAATCAAAAGGGAATGGACAAGGCGCAGTAAAGGTGAAGAATTAAGAGAGAAAGAGGACTTTTACGTTGGGCGCCAAATGTCGTGAAGCGACAATAAAAAAAAAATAAAAAAATAGAACCTAACCTAAGTACAACAAAACAACAAAGGTAGAGCCAGAAAACAATATATTTAAATGTATAAAAGGTATTTACAATTTTATAAAAAAAATGATGTGAGGATGATGATGAATGAAGTGAGAATACAATTAGATTATAAAAAAAATAAAGGTGAGAGAATAGGGGAATATAGTGTTGAAGTGGGGCCTAAAAGTCGAAGCGACACACGTTGCGTTTGTAGAAGTAGGTTTCTTAGCAGCGACGGCACGCAGCGCCTGAAGCCAGCACACGCCGTTTGCGCTTGTAGAAGTAGGTTTCTTAGCAGCGACGGCGCGCAGCGCCTGGAGCCAGTATACGCAGCGTCCGGAGCCGGCGCACGTAGCGCCTGGAGAAGGGGCGCGCAACGCTTAGAGCTAGCAGTTGCAGCGCCCAAAGGTAGCGCCGGCGGTAGGTGCACTCGGCGCCTGGAGTAAGTAGTCGTAGCGCCCGGAGTAGTGTGGCCCCCGCGCTTGTAGTAGACTCGAAGCGACTTCCGAGGTAGATGGAGGCTTGTAGGATTCCGAAGTGGTGCGGCTCCGCGTTTGAAGAAGGCTTCGCCGAAGACTTCACGTGTAGGTGGAGGCTTGCAGGATCCCGGGGCAGTGCGGCCCCGGGATAAGGCCTTTAGGAGATACTTCCAATTCGCGAACTGAAGCGAGACTGCCTTTCTTCACCGATTGTTCGGCTTTTATACCTTTCTAGAGAGAACGGAAAAATTATTTAAATTAAACGCAAATTTTTTGTAAATGGTCAAGAGAAAAGAGGATTTATGTGGAATTATCGAAATAGGAATAACAGATCGGTAGCAAATTTGAATATAATTACCATGGAAACGATATAAATAAGAAAGACAAAATATGTCAAATTTTTGTTTTTGGTTTATAATAAGAAAACGGTAAGATTTAAGTGGAAAATGAGATATTATTGATATAGGAAAAAAGGTAGCGCAGCTGCCCACACAAAGTCCTAGATTGTAGAGTTACGGAAAACTAGCTAAAAGATCGAAAAAAGGTAGACTCCATTGACACCAATTTAAAAGTGCTGATAATGTGAAAATACGAAGTAGAAATGATTTGTTATTGTGTTCTTATGGTTTAAAATCGTTACAGGATCCTATGGAAATAAAGGTGATGTAAAATATCCAGTTTTGAGGTGAATGCAGAAAATCGAAACAGAATGGAAAAATGAATTTAAAATAATGTAAAATGATACGTAAGTAGTATAACACTACACTCTCCGGCTGATACTTCGTATCTCTCCTACCCGGGGTACAAATTGGAGCACTCCTTTGTGCCTCGGGCTGGAGTTTGCGTGTATGTCAGAGAGGACATCTGTTCTCGACGCCTCGGCAGTCTTGAAGGTTCGGACCTGTCCATCCTTTGGCTACGCGTAGACAGTGACGACCATCCGCGCATCTACGGGTGCCTCTTTAGGTCCCATAGCGGTAATGCTGAAACAGACCGACTCATTGACCACGTCCAAATGGCTACAGATTCCTTGCTACAACAGGTCCCATCCGCAGAGATCGTGATCCTTAGCGATTTTAACGCCCACCACGCCGAATGGCTCGGTTCACGTTTAACCGATCATGCGGGGAGATTTGTTTATGACTTTGCCTTGGCATATGGTCTGACACAACATCGGCTACGCGGATTCCAGATGTTGAGGATCATACACCTTCCCTGTTGGACCTTCTGCTGACCTCTCATCCGGACGGATATCAGGTTTCCGTCGATGCCCCTCTTGGCTCTTCGGACCATTGTCTGATCCGGAGTGTGGTGCCACTCACGCTCCCCTCGCGGTTGCGTTCTGCAGGTTGCCGCCGTGTTTGGCATTACAGGTCGGCGGATTGGGACGGAATGCGGTCTTTCTTTGCTTCCTACCCATGGGGGCGGGTTTGCTTCTCGCCGGATGATCCCAGCGCTGTTGCTGACTCTGTCACTGATGTAGTGCTACAGGGAATGGAACTATTTATTCCATCATCTGTGGTACCCATCGGAGGCAGATCTCAGCCTTGGTTTGGTCGCTCCTGTAAGACTGCATTACGCAGTAAGCAGGAGTGTTATCAAGCCTGGGCTGCGGCTTCGGTGACTCGGGATGTAAACACCAGCACACTCAAAAAGAAGTATAACTTCGCCTCCAGGTCCTTCAAAAGAGTTATTGCCAAGGCAAAGTCAGAGCACATAGGCAGAATTGGCGAGAAACTAGTTCGCCTTCCTTCGGGAAACCTTGCATTCTGGTCTCTCGCCAAGGCTGTCCAAGGGAATTTCTGTAAGCCATCACTACCATCTCTGCACAGGGAGGACGACTCACTGGCCCACGACGCAAAAGAGAAGGCCGATCTTTTAGGCTCCCTTTTTGCGTCCAACTCGACTATTCATGACGGGGGGAACACACCGCCGACCATCCCGCGGTGTGAGTGCTCCATGCCGGATGTGCGGTTCTCACAGCGCTCGGTTCGCACTCCTCTCCCTTGACATCCACAAGTCGAGTGAGCCTGACGAAATCCCCCCAATTGTGCTGAGGACGTGTGCTCCGGAGTTGGCACCGGTTCTAACGCGTCTTTTCCGGTACTCCTACTCCCTAGGCGTAGTCCCGAAATCATGGAAGACAGCTTTTGTCCACCCGATCCCTAAAAAAGGCGACCGCTCAGATCCGTCCAACTACAGGCCTATCGCCATCACCCCCTTGTTCTCCAAAATAATGGAATCCGTTATAAACTGCCACCTCATGCGGTAACTTGAGGATCACCAGCTGATTAGTGACCACCAGTACGGTGTTCGTCGGGGTCGATCAGCTGGTGATCTTCTGGTCTACATAACTCATAGATGGGCGGAGGCAGTAGAGTCCAAGTGGGAGGCATTGGCCGTTAGTTTGGACATTGCGAAGGCCTTCGATCGGGTTTGTCACAAAGCGCTTCTTTCGAAGATCCCTTCCTATGGGCTTCCCGAGAAATTATGCAATTGGATCACCAGCTTTCTTGCAGCTTGCATCTAGCTTTCGTAAGCGCGGCTGCTGAACATTTCAAATCGCGGGTCGGCCTAAAGTCTGTTATCAGATTTTTCTGTTAGAAATTCTCATTCTGGAATCAGGAAGTTGGCGGTGTTTCATCTCCGTGCCTCGAAAAGCACTTAAAGTAATTTGTTCTGTTGTGTTAGATTTCCTTCCCATCGCAATGAGAGAATAAAGTGAGTAGTGGCTGCCGTAACCGAAATTCGGTTTAAAGAACATTTCTATTAATGCAATCGCCAAAAGACGCGTATACATGGGAGAGCCACGCTGCAGCTATATTAGTAGTATAGTTGTAGCACGAATGGGTTGGGTCTACCGGGGAAGGACCACGCTCTCATAGAATACCAGCTTAAAATAGCAGCTTAACACGTTGTTCGTAGACTTCATGTCATTTAATGATTTACAGCAACATAATTTCATTAACAATAAACAACATAAGATTTTAGATTTAGTCTTGCCAAACATCAAGTTGCCTATTCAAACACTTTCATTCCGTCATCTGGTGTTCCACAGGGATCTATTCTTGGTCTCGTTCTTTTTATTATTTTTATAGACGATATTAAATATGTAATAAAAACTACGAATTTGAACTTTATGCAGACGACCTAAAAATATCAAAGATTGTCAAAACTGAGCAAGAGCAAAGAGCTTTACAAGATGATATCGACAAATTTTACGAATGATGCCAGCGTAATAGAATATCAAAAATTTTTTTCACATCAAATTCTTCCGAAAATTCAATACATTTCAAACTAGCTATAACATTGCAAAATATACACTTAAAAAGGTCGACGTGGTTCGTATATCTGGGCGTCCTCATTCATTCAAAAATGAATTTTGGAGAGCATATTGATGCAGTTGTAAATAAAAGCCTGCGGTGATTTAATTTATGCTGCGAAACACCAGAGAATTTAAATCAGTCATTGTATTAAAGACTTTATTTTTCATTGGTCCGCTGTGATATAGAATATTGTTGTAATGTATGGTATCCCACTTATCGAAACAATATTCAACGACTGAAAAATATTCAAAAGAAGTTCATTCGCAGACTCTCATACGTAACTGGAGTGCATCGCTCTATAAGGGGTTATGAGGAAATACTCGATTATTTCTCCCTAAAATCATTACATCAGCATGCAAGCAAACTCAGCATGGTTTTTCTTTACAAGATTCTTAATGGTGCTGGCCTGTATTACTTTCCCTAGTTGGAATAGGAATCCCCAGACTTTCGACTCAGCTGCACATATATGCCCCATTATTTGTGCCACGAAGAAGGAGTAATTATGGAAAGAATAGCCCCATATCACTAATTATATCTTTTTGAAAAGGAAAACATAGATATAGATATTTTTCAGACAGTGTTAGATTTCAGGTGAATGTTAAAAAGCATATCGAGTAACTTGATACAAACATTCATTTTGAACGATAATAAAAATTAAATAACCATATTTAATATAACTTTATTTTGTGGTTTTACTTTAAAAAAATTGTGTCCTTTCTTTTAACAAAACTTAAATTTTACACATAAATTTTTAGTTTTGTTATTAAATAAAATAATTGTGTTAATGTTAGTGTTGTACTCGCCTATAATTTAAGTACATATATTATATAGTGTTATAACAAAATGTGGCTGAAATGTTTTCATATGTACTTAGTTGTTAAGTCTAAATAAATAAATAAACACTGCTGTGTTTCGTATGGTGAGTGTAGAGAACCGGAGACCCTTTTTACTGAAAAAGAGGCATTCCATCTTAGTCCTCACGGGTGACAAAGCATCTGCATTTTGATTCTTTATTGAGGATGATGTAGATGTATATGGGTCACAGTATCCACTTACCATCAGGTGGACTATGTGTTCGCTTGAAACCCTTATCCTATAAAAAATGTAAAATAAATAAATGTAGTTTTAGTTTATTTTTTAAACGTTTCCTCCACATTAGGATTTTCTCCTGTATTGTGGGGGCAGTTTACATACATAAATTTCACAAGATTAAATATCCAGACCCGGTACAATTATTTGTAGGCCATACAAATACTCAGATCTGTAAGTCATCACTGGCAACACGCATGACTTACGGATCTGAGGTTTCTCTGCGTGATAAACTTAGAAATGAGGATATCAGCAGTAGAACCAGAGTAACCGACAAAGCCCAACGGATTAGTAAGCTGAAGTGCTAGTGGGCCGGCCATATAGCTCGAAGAACCAACGACCGACGGGGAAGAAAGGTTGTCGAGTGGCAGCCTCGTACCGGTAGGCGAAGTGTAGGGCGACCCCCCACTAGATGGAGTGACGACCTGGTAAGATATGCAGGAAGTCAATGGATGCAGGTGGCTCAGGACCGTCCTTTGTGGCATTCCTTGGGGGACGCCTATGTTCTGCAGTGGACTTATGAAAGGCTGTAATGATAATGATGATACAAATACTTGTTGTACCTTAGAACTAGAGCTCGTTGCTAAGCCAGTGCGCCACGGAGACATCAAAAAACGGTTATATAAACAAGTTTTATCAGGTTGAAGAACCTGATAGTCATTTTATTTTTATAAAATAACGGTAGTCAGGTTAAAGAAAGGATCTCCAGTTCTCTACATTAACCGTTCGAAACACAGCAAAATTAAGCTGCTGTTTTATACTGGTATTCTGTGAGAACGTGGCCTTTTCCTTAGGCAACCCATTCGTACTATAACCATAATATAGCTGCAGCTTGGCTCTACCACGTATAAAATGCCTGGATTATATCCTGCATCAAATTGTGAAGAAATTAAATAAACATCGATCAAACACTGTATAATAAACAAATTAGAAAATATAAGATAAAATCTATGCAATCTACGTTTAGCGTAGCAAAGACGTATTCATTATTTATTATCTAAACACATAGAAATAAATTGAAGTGTATGTTTGTAATATTAAAATAACTGACTTATTTTAAGCTCAGGTTGTTTACATGCTATTTAGACATAAAAACCCATTTTTTTAATTTGTATGTTTGTTTGTCAGTCGGTGCTGGCACCTTTTAAGATTAGTCTGGACTAATCTTCAGAATGCCGAACCGATAATCGGTTCGGTATGAAACTTTATGAAGAGATGGAGAGCAATGCCAGGAAAAATCCACTTGAACAAAGATGTTTTATAGGTACAGATACAGTGTTGCCAACATACCACACCGTTCATATTGACGCCAGTCTTTAGCCGGGTACCCACCTAGCGCACAGGCTCGCGCGGCAGCCTCGCGAGCCAATACCTCGGCTAATGTGGACGTGCCTCGGGCTGCCTCGGGCGCACGTTGTCGATAAACTTGACGCACTCATAGGTGCCTCAATGTTCGCTGTTCGTTTGGTGTATACTGTGGTATTTCGACTCACCGAGGCTATAGTGTTTGTTTTAGTTTTACTGAAGTCATTTTAATTATATAATATCATGAGCAATTAGGATGACTTGATTCGTTTAATTCAATTGTACGGTACGTACAAGATGCTGTGTGGGATCCAAAATACTGTTTTCGTTTTTTTAAACAATAAGCAAATAGGAAAGTAGCTGCAGCTGCAATTACACAACTGTCCATTTCAAATGCTCGAGTAATTATGATGGCTCGACCTGCCTCGCGAGGCATGCCTCTCAGTTTCGGACAATACTATTGAGCCTGCCTTGCGAGCCTTCGTTCGCTAGCCGTACACCCGGCTTTTGATTCATGTATGTGTGACTACCACGTGACGCGCATATCTTACGTACGGACCATGTCTTTATTAATGTGCGTGACTTCGGTAATAACAGTGCGAATCGATTGCTCAAAAGTGTGAGAGATTTTATATTTCATTCATATTGACGTACATATTGATTCTACGAGTATAAAATGTGTGTTTGAGGTGTGTGCATTTGTGTGCATGTGTGTATGGGGATATGTTTGTTTATGTGTGTTTCATGTCGGTACGAACATCGCACTAAAATATTGAAAATAAGCAATTGAACCTATAATAATTAATGTAACAGTTAAAAATAAATAAAAAGCACAGTAGATATTTATGTACGTAAGTAAATTAATGTTTTTAGATTATTTTACATCTACATAATGTCACATTAATGGATCCTATCCAGGCGAAATCATGGCGAGTCGCTAATTATAAATATTGTGTAGGTATGTAAATAACCTAACCTAATATCCTATATCTTACGTAAAGAGGTAATCAAGAGATTTAAAATTAAAAACAAATTAAGTAATTTTAAGCTATGTTTGAAACTTACATATTGAAATAGCACACATGTTATTTAATCTTATAAACAATAAACTAAAAAATATTTGCATGACATAGTACGCAATAAGCAATAAATACATGAATACGTAACTAGTAAATTAAAAAAAAAAACCACTATGCCATGGAAAAAAGAAAATAATGAAACACAAAGTTGCCTTTGGATTTAATTATTTAGATCGTAATTATTTCGGTCTGAATACATTGGGCGGTGCTGCAGTCCCTTCAGCGGTGCCAAGTTGACTGTCGGTATATCGAAGTGCTGAAGCGCTTGTACAGTAGGGCTACGATGGCTATCCGAGTACAGAACCAGAGTACGAAACCTATCCAATTGCAGAGAGGTGTAAGACAGGGTGACGTTATATCCCCGAAACTCTTCACCGCTGCATTGGAAGACGTTTTTAAGCTTCTGGACTGGAAAGGATACGGTATTAACACCAATGGCGTACATCACTCACCTTCGATTTGCCGACGATATAGTCCTTATGGCAGAATCGCTGGAGGATCTAAGCACCATGCTCAATGACCTCAATAGTGTCTCCCAACGGATAGGTCTTAAGATGAACATGGACAAAACAAAAAAGATCATGTTCAATGTCCATGCCACACCTATGCCGGTAGTTGTTGGGAGCACTAACTAGGTAAGTCCAACTTCGACCGAGAGGTCAATCGACGGATTCAACTCGACTGGGCAGGGTTCGGGAAACTACGACACATCTTCTCGTCAGACATTCCTCACAACCTTAAAACGAAATTGTACAACCAGTGCGTGTTGCCAGTGATGACTTACGGATCTGAGACGTGGTCCTTCACTGCTGGCCGTATGAGGAAGCTCAAGATCGCTCAGCGAGCTATGGAGAGAGCTATGCTCAGGGTTTCTCTGCGTGATAAACTTAGAAATGAGGATATCCGCAGTAGAACCAGAGTGACCGACATAGCCCAACGTATTAGTAAGCTGAAGTGGCAATGGGCCGACCATATAGCACGAAGAACCGACAACTGATGGGGAAGAAAGATTCTTGAGTGGCAGCCTCGTACCGGCAGGCGAAGTGTAGGGCGACCCCCCACGAGATGGTGTGACGACCTGGTAAGACATGCAGGAAGTCGATGGATGCAGGTGGCTCAGGACCGTGCTTTGTGGCATTCCTTGGGGGAGGCCTATGTTCAGCAGTAGACTTATGAAAGGCTGTAATGATGATGAATAGAATAGAATAGAATATTTTTTTATTCAATATACATTACATGTGTAATTTTTATTGAAAGTCATTTTTTACTTTACCACTGGTTCGAAAAAAACCCTCTGTCCTGGGAAGAACCAGCAAGAAACCCAGCGGGACTTTTTTTTAAATAAATTTTACAATATAAATGATTACGAACTATTTACAAAATTTATTTTAGAAACTGCTTGGAAGCGATCACCTCATTCCCAGGGGTAATAAGAAAAAATGATGATGATGATGAATACATTGTTGAGCACTTGATAAGTGCTTAATCAACGTATTCCTATCACCGGCTGTCACGTTCAGTAATACATCATGAATGGGTCGGTTAGGAAGAATTGATGCGTTTGTGTTAGTGAGTGCAAACATAGATACACCTTTTTCTAGTGGTACAGCACAATCACATGCATGATAAAGTTAAAGGTTAAAGTTACAGCCTATATAAGTCCCACCTCCTCCTCCTCTCATTTCTGACAGGGTTTTAGGACAAAAAAATATGCGCCGCTCTGCCCCAATGCGTGTTGGCGAACTTCAAATATCTTCAAAATATTTTTTTCTTATTACTCAGATATGCATGTATCCTGACGATGTTTTCTTTCACCGCGGAGCACGTGGTAAATCAGCACTTAAAATTTCAATTAACAATTTCATTGGTGCCGGCGGGGATCGAATCCGGGTTGTTTGCGTACTGTGAAACTTACAGCGAGCGCTAACCATCTGAGCTACCACGGCTCTCAACGTACGTCAGTATCGTGCCTGTCATGCATGATACTGATGTAGTAATAAAAAACTTTAAGCACTTATTATCACTACTACATTCTTATTTTGGCCGACATATATGTATAGATTGAATGAACGAATTTCGGTAATTTTTCAGCACATAAAGTAAATATAAAATAGAATACCTTGTCATATCCCTCAAGTCAAAGGAAACGATTGATCTTAAATTCAATATAAGTCGTACCTATATTCGCTATCTATCAGTCCTAATGCTCATTCCAACAGGAATATGGAGCGATAAGCTTTGTATTTTATAAGTAAAATCAGAGAAAATAGTCAAACAAGGTATATTATATACACATCCTATGATAAATTTATCTACACATTAGGGTACATTACCGTTACAGCATATCAAAGTCCTCTGCTAAACATAGACCTCGCCCTAAGACTGTCCCTAGCGTGGCAACTGTGGCAAATACTCCCTATATTTGCCATAGTTGCCACGCTTGACAGGCGGGTTAGCAACCGCAGTTTTTGATTCTATAGTTGTTATTAGGAAGACACTGCTGTCCATCTTCTGGTTAGTTCCCACTGTCGCCTCTTACAACACCCACGATCGATATGGGGTATTGGATATTCTTACATCGCTTACTATTCGTTTATTTTGAAAAATGGTTATTTTCATTATTACAGACTGGTTTCCTCGCTTCGTTTACCTTCACTGTCGTGCACGGACTAATTGGCACTTAAAACAAGAATTCAAATATAAAACAGCAAATACTTTGATTATTTTCTCCGTATATACTCGTCACTCCGAGAAACATTTGCCAATTAAAATTTTCATTTAATCTGGAAATTTTATTCTGAGTTGGTTTCCAAATCATTAAGAATTAAACCATCTCGAATTTCGTAGAGGTATGAACAAAACCTTGAACATTATTACTCTAAAAATAATTAGTTTTATATCTATTCTTCATTTTTTATTAGTTTTTAGTAGATGTAACTAATTTTGTGATTAGTTTGAAAATATTAATATTGTATTAATTTCCATTAATTTATATTATGAAAGCAATTTCCTTTTTTTTATCAAAATTGACTATACCAACTAACAGATTACAGAGATTGCTTTTGTATGTTCTTTACTAGGACTCGCATTCGTGCAGATGTTTTAGCACTCTTAGCACCGACTTCCGAAGCTGTTATATGAAAATTATTTTATTATTTTTACTTCTAAAAAGTCGCCTTTTACTTTTACATTTTAGTTTTTGTTATTGTTGAAAGAGTTTATAATAATAATAATATGGATGTGAAAGAAACGAGGGAGGTGTGTCAGGGTCGTGTCAAATACAAGTCCGTAGCCTCAGCTTATCCCTCTGGGCAACCGGCGTGAGAGTTTATGTTATGTTTACATTATTATAATGATTATTATAGTAATATAACTTCTCTAATTTAATTCCTATTGACGATGATAATTTAAAATTGGCAATCCAGAGTAGCCGACATAGTTCAATGGATGATCAATTTAAAATAGTAATGTTGTACCGGTCATATAGATTGTTGATTCGACAACCAATGGGGTTCTCGAGTTAAAGCCTCGTACCGGTAAACGAAGTGTAGAGCGTCCCCCTAATACACCAGTGACTAGAATCGGAGACCTTTTTTAGAGCATTCATCTTAGTCTTCAGGTATGACAACGCATCTGCTTTTAATTCTTAATTTAGGATAGATGCAGGTGTATATAATTCGCTGCATTCACATAACAACAAGTTCGACATTACTGTTACATACATTAGAGCCTTCAAAAGTAGGTCACTATTAGGCCTCTTCTGTAAAGTGCCTCATAGGGTTTGGTAATCAGGAGATGAGCATCAGGGTCTTCGAAATGACGACTAAAAAAAACTGCGGTTGCTAACCTGTATGCCAAGCGTGACAACTATGGTAAATATCCCCCTTATGAGGCAATCTAAGGGGAAGGCCTATGTTCAGTAGTGGACTTTAATAGGCTGTAACGGTAAAGGATAAGAACTTTATTATCTACACGCTTCGCTTGTTATGTTACACAACACTTCACAGTGAAACGACAGTATCTTATGCATCTTCGATTCAAATTCCAATACTCTTTGGGATTAGCTTTGTTCATTCCGTTACTTAAAACGGATTTTACTGAACCGTGTCTACTTTAAACGAATATTTAACACTTGAAATTGGGATATTTCCACGTATTATTATGTATGAATTCAAAGCATATAAAAAGCATTATTATGAAGAAATAATACATTAAAAATTAGATGAATATTTTAGAGATAAGTATGCTTAGACATAGTGAGTTTCTTTGGATATTTTTCTTCATGTATATATTTTATTTTATAAGTGCATATGCATATTTCACGAGAAAATAGTATTTTACAGATAAAAAATAGTGATTTGTAAAGGCCAATTTTGAATTTAAGCCTTTTATTTGATAGTTTCGTGTCAAGACCAGTTTTTTTTTATCTTATATCTTGTAAAAATTGACAAATAAAATTGAAAATATTTTTTTTTGTTTATAATCGAAACGATATCTGAATAACGTTGCCACAATTATTTAAATATTTGTTGAATTATAATATACCTATACTAATATATCTACTATAATTATAATATTTCGTCGCTTCATTCTTCAGATATTTTAACCAAGTAGTCCCTTTCCCTTGCGTAAGCAACCACGCACGTCTTAGATTTTTTTTTTCTAACTACCCCACTCAAATAATCTACAGTTGCTTCTCAAATATTGTAATCCACAAACTATATAGAAACACTACGTTGTAATCATTCCTTTTTCGTGTGATGCAGTGAACGAACATCTTATAAAATATAAAGTGTAGTGTGGTCCTTTGTAATAGAGATAGTAACGCATATAGAGTAATAATGCCAAAGCGGAATACAGAATATAAAATTGTATCCAAAATTGTGTCCAGCAATGGATTTTTATGGAACGACAAATAAATAAAAAAGAAAGATGTACGCGTGAGTTCGTGTCAAGAAGTTGAGCACGATTTCGGCATCACTTGAAATGTAGTACGTAGCATCTTTATTTGTAGGTTTGAGGCTACCAGATATTAAAAATTTTAATATCTTATATGTGTAACGTATTAATAAAATATTTAACTAAGTAACCTTCATAAGGTATCAATAGGCCTCTGCTTACCATTACAATTCAAATAGCCGACATTATCCATATATTGACCTGACTTTATATGTCAATCATCAACTCAGTACCCACAAACTCTGATCGCTCAGCCAAGTGGCCACATCATAAAATTAAAGTTATTTTAAAACCCTCAACTTTTAATAGAAAAACGCTTTTGTCTGTATATACTTTGTAACTTCGTTTAAAAGCAAAGAAAAGTAATTAAGGTTAAAAGCTTTGAGCGATTGAAACTTTTAAAGATCTCCTGCCAAGGGTCAATTTTTTGTGAAATATTTTTTATGGTTTTTTTATTCAAACCATCAATCATTTTTTTATATTTATATGTGTTAGAGTCTCGTTACATCTATTCTTCTGCAGCATCCATTTACCATCATGTGGACTGTGTGCTCGTTAGCCACCCTTATCTATACAAATAGATAAAATTGAAGTGTCTGTTTGTAATGTCGAAATTACAGTTTTTTACTAAATGCATATGAAAGTTAATACGATACCTATAACTAAATTACAATTTTTAAAATTTTTGTCTGTCTGCCTGTCTGTCTGTTTGTTCCGGGTAATCTCCGAAACGGCTGGAACGATTTTGACGGGACTTTCACTGGCAGATAGCTGATTTCATAAGGAGTAACATAGGCTACTTTTATTTTAGAAAAAGAATCAGGGTTCCGCGCAGAAACATAAAAACACTAACACGCGAACGAAGTCGCGGGGAACAGCTAGTTCTATATAAAAAATTCTTAATGAATGACTGAATGAACTCCTTTAAAGTTGCAATTTATTAAAAGTTTGTTTTAAATTCTAATAATCGCTTACAGGAGGTGGGCTGGAATTTTATATTTTTTTAAAAGAGGTAATAAATATAATTTACAAATTAAAGGTTGTTATATAATATAGTATAAAATAACTTATTGTAAGTCAATTAACAAATTGTGACTTCGCGCGGCAGGGCTTACATACTTCTACGCTTTTGTTTGTCAAAGCGAGTAATTTTTACGTATTTCATCAATCATGGTAAGTATCAATTGTATCAATGGTGGGCCCTTGAATAATAGGTAATTAAAAAAAATCTTGTTTTACTTCTCCTGCCTGTAATTAATGGTATGGGCTTAACTGTAGTAGAGACATGGACCAGCTTCGTTGTAGGGCGGATTAATTTAATCGTCGGATTTGTCTAGCAGATTGAAGATAGCAGGGCTTAGCTTTCCATTGACGTCAGTGGAGTTTGGTGTTGATACGTATTTTTACAGAAAGATTACACTATTATAAGCACACACACAAAGTCTCAATATACGGAAACGCGTAATTTTTGAGAAAAGAATAATTGAAAATCAATTATTCTTGCAATGTTTATGTCTAATCTGCTAATAAACTGGCGCCATTTTGTAATGTTATTGTCGACGTCAATAGGGATGTCGATTCTTTCCGAAAAAGGTCGATTTTTAAATCGATTCAAATCGTAAACTGATGTATCGGTTCACAAAAAATCGATTTCTAAAATATCTATAATTTTTTAATGTTTCTATTTATAAACCCATTTTATGAAAAACAAGAAAGATACCATGATAAATGATCTCTTTTTGAAATTTGTTTTATTTAACAGTACCTATTAGGGCAGGTAACAAATAAAATAGGTTAGGTTCAACTTATATCAAAGAACCGAATTGATTGACCCCGACTCCACCTGGTACGAGTCTGTCCTACCCCTAGAGTGGTTTTATGGAGCCGGAGGCGCGCAGGGGGAGCAGCCTCCGCCTGCTGTAACAAATCGTAGGCATCGGACGAGCCGGAGCGGCTGAGGTTGGTCGCCGGCGACCAACAAGCCGAAGCTGCGGAGGCGAGGAGGGATGCCTGCGATTTGTTACGCTAAGGCGAAGAGGTTGCTCTTCCCGCAGCGCCGGAGACGTAGCAGTCTCAAAATAGATACAGAAATCCTTATGAATCAGTCCCCTTATTTTTTTATGATGAAGGGGATTTTTTTCTCATAAAATGGATTTGTATTTACATTATAAATGCAAATGAAAAAAATATCGATATTTTAGAAATCGATTTTTTGGGAATCGATACATCAGCTTACAATTCGAATTTATTTAAAAAATCGATCTTTTTCGGAAAGAATCGACATCCCTATTGATGTCGACAATGACATTACAAAATGGCGCCAGTTTATTAGCAGATTAGACATAAACATTGCAAGAATAATTGATTGATTTTCAATTATTCTTTTCTCAAAAATTACGCGTTTCCGTATATTGAGACTTTGTGTGTGTGCTTATAATAGTGTAATCTTTCTGTAAAAATACGTATCAACACCAAACTCCACTGACGTTAATGGAAAGTCGTACCGATAGCAGCACCAAACGCCTCGTCGGTATTTAACGTCGGGCGTAAAAAAGACTATATACCACTATTTATCGGAAGTCATAATTTTTTTTTGGAATTTCTTACTTCTTTGAGGTACAAGCGCCGTCTACACAGCGAAACTAAATAAAACACTTACAGTAATATAATTTTCTCAATCCTAAAACCTCTTAGTGGGGTAAGGTAAGGTAGTGCTGAATTAGTGAAAGATGCAGTATGTATTTGTCATTTCGAGTAAGCTCCATCTCCTCGTGGACCCGGTAAGTAAATAACAAAAAAAAAAATAACCAATATCGCTTAAGCATCGCGCAAACCAAGCAGAGTACTGATTTATGATGGGTAAGTTATGCATACCCGTCACACGTGGTCAAGGACGTGTTATGTCGGACTCGCACTAACTAAATCCTGTTGTTGTTTTACTTTTTCCGAATATAGGCAGAGCCTGTTTATTTTTTGTTTTAGGTTTTAAACAAAGGCGAGATAAGCAAGTGACAAAGAGTAGCTCGGGAAGCGTCGATACAGCAGACATAAAGGCGTAAATTGTTTTAACCATAGACTTAGAATATACTGGCGAAATTTTAACGGTATGACTTTGGTTGGCATTTTTGATTCTCCATCAATATTTTGCAGTATGTGATAGTATTTTTTGAATGACTCATAAAGTGACGATAAATTACAAGTTTCTAAATAACACAATTTTTCTTATTTATCGTTCTAAATTGTGTAATGTACAAACTTTAATTGCGACGGGAGCGAGTGAATTTTAAACTTCTCACAGTTGTTGAGGTTGTCATTAAAACGTATAGCGTGATTTAACGAGTGCAAGCAAAAATGCAGAAAAAATGATAGCAACCTATTTAGGCATAATTTCTTCACTCGCGTTGAAAGAAATGTAGGTCTACGAGCGTGCAGTTCGCTATGTAAAAGTAGGCGGTTACTTGTTAACATTTACAGTTCACTGTAGTGTGACTGTGAGTAATAGAGAAATGAGTTCGTATATTCCAGAATTTTAAAGTTGTTAAGGTTTAAGTGTCTTGCGAGACGTGTGAGCTAAATACACGGAAAGAAAGATCTAGTGACCTACAATAGATGACAATTGTTATTATTTTATATGACTAGCGATCCACCTTGGCTTTGCTTGGGTGGGATCTATGGCGGTAATTATATTTAAGGTAATCTAGGACCATTTATTTTAAGTATCAATTTTTTTATTTAAAAAAATACTCCCACGTTTTTTCGGACAAAATGTAGCCTAGATTACTCCTGGCATTGCTCTCTATCAGTTCGTGAAGTTTCATTACAATTGATTCAGCTATTCCGAAGATTAGTCCGGACAGACAGACAGACAAAAATTAAAAAAAGGTTATTTATGTGTTAATAGCATGCAAGTAATCTCTTGAACTCAATATTAGCCAGTTATTTTAATTTTATTAGTTTTATTTATATGTATAGAAAATAATAATACAAAATTCACATTTTCTCTCTTCTAATCGTTATTATATTTCAAATATAACATCACAAATCTTGGTAAGTTAACCGCTTATCCTTTGATAAGGGGCAACAATTTCCCTGAAAGTGTTCTTATTGGCCCAAAAGAGACATTTAGTTATTTATACTATTTCATTTAGTTCTTTCAGAAAGGAAATATTATTCGTAAGGCGTTGTAAGCAATCTGAATACTTTTTCAATTATTAACCTTAAAAATATAATATTTAAATAAATTTAAATATTATTCTATTTTTTTATTTCATTTATTTAGAAAAAACAACTGCTCTTATGAAAAGACAATTAAAATAAAATTCATAAATTATTATAAGAGCCAATTATAGGTTTCCCCGTATAAACCTCAAATGGTATCTCCTAAATAAAATAAATAACTTTTGTTAATTTTGTTAAACTTATTTTTATTTTTAGATTCCTTCACAACGAAATTCTTTAGAAAGAAAGAACATGAGTGTAAAAGTCCACTGCCGGATATTATGGGTCTTGTTTATCGGAATAAGTACTAACACTCGCACGTTTTGATGTTATGAATATTGTATGATTGCTAATTAGTTAAATAATGTATTATGTGTATTTATCGACAGAACAGAATTATTAAAATATACGATACGATCAGATACGATTATAAAAGCTTCTGTAAGCTCGTAATTAATTCAGGAACTTAAGTTACTATAATAACTTATGCTACAGCGAGCTTAAATTTCGGTTTCTCAGATGATAAAACTCGAATTTGCGTCCGTATCATTCTGGAAATAACTTTCACGTTACTGTTATCATAACGTCTATGTGAGTTTATAGTACACAGCTAAAATTGACACAATTTGTATGTATGGTGTATATGTTACTGTAAAAGCCCGTATTTAGGTAAATCTTAGGTTTTTGTTTTAAATCTTAGGATTTACCAACATGAGCTGGTAAATGTAAGGTTTGGTATAAAATGAGACCATTTTTCAGGATTTTGCCATTAGAGTTACATGCTAAATTTTAGTAAATGTTGATTTTGGAAATAAAAATATGTAATAAAAGTAGAAAGTACTTATTTATAAAACATTGAACCATGTTAGTCTGCTAGATCTTAAAATATTTTTATGAATTTTGAAAGTAGAATACTGTAAAAAAGATAAATATTTGTTTTCTTCTCAGAAACATAATACATTCGTTGGCTAAGCTTACTATTCATTAACTTTTCATCATCATCATCATCATTCACAAGTCCACTGCTGTACATAGACCTCCTCCAAGGAATGCCACAAGGCACGGTCCTGAGTTAACTGCATCCATTGACTTCCTGCATGTCTTACCAGGTTGTAACTCCATCTAATAGGAGGCCATCCTAGACTTTGTCTGCCACTGACTGGTGAAAGGAGAGAAGTGACACGTGTAAGGGGGAATGAGATGCTGCACACGGTCCACGAGCACGATGATGCGCCAAACACTTGTATAAATGACTATTTTTCAACATTTTACGTGTCTTTGAGGTAAAACCTAAGATTTACTAAGTTAATGCTAGTAAAATTCCGAAATTAACGATTACCACAGGACAGTTTGGACTTTTACCATTAAGAATTGGAAAATTTTAGGTATTACCGGAAAATCTTATGGTTTACCGTCCTTCTAACTTATACTGTAACATATACCTCTAGTCAGGTCATAAATTCTGTCACATGTTTAATATAAAATAATTGAAACAAGTTTATTGATTATGTAACCATTTATATACCAAAATGAACTTAACAAAACATAGATTCTTATGACACTAAAGTTTATTCAAAATGACCTCCGTGATTTTGAATACAGGCCTTCAATCTGCGCGGCCAGTCGTCTATCGCAGCACAAACGAGGTCCATATCAATATCGGTGGCTGCCTTAATCAAGGATGTCTTGAGTGACTCCAAATTGGGATGAGGCTTTGAGCATGCCTTTTCCTCCAAGTGTTGCCATATCTTGTAATCTAACGGATTCAAATCTGGACTGGAGGAGGGCCAGTCTTCGTGCCGGATGAAGTCGATTTCACGCACCGCCAACCAGTCTTGTGTGCTCTTCGCTCTATGAGGTGGCGCCGAATCTTGTTGGAATACCCAGTGCCTGTTATTGAACATGGTATGAGAAACACGTTCCACAAGGTTCGTCAGGACTGTATTTTGATACACATTTGCATTCGTTTTTACACCTTTCTCACAAAAATGTACCTCTGTTAAGCCCCAATAAGAAACTCCTAACCATACCATGAGCGAGGATGGAAAATGACCTCGTTGGACACGCGGAATACGGTTGCTCGCTCGTTCACTACTGTGTGCGTACACCTTATCATTTTGTTTGTTGTAGCTCTCTTCTACGGTAAAAATTTTTTCATCCGAAAAAAGAATTTCCCGATATTTTTTTCCCGCGTACCGCTTCAACAAAGAGCGGCATCTCTTCAGTCTCAGGTCCATTAGACGAGCATACAAACGATGTCCTGTTTTTCTTCGATATGCCCGAACCCCTAAGTCTTCATTTAACACCCTTTTCACCGTGGTTCTGCTTAACCCCATCTGAAGGGCCAACAGTTTCTGCTTACGTTTGGGATTTCTCTGAATTCGCGCCTTCACAGCTTTTATCACTGCTGGGTCCTAACAGACCGAGGGCGACCACTTCTTAACCTGTCATCTACACCAGAGTCTTCATTGTATCGTTTGATGGTACGATAAACGAATCTTTTGGTTATATTCAAATTTTTCAGTATGTCAAAAATTTGAATTGGCGCGTAACCGCAACGATGCAACGCAATAACTGCAACACGGTCTTCTTTAAGCGTCCACTCCATATTTAAAAATGAGTAAAATTCTAAAAATTATACAGTTTTATTTTCATGAATAATTCGAAATTCGAATTCAATAAACTTTTTGTGGCCAGCATTCTAAAAGAACAGTTTTTACTGTGTGACAATACTTATGACCTGACTAGGTATATGTCGCAGCAAACCAGCTTAACTAGTAGTTCAATTAACAGCTTAACTTTTTCTCTAAACTGTGCCATTTGACGTGCGGCCTGAACGACATTCAGCTGATGCGTCTAATACAACAATGCACATATTTTGTAATATTTGCGACAGTAGATTAAAGTGTGGCTGAGGTGGCCCTTGGGCCACTCTAAAGACGCGTACGTTTATAGAATATATCAAACAGCGCTAATTAGCACGGACCAGCCACCGTCTCGTTATTAATAGGGTGATCATACCATGTAATACATGTAATGCCTAGGCTGATAATTAAACGGCTAGTTAAACTAGTTGGCTGCGACATATATTATTAAAAAACTACGTGGAAATGTCGCGATAATTTCAGTTTTAACAGGTTTGTTCATTCATTCATTTCATAGATTACTCATAAGGGGGATATTTGCCATAATTGCCATCCTTGGCAACCGGGTAGGCAATCGCAGTAATTTATTTTCTGGTCAGTATTAGGATGACCGTGTGGAGGCGGAGTAAGTATATCTACTACGTACGGGACAATATGGGGTAGTAAGTAGATATTCCTACACAGCCTTTACACGGTCAACAACACTTTACATTATTATTTTAATGTTCCTACTCTTATCGTGTTTCTACCCTGATCGGCTGGATGAAACGTTGATTCTCGTATATGCGACTATACTGTGAATATAACAATGTCAAAAATTCAATGGCTTGAATCCATTAATTCATTCCATATACATTGTAGCAATTGCCTTCCTGGCATCTTCTGCTCCTTAAGGACAAGGTCAGAGCATAACACCATAACCATGTATCGGTCTACGAGTACGTGAAGGCTTCTTACATCATCTTCTCTACAGTCATGTTCCTTCCTACATCATCTTTTCTACAATTAATATAAGCCCTTTTGTTACTGAAGGAGATTAAGTAAAGTGAAAAATATTGTTTGCTACGGTATTCAAACATTGTTTGCTGAATTCCACAACATTTATGAATTGTGTTATTTTAGGGAAATAATTTTGGTCAAAATTTTAGCACAGCAACAAAGTAGCGAAATAGGCTAAAGACACAACAAAATAACAACGTTGAAGTAAAAGGATACATTATAAAAGCAAACTGCTAGGATCTGATTAAATCGAAAATGTTCATACATTCTTAGATGAGTGCCTGCCTAATTCAGATTGTATGGATTCAGTCTATATATAGGATGCTTGTTTGGTTGTTGATTTAAAAAGATTTACGATGATATTGATGGTACGATGTAGATCTACAAAATACAGGATTGTTTATGTTTTACTGTACATAACCAACTCCAATTGATGATTATAATATGAATGATCACCCCACCATGCCGAATGTCTCGGTTCACGTTTAACCGACTATGCGGGGAGATTTGTATGATTTGCCTGGGCATATGATCTGACACAACTGATTACTTCGCCTTCGCAGATTCCAGATGTAGAAGATCATGCACTTTGCCTGTTGCACTTTCTGCTGACTTCTCATTCGGATGGATATCAGGTTTCTGTCAACGCCCCTCCCGGCTCTTCGGCCATTGTCTGATCCGAAGAATGATGCTACTCACGCACCCATAGCGGTTATGTTATGCACCCTGCAGCAGATTGGATCGGAATTTCTTTCTATCCTACCTTTTCTGTAAGCCATGCCTTCCATCTCTGCACAGCGAGGACGACTCACTGGCCCACGTAGCAAAAGCGAAATTTTTCATGCTCCGTTTTTGCGTCCAACTCGACTCTCGATGACAACGCGGGATGGTAAGCGATGTTCCCCACACCGCACGCAGTGCTCAGTACGCAAAGTATTCTTCTCCTTGGACATCCATCAATTGAGTGAGCCTGACAGAATCTTTCCAATTGTACCGATAACGTTAGCTCCAGAGTTCTAACGGGTCTTTTTCGGTACTCCTACTTCCTAGACGTAGTCCCGAATTCATGGAAGGCAGCACCCGATTCGTAAAAAATGTAACCGCTCTGATCCGTCCAAATAAAGGCTTATCGCCATCACCTCCTTGTTTTCAAAAATAATGTAGCATCAGCTGATTAGTGAAAAACTGGTAATCTTCTTGTTTACCTAACACACCGATCTGATTGAAGAAACGCATTTACACATTCTAACTGATTGCGGACCCTTAAACTCATTGCAAACGTAACACTGATCTGGGAAACTACGTAGTCCGCCCAGAAGTGAAATTGCTTACAGCTAAGCAACTCCTTATATTCATTGAGGTCGTAGGGCTTAACAGTGAACTATAGACATAGCAACGATCACAATAAATATTTTAGGTTGCAGTGATACTGGTATCTCTCTCTAGACGTGCACATAAAAAACCACACCGATAGATACAGTAGGTCGAGCTCAAGGGAGAGGTCTTGGCGGTTAGTTTGGATATAGCGAAAGCCTTTGATAGGGTTTAGCAGAAAGCGCTGCTTCCGGATCTTCCTTCTTATCGGCTTCCCGAGAAAATTATGCAATTGGATCACTAGCTTTATCTCTGATTGGAACATTTATGTCGTAGTTAACGGTGCATGCTCAGACTCCAAATCTGTGAATGCTGGTGTTCCACAAGGCTACGTGCAATTTTTTACCCTATTATTTTTGAATATAAACGACATTTTATAAACCAGTGAATTTCATGCTAATATTTCTCGGGAACATGTTGACGAGTGCCGGAACAAACTTGTGTCTGAAGTCAAAATACGTTGAACACAGTCTTGGATTGGGATCAACTAAATCTACTTCTTTTAATGCAGCCTCACGTGGAATACTGTTATCATCTCTGGTCCGGAGAACCCCAGTGTAAGCTTCACCCACTTGATTGCATCCAGCGAAGAGCGTTTCGAATCGTCAGCGACCGAGTTCTTTCTGATCAGCTTGACTCACTGGCGGTACTAGGAGATGTTGCATCTTTTTGCGTATTCTATCACATTTACCACGAGGAGTGCTCAAAAGGAATTGTTCGGAGCAATTACAGCCGTTCAATTTCACCGTGGCACATCGTGACAAGACTCGCGATACCATCCATATCATTTGCATGATTAGCGGTCCACTACTGTGCGGTTTAAAGAAAGAAACAAAGAAAGGCACAACTTCCTTGTGGAATCAACCACCACCAACGATTTTTCCGGACTGATACGACTTTTAGACCTTCAAGAAAAGAGCTTATACTCTTTTTTAAAAGACCATAGACGCATCTACAATTCCCCTGGTGTTGCAATTGTTCATGGGTGGCGGTAGTCACTTACCATCAGGTGAGCCGCATGCTCGTTTGCCCGTCTAATATAAAAAAAGAATATTGATTACTTCTTTGGTCTAGTGGTCGTTAATGTGACCGCTGATATGGTTGCAGGTTCGTATTCTAGGTCGAACTAAAATAAATTATCGGATTTATCCGTCTTTGTTTCTCGGAAATCACGTAAAGCCATTTGTTCTGCAGTTGATATCTCTCCATTCCCAAACTAAAGTATATAATAAAGTCCTCTGGACTGAATTTTAGTTATGGCAGCTAGACTCAATGGAAAATAGCCAAATGCTCAGGACAGGATTAAAGTGCCCAAGTGTATATGGAAGTACACCACGGTAATCCGACACGATCGGAGAGAGGTATAACACCGCCAGCTTCCTGACTCAGGAAGTTGGATTAACGACTCCTGATTCTGGAAATTTCTCGACAGAAAAGCTTAATAACTGATTTTGGCCCAAAGATACATAATATAATAAGATCATCGCCTAGAATTTCACCTACAGGCAGATAACGTTATCGGAAGACAATCTCATGAGGCAATAACCTTAAATATTCTTAGAGTCCACTTTTGATCATAGGCTTTCCCATTGATTGCCCCATAGGCGAGATTTTGCCGTAGTTGCCACAGTTGACAGTCGAGTTGGCAACCGCAGTTTTTTTTGTTATTTTGAATTGTTATCAAGGAGATGATGCTCCTCATCTCCTGTTTCAGTTTCCCTATCGTATTGGATAGTGGATTCTTACACTCCTTTTTTTTTGAAAATTAATCGATATTATCGTCCTGAATTTGTAAGAATCGTAGACGAGTGTCTATAGTAAGAAACTTTCGGAGTCCAATATCTATAGCATTCTAATTAATAATCAATAATAGGACGGCACCGTGGTGCAGTGGCTTAGCAATGAGTTGCGAAATGAGTTGTTGCAATCCCGCATTGAATTTTATGGCTTACAAATCATTTTTTAAGGATTTGGATGTTAGTCCTTGTGTATTTTATGTTTGTAAACTGAAAAATGGAATTTTATAATTCAGTTTTCACCCACTTCCTAACGTCTAAATACCCTAAAATTTTGCACACGTGTTAAGATCCGATAACTTTTTAAATTATTTATGACCATGACCTAGTTTATCTGAGTATGATTATCACACCTCAAGGCATGCATTGAAGCATATCCAGCAGTATAACATGTTGTAAATTTCACTGCTGCTCGAGAAATTAATTTGTGAAATTTTTCCAGCTTCCCATTACTCACATCTACTATGGAAATATATCGAGTAACTTAACTTAAGAAAGTTTTGTTTAAAGGCTAATGAACGAAAACACTTGGTAATTTTCGTTGTAGCGAACGAGATTTTAAAATATATTGCAACAACATTTAATCGGATAAGTACATTTTGAGAAATATAAAAACGGAAATATCATGAAAAACAACCAGTCATCAGTTTTAGAATAATTTAGTCATGGCGATGATCACACATATTTCCAATCGCCGCTTTTTTAAAATTAAATTTTCTTAATTATACGATTTATTAAATTTCATATTTAATAAATTATATTTAATAAAATCCTATGTAAGTAGTACAACTTCAACCGAAAGGTCAACAGATTCATTCAACCCAGCAGGGGGTTGCGAGACATCTTTTCTCTTCAAATTCGTCAAACTGGGTAAGATGCATCATTTTATTTTATGGAGCGTAAATATTTTCAGTTTTTCATAACTTGAAAACAAGAGTGTGCAACCAGTGCGTGTGGTTAGTTAAAAGAGACTTTTCATAGATGTATGGGTATAGCACACAGTCCTACTGATGGTGATTGAATTTGAAGCTGTGTCCCATATACATTAATATCTATACTTGATAAGGAGTCAGTCTTGGTACTTAATTCAAGAAAGCCAGCAACATTGTGCTGCTATTCCACACTGGTATTCAGTGGATGTGTGGCTCGGCCAAAACAAACCAATTCTTGCCGCAGCTTTATTTTGATACAATTTTATTATTTTACATAAAACCAAAATCTTAAAGGTTAACTTATTGTTTTCGACGCTGTTATATTAAATTACCACAAATTATTCGATAAGTGAACGGTTGAGTACGCGAACTTAAAGAGCTTTTGATAGTTTAACTTAGAACTAGTTTAATAAAGCCTCTTCGTTTTTTTAGTGACCACAATCCTAAGGGACTAACTTAGATCAATTACCGCTAACATACAATTAATTTTCTTCGTTATGCTTTTCTTCTCTTTTACTTTTCTGCGTATTATTTTTAATTATTAATTTTGAATGGATCAAAATTTTCGGCAACAGCGCGTGAATCAGAGACAGTGACAATAACAACGCTGCATTTGTAGGTGACACGCACCATGTATGTAGTTATGTTTTACTTATTGTTTGTTTGATATTTAAAGATTCGTCAGTTATCGTGCCTTGAAGATACATCATGACTTTTATAATCGAAATAGTATTTTTTACGTGGTAGAGCCATGCTGCAGCTATATTTCTGGTATAGTTGTAACACGAAGTGGTCGGCTCGACCGCGGAAGAACCACGCTCTCACAGAATACCATCGTAAAATAGCAGCTTAATGCTGCTGTGTTTCGTATGGTGAGTGTAGAGAACCGAAGACCCTTTTTACTGGAAACGAGGCATTCCATCTTAGTCCTCACGGGTGACAACGCATCTGCATTTTGATTCATAATCGAGGATAAATGTAGATGTCTATGGGCCACAGCAACCACTTACCATCAGGTGGACTATTTGCTCGTTTGTCACCCTACCCTATAAAAAAATCTATTGTCGCTAGCCCGTGGTCAAATTTGCCAAGATAAAAAGCCAAGATAAAAAACTTACGCGATAATTGATTTTAAAACAACTTATTTTTATGTGATCTTTGAAATAGTAATATTTTCATAACTGACAATTAGATATTATAGATGAATTGTATTATTAATTAAGACGAACATTCTAATGATATAATGATATTATAAAAAAATAATGAAAGCGGGTAACGTGACTTTGTCAAGTCGGCAGTAAAGGCTAACCTTTCTTTCGTTTCTTGTTAGAGGTGTGCAAAAATAATATTATGAACTTTGAAGAAATTATATTTTAATATCACGACTAAATGGGCAGATTACGTTAAAATCTTAAAATGGAATTGAACCGACTTATATATTATCATAATTAATGAATAATAAATGTATAAACAATGGATATAATAATTTTTTTTTATAGGATAAGGGTTACAAACGAGCACACCTGTTGTTGCTGCGGCCCATAGGCATCTACATCTATCCTCGATTACGAATCAAAATGCAATAGTTTTATCAACGTGGTAGAGCCATGCTGCAGATATATTAGTACTATAGTTGTAGCACGAATGGGTCGACTCGACAGGGGAAGGACCACGATCTCACAGAATACCAGCGTAAAATAGCATCTTAATGCTGCTGCGTTTCGTATGGTGAGTGTAGAGAACCGGAAACCCATTTTATTGGAAAAGAGGCATTCCATCTTAGTCCTCACGGGTGACGACGCATCTGCATTTTGATTATTTATTGAGGATAAATGTAGATGTCTATGGGCCGCAGCAACCACTTACTATCAGGTGGACTGTGTGCTCGTTTGTCACCCTATCCTATAAAAAAAAGTTTGGTGACCTCTTCGGACAAACTGAGTGTTGTGTCTATGCAATACAGGATCAGGTTATTAAGACCAACAACTATCGGAAATACATCTGAAAGGATGGCACCGTCGACATCTGTAGAGATTGTCGCCATCCTGGTGAATCACTGAAGCATGTCATCTCTGGTTGTTCGGCGCTTTCTAACTCTGAGTACTTGCACAGGCACAACTTAGTAACCAGGATTCTACATCAATCTGAAATACGGTCTCGAGGTTCGGAAACTGCCTTATTATAAGTACTTGCCGGAAGCCGTACTCGAAAATGACCGCGCCAGGCTCTACTGGGACCGTGCCATTATCACAGACAGGACTATTCTTGCGAATAAGCCTGATATTGTGCTGATGGATCGGGCACAATCAAGAATATTTTTGGTCGACATTACCATTTTTTATGACGAGAAACTCGTGAAAGCCGAAACAGATAAGCGAACAAAATATCTTAACATGTGGGGTGGTCTGCTAACCTAAATTATTCCTGTGGTCGTTTTTGCGAACGGGCTAATCCCAGTAAGCCTCTCAGGTCATCTGACGCGACTAAAACTCCGTGACGGACCGCTCCTGACTCAGATGCAGAAGGCGGTGCTCTTCGATACCGCCCGCATAGTCCGCCGGTTTCTTTCCCTTTCTTCCTGACCCTCGGCCGTTTGGTCTCGCTTGGTTTGTCTTCCATCTGGTTGAGTTTTTATTTATTTATGTATTTATTTTATTTTATTGATATCTATGTATATTTATCATTTTCATTTACATTAATATATTTATACAACCCAACCAGATGAGAAAACTATATAAATACCCCATAATAATAACCAAAGCGCTTAATCTGGGGGCCAAGTCGAGCAAAAAAGCGGCACGGCCGTACCATCCTTCTCTCGAAGCACTTTAGGCCATTTTCGAAACCCTATAACTTCGTTGTGAATAAAACTAGAAGCATGAATTTTTAGTAACCAAGTAGTCATTGTATAATCTCGATATGTTTCAAATTTTATTAAATTTGAACCAGTAGTTTAAGAATTATAACTAGTCAAAATTTCTTAATTTTGTCACTCACTGACTGACCGATCATCAAAACTCTAAGGCACTTCTAGCAGACATAGAAACTTCAAATTTGGAATACAACTATTGTTTAGTATATAAATCAAGGAAAAATTAAAATATTTTGCAATTTCGGCCCAGTTTTTGAGATACACCAACTGCATAAATAACTTTGTAATACCATATAAATATATAGGATTACAAAGCTACATTTGCAGTGAATGAATCAGTGTACCTATATATGTGTAATATAATGGAATAATAGGTGTAGGTAGGTACCTAGATGTAACTATCTACAAAAAGAAATGAGGTGCCATCAAAATCATTACTTGTGAAAAAAACCAAGCCTCAGAACTCAGTCCTTCTACCGTAAAAAGTTGTGAGATCCATGTAATACCAAGTCGGTTAATTTATTCAGTCCCTACTTAAGGGTCCTTCTGTCTTAAGTTATTACGTAATTAGCTAACCTAACAACATCTTATAGTGACCATTTCAATATTCAAAAAAATCTTTTATGTTTCCGTTCTCCGAAGCCGTGCTCGAAAATGACCGCGCCAGGCTCTACTGGTACCGGGCCATCATCACAGACTGGACTATTCTTGCTAAGAAGCCTGATATTGTGCTGATGGACCGGGCACAGTCAAGGATATTTTTGGTCGACATTACAATTCCTTATGACGAGAAACTCGTGAAAGGCGAAACAGATAAGGTGACAAAATATCTGGACTTGGCTCACGAGGTGACCGACATGTGGGGTGGTCATTTCTGCGAACGGGTTAATCCCAGTCAGCCTCTCGGGTCATCTGAGGCGACTGGGACTCCGTGACGGACCGCTCCAAGCTCAAATGCAGAAGGCGGTGCTCCTCGATACCACCCGCATCGTCCGCCGGTTTCTTTCCCTTTCCTCCTAACCCTCGGCAGGGTCTTCCCTGGCGAGGGCTTCCATCTGGTTGGGTTTTTATTTATTTATGTATTTTTTATGTATTTATTCTATTTTATTGATATTTATGTATGTTAATATCTTTCGCTTAGAATTATATATTTAAACAGCCCAACCAGATGAGAAAACTTTATAGATAACCCAAATAATAATAATACTTAATATTAGAAGGGTCACGCTGTACTGGGATCGGTCAATCATAAAGAATCACTCTTTCTCCATAAAGTCGGCCAGCTGCTGGCCCATTGGGTTCCGTTGCCCTATTCCGAATTTCCCTACTTTCAGGTCACAGTTCTCTCTTGTGCCTAGTTTTGCGTTGAAGTCTCCCATTAATATCGTATAGTGGGTTTTGGAGGAATGCATGGCTCTAGAGATATCCTCATACGTTTTCTCTACCTCCTCATCGGGATGTACTAAGATTGGTGCGTAAACCTGTATGACCTTCAGCAAATACCGTTTGGTGGTTCTGAGTATAAGGTACGCAGCCCTCGTCGACACTCTGCCAATCTTTACAACGTTATTAACGAGAGACTTGTGGACGATCAATCCGACACCTCCTTGGAACAGATGGTCGCCATCCCGGTGATGGAATAAGTTGCCAGATTCGAGGATTACCGTGTCCTCCCCCTCTCTTCAGACCTCGGATAATCCTATAATACTCCAGCGCAGCTTGTCTATCTCTTCTTCCAGCTTCTTCTCGTCAGTCCTCAGGGTGCATGCGTTGTATGTTGTCAGGTCGAGTCGTCTTATGTGGCAACCGAACTTCTACCGGAAATTCTTACCACCCCCTTCCACGCTATTAGCATAGTCGCCACCGTAGCCAGGAATAGAGGGGCCGCCGGGGACTGGAGGCCGCCTTTTTGTAACTTTTGTCATGAGGGGAATATAGCCATAGTTGCCACCCTTGGCGAGCGGGTAGGCAACCGCAGTTTTTTGTGTAATTTGCTGTTATCAAGCTGCTGCTCATCTTCTGTCTCAGTTTCCCTCTGTCACCTCTTACGATGCTCACGGGAAGATATGGGGTAGTGGGTATTCTTACCCGTCACTACACGGGGTCACCACCTGAAATCGCCACCTGAAATTAGAAATTTTTGACATTGATTTCAGGTATTTTAGTACAGTACTACGATAGCATTTTATTATGTATATGAAACGACCCCCTTATCTTTTGTATAATACATGCAACTATACTATAAATAACTATAATAAATCTCTACGGAATTACTATTAATTTGATTAAAATTAAAAAGAAAAAAGTTTAGCGATCAAATTGGCGATATATTGAAAATGGGCCAAATTAAGAGTACCTTTAACCGACGAGCGTGTATGCGTATAAGTATATAGATGTGGAGGAAGCGAGAGAGGTGCGTCAGGATCGTGCCTAATGGAAGTCCATAGTCTCTGCCTACTCCTCTGGGTGACAAGCATTGGTGTTTATGTTAAAATTATAACAAAACATTTGAAGTTAAGGAAATATTAGATATAATCTGCCCACCTTAACGCTATGTTAACCGTGTGTTTAATTTTAAGACTTTAAATGTCTCCTCTTGCCGTAAATTGGTAACAAGATTGGATGTTTATATTCAGCGGAGTTCTGGAACTCATTTACATTTTTGCTAATGAACATTCCTTACACGGATTCATGTTCATGGGACTGGATACGTAGAAATTATTTCTTAACTCCATAACTGCTTTTATAAAACTACTTTTTAGGTTCCATATATAACAGTTATAGGTTTTTCGTGCTATATGCCCGGTCTATAGTTACTTTAGTTACTGATCCGTTGGAAAACATTATCAACTCTGATTTTACTGCGGATATACTCGTTACGATTCTTTTACGCAGAGAAACTCTGAGCGTAGTCTTCACTGACGTTAAGAGTCCTCATACGGACAGCAGTGAAGGACCTTGTCTCAGATGTATTTCTTATCTCTGGTAACATGCACTGTTTGTACACTCTTGTTTTCAGGTTTTTATGAATATGTGTAACTACCCGAACTCCGTCCAGCGTAATTGGATCCATTGATTAGTCTCTTGGCACTCGTGTAGCAGTAAGCGAAGTGTACGGCGGCACGCCACTAGATGGAGTCGACCTGGTAATATATTCATGAAGCTGCAGATATTTTGGGTCCGTGTTATGGAACATCTGCAACACCATTTTCAGGTGTATTGCCGACAGTTTAGAAAGGACTAGGCTTATTTCTAGAAGGTCCCTGGGTCGTATTGGTCCGGAAAAACCGCTGGAGATATTAAATTCCACAATGTAGTCGTGCGTGCTTGGATTAGCGCTTGACAATTTTTCTAAGTTTTGATATTTATGTTGCGCCTGTTTTCGATGTTAATTGTTTTTTTTTTCATTAATTTCAGCCCAAAATTTGAATTTTGGACCTACATCAGTATTCCGGTAACCGCATGTTATAATTATGTATGCCACATTTAAATCATCTGAATAAAACAATCTCAGAAAAGAAGGTGTGACATAGACCGAATTTATGCAATAAGTCCATTTTGCTCATTTTAGCACAAAACACCAGTTTTTTTTTTAAATATACGCGACTCTATGATTTGACTACACCAAGGCGTCGTCCTAATACAATGCCAAAGCGCGATCATCGCAAGTTCGCACGAATTTTGCTCGTACGAACACGCGATCAAACATACTGATCTCGAATAGGTGTCGTAATAGACAATCGTGCGATGGCGTTGCCCGACTTTATTCTTTGAAAATCTATTCGCGCAAACTTAGTTTGTGCGGACGCGTGATCTAACATATTGCTGTCGAAGGTGTCTGTCTATACGTGGTAGAGCCATGCTGCAGCTATATTAGTAGTATAGTTTTAGTACGAATGGATCGGCACGGATGTAGATGTCCATGGGCCACAGCAACCACATACCATCAGGTAGAATGTGTGCTCGCTTGTCACCCTATCCTATAGAAAAATATTGACATTCGAGCGATAATCGCGTCGTGTTTTTGGGCAGCGTGGTCAAGGACAGGGACCCAAACTATATTGATTGTGAAATTCACCAAGTATCGGTCTTATTTCCAACAAAGCACATTACGACCCATATCGTGTTTTTCATTGCTGTCAAGACCAGCAGAATAGGTTATCCATATATTTCCAGAAAGTAAATACTTGACGTTTCGACGTCCATGCTTAGCGCCAATACCATGCGGAAATTGCAAAGTGAAGCGAAATCCGCGGCCGCTCGCATCGTCAATTTACGCGATGATCGTGTATTTGCGTTCTATTACATATAGGACCAATGATGTATAAACTTAATACGTCATTGTATAGGACACCCAGTTTTTAATATCGCTCAAGCACGCGATGGTCGCATCGCTTACTCGCGCGATGATCGCGCAATCGCTTTGTATTAGAAAGACGCCTAAAAGTGTACTTAAATATATAAAAATTAAATTAATAGTTCGTTCTGAAGTTTGAGAGTAAATGTGAGTTTTAACGAAACTGCGACCCATTGTTATGAAATGTAACAAAGGAAGACTAATGAATGTTACCTCTAATGATCCTGATTAAGATACTCTACTGTCTTAATTTAAGTTTTTCCCCGCGAATTTCTCCGCGTGGAATTTATTACGGGTTTTGAGTTTTTTTTGGGACGTACTGGAGCATTGGGCTTGTGTATTTTTGGTAACCCATACAACTTCGGTGGTTTAGCACACGTAGGTAATTATTTTTCTAAAATATCGTACGTTACTCCATATAACATCAGCTATCTGCCAGTGAAAGGTCCGTCAAAATCGATCCAATCGTTTCGGAGATTAGCCGGAACAAACAGACAGACAGATAAAAATTTTAAATTTTTTTTTTGTTATTAGTATCGTATATACTTTCATATGCATTTAGTAAAAAGCAGTTAGTTTAACATTAAAAACAGACACTTCAATTTTTATTTATTTGTATGTATGTATTTGTATAGATTAGTTCCTGTTTGTGTTATGGGCATGAAATGAGCATTAATCGTTAAACAGACACGAGTTTAAACTCAGAATAACGTTATTGACGATAATCATTTTAACATGTAAACAGCCATTATATGTTGTGAGTTAACGGTTAAAGTAAAACATAACTTTCTTTCTTTGAACTCCGACATAAATATAAGGTTAAAATTGTTAAAAATTACCTGGCGTACATATACTCGATAAAATAAAATGATGTGTCTTACCTAGTTTGAAGAGCACCTCCCGCCTACCCTCAATTGCGTGCACTATCCCCGTCACCACTAATCCAATTAAGACTATTCCCAACACCACTACACTAGGAAAGACACACCACTTACGACAATACCACACGTGTTTCGCCTCTACACGAGGCATCTTCAGGTGATGTAGACTCTGCGATGGTTGACCGGTAAGTGTAAGCGTAGCAGCTTAGCACCCAAAATTAATATCGTCACTGGAAAGCCAATACTACTTAAACGCCAATTTGGCCAAAATGAGTTATATATATATATCGTTGGATTGAATTTTTTTTCTGCGTCGATTGGTTTATATTTCGTGATGATCTGAGCACTTTTTTGGCGCTTAAGCACTGCAAAAGTATGGTATTTATCATAATTTTCATGTTTTGACAAATACTTATGTAATACAAATTATGATTAATTTTTAGTCGTTGTCAGTTTAGTATTTTTCTTTACTGACAACAGACATTTCAATTAATTAAGCAACCCAAAGTACTGTAGTTTAAGTCATTGATATAACTTTAGTATTTTTTGTTGGCCGTAAATACTAGCATATATGTAGATAAGTAAATTTGCCTTATGTAGAAATTGATAAGCATGGCGCGTTAGTATATTTTGTTATCGCAGGTTTCTTAGAGGGAAATGTATTTATTGCTGTTCGAAGTATTCTCCGCGAAATTTGACACATTTTTCCATACGATGGAACCAATCATTGAAGCAACCATTCCTTTCGGAAGTTGGGGTCTCCAAAATGGCCGTTTTGTAGGCGTCCACAGCTTCTTCAGGTGATGAAAATCTCTGTCCACGCAATTTATTCTTTATTTTAGGGAAAGTATAGAAATCATTAGGGCTTAGGTCGGGGCTGTACCGTGGATGGTCTAATAATTCTATGTTTTCTTGCTCTAAAAACTCTTTTGTTCTGTGTGCGGTGTGAGAACTCGCATTGTCGTGATGGAGGATGATGCGGCGGCTGCAGTTCTCTTTACGGAGTTCAGAAACAACTTGTGGCAAACAAATGCTAGCATACCATTCTGCATTAACCGTTCTTTGTCCCTCAAGAGGAATAGTCGTAACGTGGCCGGTTTTGGAGACAAACGTGGCCACCACTATTTTTGCGACACTCCGTGAACGAACAATTTTTGTTGGCTTTAACTCATTTTCGAACACCCAAACTCGTGACTGGTTTTTTGTTTCGGGTTCGTACGCATATATCCAGGATTCGTCACCTGATACGATATTGTATACAGCATTTGAGGATCCTGCGTGGAATCTTTCGAGAGTTCTGACGCACCAAGTAACGCGAGCCGCTTTTTGCTCTTCACAGAGCGAATGCGGTATCCATCGGCAAAACAACTTTTTTACACCTGATTGTTCATGCAAGATTATTTGTATTTAACTTATACCAATATCTAAAGTTGCCTGAATTTCGCGGTATATCACATGTCGATCTTCCTCAATCAGCTTACGCACAGCATCAACGTTTTCTTGGATGACTGCAGTTTTTGGACGACCTTGACGGGGATCATCACTGAGCTTGACACGTCCACGTTGAAATTCAGCAAACCAGCGATAAATTGTGGTTTTGGATGGGGCTTCATCACCAAATACAGAAATCATCCGGTCAACACACTGTTTTTGTGTTAAACCACTTCGAAAGTCATAATAAATCATCGCTCTTGAATTTTCTCGAGTCAATTCCATTTTCTCAACGACTAAACAAGTTTGACAAATTCTTGTGACAAGACCGAGAATCTTTTTTTAAATAAATAAATGGTATTCGATTTTTAAAACAGGAACAGTGGAAATATTCCATTTCCGATACTTTTAGTGCAGCCTATAGAATGTTTTACATTCAATGAAATCGAGTAATTATTTTAATAAGTATGGATTATTTTACTCCACAAAATATTAATAGTTGGTTAAGCATTTAGATGTGTGAAAAACGTTAAAAATATTCAGTTAAGTCTTTTGAAATTAAATTTTATTTTGATTATGATTTGTTAAGGACGTACGTACGATTTATATTTTGATTTACAAAAAGTTTTAAATACGCCATATGGTCAAAGTATGTTATCATACTACAGTCGCAAATTAGCTGTATATAATCTTACTTTTTATGAGTCCAGAAGTAGAGAAGTCTACTGTTATTCTGGAACTGAGACAGAAGGCAAGCGTGGAGCTAACGAAGTGTGCACCATCTTAGAAAAATATATCAAGATGGAGACGATCGTACGTCAGTCAGACATCTTTTGTTTTATAGCGATGCGTGTCCCGGACAAAATAAAAACAGAATTCTTCTTGCATGCATTCATACTCATCAGCAAAATTACAAGAACATTGCGAGCATTCAAATGAATCATCTCTATTTGTGGAAACTTTGTACATCAAAAATATTTTTTTTATAGGATAGGGTAACAAACGAGCACACAGTCCACCTGATGGTAAGTGGTTGCTGGGACCCATAGACATCTACATTTACCCTCAATGAAGAATCAAAATGCAGATGCGTCGTCACCTGTGAGGACTAAGATGGAATGCCTCTTTTCCAGTAAAATGGTTCTCCGGTTCTCTACACTCACCATACGAAACACAGCAGCATTAAGCTGCCATTTCACGCTGGTATTCTGTGAGAGCGTGGTCCTTTTCCGGTTGAGCCGACCCATTCGTGCTACAACTATACTACTAATATAGCTGCAGCATGGCTCTACCACGTATTTATATAATAATTCTTGAAATGTATGACTATGAATATGAAAATTTTCCATGTGCCGTTAATGTTCAGGACACCCTTCAAGATACCGGATGTAGAAGACATTATCTAATTATAAAATTTTAAAATTATTGATTTCTTATATTCACGCGAACACTACACATTTAAATAAAACTAATTTTATGGATTTTATCGCGTATATTATATTATAATCTTTTATATTCCCGACGTTTCGAGCACTTTACATCACCCATGGTCACGGGGAGACTGAGGTGTATGACGTCCCAATGTCACAGTTAACCACGGCTACCTCCAGATTAAAAATTATTAATTTTTGTTCCAATCTACGCAGTATGAACTTACAGTATCTTGAAGACTTGCAGTTGTATGCTTGGGTTGGGATTTAATTTTATTAATTATGGGATCCGAAGGAGATGGTAGCACCCAGCCATCTTCTGTATTGAAATTAGGATGTTTTTTGATTTCAATAGCCTTGCGAAACATCCTCGGAATGAATCGGTGTTCTCTAGCGAGGATTTGTGATCTATCAAATCTAATGTAGTGACGGGGGCGATCCTGTACGTGTTCACAGACTGCAGACTTTTCGGAGCGTACAAATAACACACTTAAAAAAAACTAGTGACCTCATAAAATAACATTCCGAAAAATTAAATCTAGACGTAAAATCGACAATACCTACGTGTGCTAAACCACCGAAGTTGTATGGGTTACCAAAAATACACAAGCCCAATGAAAAATACTCCACTATGTCCCATAGTGAGCCAAATCGATTTACCAACTTACAGATTGGCTCAACACTTAGCGAAAATACTCTCACCGCTCAAGGGACATACAAGAGCACACACAAAGAATTCCTACCATTTTGTCAGCGAGATTAAAGACCTACATCTGGCGGATAGTGAAACTATGGTCAAATTTGATGTGCAGTCGCTGTTCACATGCTTACCTGTTGAAGACTGCATCTCGATTGTTACTAGAAGGCTGGAGGCAAACAACATGCCCGTAGAATAAGCAGTATTACTCAGACACTGCCTTACATCTGGCTACCTATTCTGGAAGGAAGAGTTCTACAAGCAAGTAGATGGTGTGGTGATGGGCTCACCTGTATCTCCTATTGTCGCCGATATATTCATGGAAGACTTTGAGGAGAAAGCCCTGCTTACTTCTCCCGTAAACTCAAGATTCTACAAGTGGTACGTAGAAGACACTTTCACAATTCTACCTTTAAATAAAGTAACTGCATTTTAGACCATCTTAACTCCATAAATTATAAAATTCAGTTCACAATGGAATTAGAGGCAAACAGTTCTTTAGATATTCTAGATGTGTTAGTAATACGGTATCCTGATAACACCTTTAGCCACACTGTGTATAGAAAAAAGACCCATAGAGATAGATATTTAAACGGTGATTATCATCACCATCGTTCACATTTAGCTACCGTGGGTAAATCACACCTGGCCGCTGAGCTCCAACACGTCAAGCAAGTTTTGCACCACAATATGCTTCGGGTACCGCGCCTACGTCATAGTGAACGAGTGAAGCCGGCCACAGTCGAGCGAGTGCCTGCTGTACTGCCATATGTCAGAGGTGTCACTGACAAGATTGGCTGCATCTTGAAGCGTAACTTCCATTAAAACATACTTCAAGCTGCCGAAGAAGATTAGTCAGTTTTTACCATCAGTCAAGTGTAATGTCCCTCTGCAAGATGCAGGAGTGTACAAGCTTGATTGTGAATGCGGTCTCTCTTATATAGGACCAACCAATAGATCCATAAAAACCCGCGTTAAAGAACACATAGCTGATGTGTAGAATCGACGCTCCGGGAAGTCTGCAGTCTGTGAACACGTATAGGATCGCCTCCTTCACTACATTAATTTGATAGACCACAAATCCTCGCTAAAGAACACCGATTCTATCCAAGGATGATTTGCGAGGCTATTGAAATCAAAAAACATCCTAATTTCAATAGAGAAGACTGCTTGGTGCTACCATCTGCTTGGGATCCCATAGTTAATAAAATTAAATCCCAACCCCTTACCCCTTACCCCGTACCCTTCAAGATACTGTAAGTTCATACTGCGTAGATCGAAACAAAAATTAATAATTTTTAATCTGGAGGTAGCTGTGGTTAACTATGACATTGGGACGTCATACACCTCAGTCCCCCCCCGTGACCATGGGTGCTGTGCTCGAAACGTCGAGAATATAAAATAAGTTAATAAACGCGATAAATACCGAAAAATTAGTTTTATTTAAAAATTATTAAAAAGTATTATAAATTTAAAGTTTATTTTACACAATAATTATACACAGGTTTAGTAGATTTTTAACACTATTTAAGTATTATTTTTCAAAACTGCATGATTAGATACAACTTTTTTTAACAAGGTATTCAAAAATTATTTGGCGTGACTTTTGACATAGGTTTGCTACAAGTAACCAAGTTATAAAACTGTCAAAAAACTATCCTGTCATATTTTTATTATTATTTTTCATTAAAAGTGATTACTAAGCAAGTTCATATTTTGTTTTTTCTTCCTTCGAACAACACAGTAAAAAGATTCAATGTAACTAGAATTAGGAATTATAGTATTCTTATTTATTTTGTTTGCTGCTAGTACAATTATTGTTAGCACAAGTACTGTCTATATCCGTTAAGAGAAAAACATTTAAATTTAAATCATATGTCTTTTATATATGTCTTTTTGGCTTAACAATGGTACCAACTTTTAATACTATGCATCGCTTTTCCGTACGGTCTTGTGACATGTTATAATGATTAAGTACTATTATCCTGAGACCGTTATCAACCCGTAATGCGTGTTAGTACTTTTTTCTTTCATACATTGGAAAGGACGTTAGTTGTTAGTATTTAAAAAAAAATATTATGGGGATAAGTAGTTTCTCCTTACGAAGTGTACAGAGCAAATGTACTAAAGTGACAGCTATCTTCTGAATTACAAGAAATATGCAGAATATCTCGATTCCAGTATGTAGATAATAGAAACACGATTTTTTTTTTGCTTTTATTGTATTTCGATGTCTTAATTAGAAAAAAGTTAAGAATGGTTTTGTAAAAAAAAAAAACTTAAAATGGCCCTACTGTAAAATGACCTTTTGGCTTTTAAGTAGTATCGGCTTTCCAGTGACGATATAGGAAAAGAAAAATGCAATTGCTGACGAAGGTTAAATGACGGAAAAATTCTGTAGATTAAATAAATGCTTACTAAGATTTTACTGCGTTGTAAAAAGGTGTATAACAGTTCGTAAGGATTAATATACTGTGCTAATAATAACGCTCATAAATCACTTTTTCATTTTCAATAATATTTTGTGACCAAATACGTTATTGTGGCTTATGTATAAGAAATAGGTATATTATATTGCGAATTTTTATAGATCGCATAAAGATCTTTGAACTTTTGTAGATCATTTTATTCACGTATTCACTATTATATAATTTTTAATAAATTCAAAAGATAAGAAAAGTTGTAAAAAAGAATATGAAAAATTATTTCCCATGTGTAAAATAATCCCTGTTGAAACACGGTTAAAATATTTAATAGCAATAGAACATTATTATACTAACGAATATAAAGTACCTATTATTAACACTTCCAACACGCGTAAGGTAAGGGAAAAAAAAACTTGAGGAGCCTAGTGCAAATAACTATTATGGACAGCGCTTGAATAAATACATTGTACCCAGAATCTATAACAGAATAAAATGGTCAATAGAAACCAAATAGAAATAAAAATAAATTAAGCAAAAACTTATTAAAATCCTCTCTGAAAAGGACATTGTTAACAGAGCTATTTTTTTTTTTAAAATACTAGTAATGCTATTAAACATTACTAATATTCCCTTTAACCACTTCTGGTATGCTTAAAATGCTTGTGTTAGAAGTGGTTCACGAAAGTAGTCGAATGGCGGATTCAAAATCACGACCTTTCGAGTACGCGGTCCGTGCCCTGCCATTAGGCTACTGACGCTTAACCAGCTATAACACATTACATATTATAACATACTTTTATTAATATCTTTTTATGAGTGATTTATTTTATTCGTTTATTGCTTTTGTTGTTTATTCTTTTATTTATTTTTTTACTTTTATAATTTCTAAATATTATGAAATTGTAGTAGGTAACTTTAGTATAACTATCTTTTATTTTCTTTTTGTTTAAAGTAGTTAATTGTATTTGTATAGGTGATTGTGCATAATAATATATAGTTTTAAGCGCGTGTACTCGCTGAATTGCAGTTTGGCGATAGAATAATAAAAATAATGTACTTACCTTTGTATGAATAAATAAATTGAAAAAAAAAAAAACGTATCACTAACCATTACGCTGGTGGACGCGGAACAAGCAGTTCGGGGGCGCTCTGATTTGCTAAACAAAAATATTAAAGTAAATATTATTAAAACAATACTAAAGACTAGCTGTGTGCTCTGCTCATACTATTACTCATAAATCTGGCTATAACATACAAAAATAATTTTTCAAATCGGACTGGTAGTTCCAGAAATTAGCGTGTTTAAACAAACAAAAATCTTCCGCTTTATTACACAAATGTATAGTAATATAGTATAGATCTAAAGTAAAATAAATGTTATTTTCATAAAAAATAAACAATTACATCTTACTCTAAGATTATTTGTTTATTTTTTATTACATACTACATTATAAAGTAACGTCAGTTATGTTTCAATTAACGCTTTCACCGAGCAAATTAAAGTTAGGTCGGTAATAAAGATATCAGCTTAATATACTCTTTTTTACTGTGATTGCTTTCAGATAGTTACAAAATTTTTTGATTTTTTTATATTAAAAATGTTCTCCTGTATCATGGAGTTAGTAATATACATTAATTGGACAAAGACCAACATCCAGACCTGGAACAATTATTTGAAGGCCATAGAAATACTTGTTCCGTGGAGGGTTGCTATGCTTAGTTCAATGATAAGCTACTGCGCCACGGAGTCGTCATCCTTGAATACTTGTCAGGGTTATAGGATTTATTACACTCACAAACCTAGCAGAGATTTATATGAGGACCTCACTTTCTTTAACTTTCCTCAAACTAATGACTAAACATACTTTACTTTGCTCCCTTACTAAATTAGAGATTTAAATATGAACAACGTGAGCTATTTAATTAAAAAGGGAGGCTTCAAATTTACTTTATCATGATTAGAGTTCATAGTTCTCCTAAGGAAATTTTCATGTACTAATTTATTTGTATATATATTTAAATTCATGTTTTCTACCGAAGTAAATGACTTATAAGTAAATGATCAATGCAGGTGGCCCCGGATCGTTTTTTGTGGCATTTTTAGGGGAGGCATATTATGTTCAACAATAGACCTGTGAAGGGCTATAATGATGATGGTGATGATGTACTGAAAACATTAATATGTTCAAGCAGCATTAGGTTTAAAAATTAAAATTAAACAAACTTGCATGCTTTACACACCTAGTAATATGATAGATACAATAGATAGAAGGAAAAAAATAGAATTTATATCAAATGTTTTTAGTATAAAGATACTAAAGAATAGTGTTAATTTCTATCATTCATTTCGCCCATACTAGACGCTATGATATCTTTTTTTTATAGTATAGGGTGACAAACGAGCACACAGTCCACCTGCTGGTAAGTAGTTGCTGTGACCCATAGACATCTACATCTATTCTCAATAAAGAATCAAAATGTAGATGCGTTGTCACCCTTGAGGACTAAGAAGAAATGCTTCTTTTAAAATGGTAAAAAGGATCAGTAAAAAGTGTCTCCGGTTCTCTACACTCACCATACGAAACACAGCAGTGTTAAGCTGCTATTTTACACTGGTATTCTGTGAGAGATATAAACGTATCTATACGTATCTGTTGAACGTTATAGCTTTAGTCATAACGTAACGTACTAAAGTCCTCTAGCAATTCGAACATAACGACTATATTATCGGCAAACGGAGTACGAGTAACGTATTTTAATTACAATATATTATTTTAACTGTAATTAAAATACATTACTCGTAATTATAGCGAATACATTACTCATCTTCCATTAATCCGTGTTCCAATGCAGTAGCGCAGAGTTTCGGTGACTTGACGTCACCCTGTCTGAGAGCAGCCTATTGTTGGATATGTTTTGTACTTTATTCTGTAGTGTTGAAGACTTCAAAATTAGGACAGGCGAATTGAAAAAAAAACACTACAATAAATTAAAAAATTGTAAAATATTCGTTCAAGAATTATTTATAAGGTACAAAAAGTTTTTTGAAGTTTTAATAAAGACGAACAAAGGTCTCATGAACGTGGGCGTTTAAATTTGTGAGAGTAAATTAGCTTTTTCTATTTAATTCGTTTAAAAGTACAATGAATATTTCAATATCACTTACTTCTCTTTAATAGGCTTAAATGATTTCATTTCACAAATTGGAATTACTATATATATTATACCTACTTATATTTGTACGAAGTACTTATTATTCTAAAATTCAACATTTTGGTACACGCGTTGCACATATTTACACTTATTGTAACGAAGCATATATTGTACTATTGTAGTGCTGTTAGTTGGGTAAGTGCATTAAGCTGTATTTTGTTCTAGTGGCATGCTCGAAGTTTCTCTGCGTTAAAGAATTCGAAACTAGGATCAGACCGTAGTAGGACCAAAACCGAGATAGCACAAGGGATTCATCATCATCATCATTACAGCCCTTCACAAGTCCACTGTTGAAATGCCACAAAGCACGGTCCTGAGCCACCAGCATCCATCGACTTCCTGCATATTTTACCAGGTCGTCACTCCATCTAGTGGGGGGACGCCCAACACTTCGCCTGTCGGTACGAGGCTGCCACTCGAGAACCTTTCTTCCCCATCGGTTGTCGGTTCTTCGAGCTATATAGCCGGCCCATTGCCACTTCAGCTTACTAATCAGTTGGGCTATGTCGGTCACTCTGGTTCTACTGCGGATATCCTCATTTCTGAGTTTATTACGCATAGAAACTCCGAGCATAGCCCTCTCCGTGGTTCGCTGAGCGACCCCGAACTTCCTCATCCGGCCAGCAGTGAAGGACCACGTCTCAGTTCCGTATGTCATCACTGGCAACACGCACTGGTTGTACAGTCTCGTTTTCAAGTTTTGAGGTATATCTGACGAGAAGATGTGCCGTCATTTCCCGAACGCTGCCCAACCGAGTTGAATCCGTCGATTGACCTCTCGGTCGAAGTTGGACTTACCTAGTCGGACTATTTGTCCCAAGTAAACATACTCGTCAACAACTTCGAGGTTAGTCCTCCCAACAACTACCGGCATAGGTGTGACATGGACATTAAACATGATCTTTGTTTTGTCCATGTTCATCTTAAGACCTATCCGTTGGGAAGCATTATTGAGGTCATTGACCATAGTGCTTAGGTCCTCCAGCGATTCTGCCATAAGGACTATATCGTCGGCAAATCGAAGGTGAATGATGTACTCGCCATTGATGTTAATACCGTATCCTTTCCAGTCTAGAAGCTTGAAAACGTCTTCCAATGCAGCGGAGAAGAGTTTCGGGGATTTGACGTCACCTTGTCTTACACCTCTCTGCAATTGGATAGTTTTCGTACTCTGGTTCAACCAAGGCTCCAAAGTCTTTGCCAGAGATCTGTTTGCCAGAAAGAGCCAACTGTCAAAGCTGAAGACAGAGTGTGGCAGCATCGTTTCCAGGGCACCTGAGATTTTGAGTGAGATTGAGAGGTTCTATGGGCAGCTGTACACGTCATCGTTGGAGCCACACGCGAGTGTGAGTAACGATCCAAGAGCGAGTCTTATCCGACATTATTCCGATGATATCCCGGACGTCAGTCTGAGCGAGATTAGAATGGCTCTCCAGCACAAGGGATTATTAAGCTGAAATTATAATACGCCGGCCATATAATTTGAAGAACCGATAACCGATTGGCAGCCAAGTACCGGTAAGTGTAAGGCTTTCCACTAGAAGGAATGACGATCCGGTAAGATACGCATGAAGTCAATGTCTCTATATAATGAGCGATGATTATGTCCAGCACTTAATTTATGAATGATGATGATAATGATGGTGGTATGTATTACTATATAGGTTTTCCCATTCTCACGCTGGGCTGGCAGATTAGTGAACAGTGTGTTGATGCCCTTTAGGTTATGCTTCCATTTCAAAAGTCTGTGGAGTTTAGGTTAAGCTTTTCTGAAAAACTTTACTGCCACGACACACGAGGCAGGGTGCACCGCGTGCAGATGAGGTTGATATTTGGATATGAATCTGTCATATACTTCCTAAGCCTCTTTTGATTTTTTTTTATTTTTTGCCTTACTGTGGTTTTCTCTAGGCAAAGAAGTGTTCATATATATTTAAAATACCCTAATCCCCAATGGAAATCAGGTGAAAATTTTAGGAGTTATTTTGGATAACAAAATGACAGGAATTCCTCATCTATCATATATTGCTTCCAAATGTGAAAAAAACCTCAATGTAATCCAATCCCTATCAGATGCTTGGCGAGGTTCCCTCCCCTACTCCCAAAAAGCTTTTATACAATGCTCTAATAAGAAGTAATATTGGTTATGGCTGCTTTTTAATAGAGCCATGTAGCAAAATGGCCCTTAAAACCTTGGACAAAATTCAATCAAAATGTCTACGTATAATAACATGTGCCATGAAATCTACTTCGATTTCCGCTCTTCAAGTTGAATGTGTTGAGCCTCCTCTATTTCTACGCAGACAATATCTCTCAGATAGGTTTTTGTTCAAAGCTGCTTATTATTTACACCATTCTCTTCTCTCCAAACTTCGTTCCTTGTATCAGTCGGTCAGGGACTCTCCATATTGGTCCCACAAGAATTTGCCATGTATTATGAAAAGTTATATTAAATTAGTCAATGTACTATATATATATAGGATAGCTCAATCTGTGAATGTGGGCTAGACGAAGGATCCGTAAATCATCTGTTCTTTGAGTGTCCTAATCTTTCTCACTCTCTCTATGATACCCTGCCCAATTTACATCCCAAGTCCTGTAAATTTCCAGTATTTGTTGTCCCTAGTGTATACTTTTTATTGTAAATATTTTGTGCGATTTTATTCGTAATAATAATATTAAACTGTAAAATTACTAAACTAAAATTGTTTGGTGATGGTATTTAAAAATATGACGTCTTTTGTTGTAGATTATGATCCCACTCGTAAAATTGACAACTCTTTAATGTAATAAATATTAGTAGTCACTCCCATGACTGACGACTTGACACTGACAGAATTCTATCAAAAGAAGCCATAATTTAAAAAAGGAGAAGTTCTTGACTGAATAACAATGTTCTCGAGACCGAATTTCGCTTACGGCGGCCAGAGAGTAGCCATCTGCGCAGGACAGGGTTATAGTGCGCGAGTCGGTGCGCTAGCACAGGTGCTCTCCTCCACTTATCCCCTAATTCTCATAGTCCGAGAGGACGCAAATCCGATACGCCTAGAGAGAGATCAATGTCGTGACCATTGGCTTTATATGCATTCTGAGGTAGGAGGTTGAAACAGCGACAACTTACGGAATTCGACTCTCTGGCCACATCAGCAGTGCAGCAGTCGTGCTTACAACCATCAGATCAACGAGGGAGTAAATAGTATATAACATAAGCTAAGTCTTTTTAAATTTCTATTCGATGATTAAAAACCGGCCAAGTGCGAGTTGGACTCGCGCACCTAGGGTTCCGAACAAATCCGTAGGTATATAAGTTTAAAATTATTAAAAATATTTTTATTATATGATGTAACTAAAAATTTATGCTATTCGCAATTTTTCCTTTATCTGTGCTGTAATACGTTGCTTCGTACTAAATTTTAAGATTATGAGTTCACGGGAAGTACCCTGTAGGTTTTGATTCCTTTGCGAATGTCGAAACTTTGCAGTATAAACGGCTGTATCTTTTTGCGTTGGCTTAGAAGTTTAATTTTTTCACATCTGCAAGGAACAGTAGAATTGAGTATTTGATATGAATTTCACCTTGATACCTCCACGCGTTCCTGAGAAAAAGGGTCTTGACAGACAGACAGACGGACAACAAAGTGATCCTATAAGGATTCCGTTTTTTTCTTTTGAGGTATGGAACCCTAAAAACTGTACTGAGGGCATATATTGTTTTTCCAACTTTTTTTATTGGTCTTTCAAATAATTCATAATTATCATAGTAGCTTTTAACTTGATTCGTAAACGTTAAAACTGAGGTATAAAACTAAGTTGTGATTAATGCATTATTTTCTACTTCTATTATATTTCTGTGTTAACACAGCCAATACTACTATTTTATTTTAATATTTGAAAAACATTTATTTACATAACATAAAATACAATTTTTATTATATACAATATTAAAAACTATAATTAAAAAAAAACTAAAACTAGTAACTTAATTATAATCCCCGGGGTATCGTGCTAAGAACGCTGGCTGCGTTTCCCCGCTGAATAGCTATACATTGCTTTGAGCGAGAAAAAACCAGCCCTCTTTCAATTCTCATTCATTTTAATATAAAAAATAATCATAAATGGCATAAATAATCATTAAATTCAGGTTTAATACTAAACTTAACGGCAAGCCCTAAGAGTGAAAACAAAACATTTTAAAAGACTATTTATAATGAAACTGCTAGGCAGAAAGATAAATGTAAAAAAATTCTCGCAATGAAAGAATTTGTGATAGCTAGGTACGAGGGTGGATTGAAAAGTACTCGGCCTAACCAAGAAAATAAACAAATACTAAATCAGTTATATTTTTATTTTTCTACATAATCACCATCAAGTTCAATACACTTTTGCCACCAAGCATTTAGACCGTTGAAAAAAAATGATTCTTCCTTAGAGTCAAAATATGCGTCTACAGCTGCTTTGACCTCGGCGTTTGTCGAAAATCTTTGACCTCCCAAGTGCTTTTTTAGGTTAGGGAACAGAAAGAAGTCTGATGGTGCCAGATCAGGTGAATACGGCGGATGCGGTAACAGTTCAAAGCCACAGTTGTGAATTTCAGCCATTGACTGTACTGACGTGTGAACACGGGCGTTATCTTGATGAAACAGGACTTTTCTTCTGAGCATTCCTCGAAGTTTTTCTTTTATTTCCTCTCGTAAACGACGTAGTAAGGTGCAGTAGTAATCAGAGTTTATATTCTGACCCCTTTCAAGATAATCAATCATAATCACACCTTTCGAGTCCCAGAATACTGAAGCCATCACCTTATTTGCCGACAAAATCGACTTAGCCTTTTTAGGGGGTGGTGAACCAGGTCTTCTCCACTGTTTTGATTGTTGTTTTGTTTCCGGTGTACAGTAATGAACCCATATTTCGTCCATAGTAACAAAACGATTCAAAAAATCATCTGCATCGGCTTCAAATAACTCCAAACAGTCGCGTGAAATATTCAATCGCGTCCTTTTTTGTTCAACTGAAAGCAGTCGCGGAACCCACCTCGCAGACACCTTGTGGAAACCCAACTCGTTGACAATGATGTTTTGAGTTCGTTCATAAGAGATGCCTATAATCTCGGCTATCTCTCTAATTTTTAATCTGCGGTCTCCCATTATTAAATCAAGTACTTTTTTAATATTTTCGTCAGTAGTTGACGTCGAAGGCCTTCCAGAGCGGGGTTCATCTTTCACACTCTCTCTACCACGCTTAAATTCTGCTATCCATTTTTTGACGGATGAATATGACAGAGCACAATCGCCTAATGTACTGACCATGTCATCATGGATGGCTTTTGATGATAGCCCCTTCTTATGGAGGTACTTAATGACGGCACGCTGCTCGATTTGCTCCATTCGCGGAAATTATGTCCGATCACTTTGTTAATAAATTTATAAAATCACAACTAATTATCGCACACGTTTCGAACTTCACACAATAAACTAGTCTGAACTGAACTAAATAATGTGGGTAGATTTGATTTTTAGAATTGAATGGATCTGTGTTAGGCCGAGTACTTTTCAATCCACCCTCGTAATTAAAATTATTTTACTCAACATTCTCATTTGCCACTTGAAAGAGAATTCGTAATTACTTTGTACACTGCACAGTGAACTTTTTTATTCATAACTAGCGCTTCTTTCTTATTTAGATAAACAAAGGCAATATATTTTTAAAAAAATGCAATTTTTTTAGTATAAAATATAGACAAAATCACTCCTGGCATTGATGTCGTAAAGTTTCATTACGATTGGTTCAGTCGTTCCAACGATTAGCCTGAACAGAAAGAAAAGAAAAAAGACAGAAATGACTTTCAAATGGTTTTTCATGTCTTAAAACCATGTAAATAATGCCCTCAGTTCAAATACTTTAAGTTTATTTATATGTCTATACAGGCAACCTCGACAGGCTTCAACTCGATAGTATTAATGTAGCGTTTGTCGATGGCGATTGCATGACCGAGAAGAACTTCGAGAAAGAGAAATTCAGCTTCGCCTTTAGCCTGAGAACCAGTTGAAACCTGGATTATTCAATAAGGTATATTAGAGCGTAAATAAACAGCAACACCGTCACCTCCCCGATCGGTACCGTCGTTACGAATCAAATGAAAACCTGGAAGCGGGTAGGATGTTGATGGAAGACATGGTTTTAACCACGACTACGAAACAAACACAGCGTGTATGTTTTTGCTATTAAAACTAGACAACATGTCGGGGTAATGAGCAGGAATACATTGAATATTTATGTGCATAGCGTTAAAATTTTTGTTAAATTTTAAATAAAAACGTCATATTTACAAAGGAAGCAATAATTTTAAAGCTATCAATGATGCTTAGTCTATCAGAAACAGAATCTAAGGGGAAGGAATTGGAACTCCAAACGCTATCATTTGAAGAAATCATATTAAATTATACCTGATTACTAAATATATGTATAAAATAAATAATTCAAAAATAAATAGGTCATCAGTAAACTACTTGCCAGCAGTATGGAAAGAAATGTAAAATTAACCTAACAATAAATGAAGTAACGGAACGTTAACATACGATAGACCATAGACTTAGAAATTTTTTTTCTGCGGGTAGGCGCATAATAATACACAGCAATTTTTTGTGCTCTTGTAAATATTAATTTAAAATAAATATATTTAAGCCAAATATTATGATAATAGTGCAAGCTGATTAAGTGACATTCACCAGCAGTACTGATAGTTGTTTTTACCAAATACTATAACACTTAATTACACTCTTTCACCATGAAGACTATCGAACAATCAATGGAAGAGATGACAGCACTGTTCCAGTCAAGCCTTGCAGCTTTTCAACAAGAACTCAACAAAACTAGTGTTCCTTCTCCTTCATCAACATCTCCACTAGCTACAGTCTTTGAAAATTTTAAGACTTTTGTTATATCCGCGCTTCAAAACTTACAGCAGCAAGTTCAAATGGTCTCAAAAGACTGCGATCGGTTGGAGATGCATAATCGTCGCAGAATCTTGCTGATCCATGGTGTACCCGAAGATAAAAATGAAGATGTTGCTGAAACTGTCATTAAGTCACTACAGCAGACCAAAGTGTTCATAGCTCAGGAAAATTTAAGCCGGTGCTTCAGATTGGGTAAAATTAAGGACAAACCTTTCCAATCTTTTAGTGGAATTTAAGGATCTTGGTCTTTGTCACAAGGTCTGGACTTCAAAAACGAATCTTAAAGGTACTGGAGTAACCTTGTCCGAATTCCTTACAAAAGTTAGGCATGAAGCTTTTCTAGCAGCTCGCAACCGCTTCGGAGTATCGAAATGCTGGACAAGGGAAGGCTGTATTTATGTTTTAACAGAAGACGGGGTACGGCATTCCGTGTTCACTGTTGCTGATTTACAGTCCATCCAATCACCGTCATCATCAAAGCAGAACCAAGATGGTGCTAAATCTGCCGAAAAAACCAAGCCAACTAAAACTCGGAGTCGCGTTGCGGCCCGTAAGTAATTACAGCTTCCGCAACCTTTATTAATTTTCGTTAAATAACGACTTTAATTTGTGTAGTAATTTTTGTTATATTTTAATGTTTTAGTACCCTTTAATTTGTTTATTTTTGATGCGTATGTATCATGACAAACTGTTGTTCATATATTTGTTATTGTTTTTTTTATTACTATAACTGGTTTTACGGCTCTGGGTTCTAGCCCTTCTGAGCCTATATTTTATAGTTATTTGTTACCGTCACAGACTACGATCAGAGGATACTACGCATGTTGCCATTGATCAGATATTATAATATACTCTATAGCTACATATTTATTTATCTATGACTGGCTAGCACTTGTTATTCGTTTGTGGTTAATTCTGAATAAACATTTTTTTTCTAATCTATGGCACACATACGTGATGCATACGTGTATGTCACCTTAGCATAGACATGTCATGTCTTTCATGTCCCGTTTCAACTTAGATCTACTTAGTTGTCAGTTATGAATTTTTTGTACGTTTTTTAATTAACTATTATTAATTAAATATTATTCATATTTTAGTGTTGCTAGTCTGTCGGCATAAGTATTTGTAGTACATTTTGTTAGTAGAATTGTCGCATTTCATTGATAATTATGGTGTTAATAAACGATTATTATTTTTGTATCATATGTACTGCTGGTGGGTGAGTGTGTATTGTGATACGTAAATTATTTAAGTAATTAACATATTTAAATATTTATAGGTGTATATATTATTTATATTCATATTTTTTATCTTAATATTATTTTTATAGTTATTTAATAACTATTATTTTATTTGAATAATTATGATGAATATTTCCCTAAATGATATTTACTTAGGCTCTAGCTCTTTCGAGACTTGTTCCTCGGGTACTTCAGATGACGGAGATGACAGTTTCCACAGTACTCTCTCTCTCAATTCTTCCTTAGATTCTTGCTTCTTAGATTGTGCTAATAATTTCAATGTAATTCACATAAATGCTCAGAGCATTCCCGCTCACTATCCTGATATGCTGACAAGCTTAAACCACAAAAACATTCATGCAATTCTGGTCTCTGAAACTTGGCTAAAACCGTGTTTACCATCCATTTCTTATGCAATTCCAGGTTTTCATTTATTGCGAAATGACCGACCCGTCAAAACTGGTGGTGGGGTTGCCATATATCTTCGTAAAGATATTCGTTACTCTATAGCCAGCATATCGTCCACCACAATTGTTGATAGTGCAGCAGAACATCTTTTCATTGAAGTCACACTTTCTTCCTTCAAAGTGCTCTTAGGCGTCGTTTATAGTCCCTCTAGCTCTGTTAATTATTTTTCTGCCTTTGAAAAAACTTTGGAAGAATTGGTTCCGACATGTAAACATGTTATCATTATGGGTGACTTCAATACGTGTCTTCTCAAAAATGATGTCCGTTCAAAAAAATTGAAGTCCGTAGTTGACTCATGTAATCTTCACATCTTGCCTTCTAATCCTACCCATTTCTTCCCTAATAGTGCCCCTTCTCTTCTAGATTTAAAAATCGTTTCCTCTCCAGAATACATATACAAACACGGGCAGTATACTGCCGATGCTTTTTCTTACCACGATTTGCTGTTTTTGTCATATAAATTACGATCACCAAAAGTCAAGTCCCGTGTTCTTCTGCTGCGTAATTTTGCTAGAATGGACGTCGACCGTCTTAAAAATGATGCTGTCAGTATAAACTGGTCGTTAATTGATGAGACAACAGATGTTGACGAACAAGTGCGTCTTTTAAATGCCTTTATAATGCAACTTTATGACAAGCATGCACCTTTACGACCAATCAAACTTAAGTATCCGCCTGCTCCTTGGCTCACAAAAGAGATTAAAGATTTAATGACAAGAAGAAACCTAGCCAAAGCCAAATTTAAAAAGGACCCCTGTAATATAAATCGTGAGAAATACAGGATACTTAGGAATCGCTGCAACACGATGTGTAGAGATGCGCAACGACGTCACATTCACAAGACAATTGAGGAATCTGATCCCAATAGGGTTTGGAAATTTCTTAAAAGTTTGGGAATTGGCAAAAAGCGAAATGACTCCCTTCCTCCTGATTTAAATTTTCTAGTTACGTTAACAGTTGTAAATCTAGGACACTAAATCACCTTCATTCTTTGCCAACTCCCGATTTCCCCGAATTCGTTTTATGTCAGGTTGCTGATTGTGACGTTAAAAAGAATATCACAGCTGTAACTTCTAATGCAATTGGTAATGATAATGTCAGCCGAAACATGATTCTCCCGCTCTTAGATCTATTAACTCCTATCATAACTAAAATTTTCAACAATTCTATAAATACAGGAACTTTTCCTACTCTATGGAAAGATGCTCAAATTATTCCACTACCCAAGAAATCAAATCCCAAGTCCTTCTGTGATTATCGTCCTATTTCCATATTACCTTTTCTTTCTAAAATTCTTGAGCGTCTTGTCCAACAGCAACTTAATCTATTTCTTAATCAAAATAACCTCTTAAATACATTCCAATCAGGCTTTCGTCCTGGCCATAGCACGGTCACTGCTTTGGTTAAAATCACAGACGACATTCGGGCAGGAATGGAGAATCGGCAAGTTACTATTCTTACTCTTCTTGATTTCAGCAACGCCTTCAACACAGTCGATTTTGATATACTTCTAGCTGTGCTCCGTTCTATTAACGTATCTCCAGCGGCAACTGACTGGTTTCGTAGTTACTTGTTTGGACGCCGTCAATGCATCCGTATTGAAGACACTTATTCCTCGTGGTGTTCTCTGGATGCAGGCGTACCACAAGGTGGCGTGTTGTCTCCTCTCCTCTTTTCAATTTTCATACGCTCTATCACTTCAGGAATAACTTCTCTCTATCATCTTTATGCAGACGATCTCCAAATATATTCTCAAACAAGTATCAATAATCTTCCATCTGCCGTGCTATCCACAAATCGTGATCTCGCTATTATTTCAGAATTTTGCACATCTTATGGAATTAAGGTTAACCCTAGTAAAACGCAGGTAATAGTGATAGGTAGCAACAAACTACTACAAAAAATTACTTGGCATACGCTGCCTTTCGTTTGTTTTGAAAATTCTGCTATTCCTTACAGTAAGGTTGTAAAAAACCTAGGGGTTCTAATTGACAGTACAATGTCTTGGGCACCACAAATTGAACAAATAAGTAAGAAAATGTTTGCAGCTTGTGGAAGTCTCAAAAGACTTCGAAATTTCTTACCCATTTCTACCAAAATTGCGTTAGCACATTCCATTTTGTTGCCTATTTTAGACTATGCTGATATATGCTACACTGATATTACCATGGAGCAATTAAACAAGCTTGAGCGTCTTCAAAATCTTTCCATTCGGTTCATATTTGGCTTACGCAAATATGACCATGTATCCCAATTTCGAAAACAACTCAAGTGGCTCCCAATTCACCTTCGCCGGAATGTTCATTTACTTTCTTTACTTTTTTGTGTTCTGTTTGATCCGAAATCTCCAAGGTACCTTAAGGAACAATTTCACTATCGATATGAATTTCTTGATCGTAGTTTGCGTTCAGTGTATAGCTTGGCTTTGAACACTCCTTACAGCGTAACTTCTTTTTATAATAAGTCATTTACTTCACAAGCAACCAGACTCTGGAATTCATTACCACTTAACATCCAGCAAGCGCAATCTTTACAGACTTTTATAAAACAACTGAAGGAGTATTATTTGAATTTCCCGTCATAATTATAAATTATATGCATTTCCTCTTTTTATAAATACTTGTCTTTTTTTTTTGCTTAATTTTCTCTGCATATATATATATATATATATGTATGTATGTATGTGTGTATATATATATGTAATATTTATCTATATGTATGTATATATGTATATATTTATTTATTTATGTTTATTAAATTTATAATATTATATATTATATAATTCATATATTTATATAAATCGTGTTTAATTATAAGTTTTTGTCCTCAGTTTCATTTTATATTGCACGTTGCACCTATCCGTCAAAATATATTACATTGTTCCCTATTACGTTCGGTTTGTCAGGTAGAAATCGCTTAAAGCGATATGACCACCGTTTGTAGTTCTTAAGTTATTCCGTAATTGTAACACTTTGTATAAATGCAATAAAGAGTTATCTATCTATCTATCTATCTATCTATGATATGTATACATGCGATAGACACAGAAGTGAGAGGTGTCAATGTCAGATCTTGCTACATATATATTTATCTATGTGTCAGATGAGTCTAGATGTGATACTACGTTAGTACGTCTAGCAATTAAGGGTATGTTCCGATATACACAGCGAGCATTTCTCAGTGCTCTCACTGGTGAAAAATTCGGTCCGTTATGGACTGCCAGTATACTGCCGCAGTACCCTAGGGAAATATATGACATCATAAATCACCATTTTTGTACTATAAGTACTAGTTAAGTACGGTTTCGAGTTAAGGGACACTTTTCAGTACTTTGATCACGTGATCAAAAAACAACAGCGCCGAGAGATCTAAGAGCTTTCACGAATTATTGTTATTATTGTAAATTAATATTGTTATTGAAATAAAATCGAACATTAAGTTTTAGAAGCAATAATATTCAAATAATATTTTTTTCTTTTTGGACAGAAAACGTGTACATGATAAATATTTTCATTTGAAAACAGTGTCGAAAAATGTGGAACGCAACGGTTTTAAACAGTAACCATTATAACAATCTAAAAAGGAACTTCTTCATAGTATACTGAATCAAAGTCAGACTTTACAGTAGTCACAGTCTACATACCTTACTAAACTTTTATCACTAATAATAAACATTCCTTTACTTTAAAAGAACTTTAAAAGAAATATTATACTAACAATTAACTACCTTACAAAAAAAATAATAACGTTATACCAGTGAGGTAGGGCACGGGCAGCTACGGTTACCGAGGTGTGGTGCACTATGTATACATTTTAGAAAAAAAAACGTATACATAGTGCAGCACACCTCCACCAGACCAATAATATTATTTAGGCGTTAAAAAGCATTTATGCCAGTTGAAATAAATTTTGCACCCTACATCAAGATTTTGCTTACAATAAGGACCGACTGACCAATGAGCCCATCTGATTTTTTCCTGTTTCCAAAGCTTTGAATCTTTTAAAACCATAGCAAGAAAATTCTCTAAAAGAGATAGAACAATTACACAAACAACCGAAAAATACCGTGCCGACCAATCCTTGTGTACCTGATTGTAACCTCGCTTACAAGCAGGTACGTAATGATTGGACCCTTAGTTTGGGTTTGCTTTGAAGATCCATTCTATTTGATACAAACCTCCCATAGATTGCCGCAAAAATACTGCTGCCAATTTCCTGATTACTTCTCCCTGTCGTTTCTTACGACACCTACGGGACGATAAGGCGTAGTGAATATTTTTACTTCGCCACTATACGGTCTTTGATGAGAAAGACAAACAGATTTTGATGAGTATTATTAATTCACAGCGTCACCATATTTCTGTAATTTGTTTTTCAAACGTTCTTAATAAATGTAGCTAGGTGGTCCTTGTTCAGTTAAACAATAATCATTCTTAGTAGCTCCTACTAATATCATATTATTTTATATAAAGTAATACAATTATTGAACAACGGTATTTAATAATTTATTTGTAAAATTGATAGCATAAAGACTATTGTGTTTAATGTTTAATTACTTAGAGGTCTAGAAAAATAAATTCGCTTTATTTCTTTATTTGATAATTCTAAAAAGTAAGAAAGAAGCGGAGGGAAAGTTGCGTTTAAAGTTAGAAGAAAGCGAGCTCAATAGTTTTCAAAAAAGTTTTGCTAGAGATAACGCCAACATAACTGAACAAGAAGTGATAAATTGAGCACGTTTCGCCTATCACTCTGATGCTTCGGAAAGTTTTATGTTCCGTATAAGTCTACATCAGGGAGATAAATTGTAATAAATAATAAGCAGAATATAAAAACGCTATTGTATGAAATAAAATAATACTTTTAAATAGAATGCCACCAACTGACTACAGTTTTACTTGCTTGAAATAAAGAGGTTTTCTTTTCTAGATGGCATTGAATTAATGTTCAAATGTAATATATTTATTTGATAAAAGTGTTTCTTTAAGATTAAACACTATTTATTTTTATTATATTAATCCGTTTAGAATCCACTGATATACGTAGATTTGTGTCACACACACACAGACAGACAAACAAATGATCCATGCATTTGCCATAGTCAGTACGTTCGGCAGGTCGAATAGCGACGGCAGTATCAAAAATTTCAAATCTGTGTTGGCCCTCCACTTCGTCAGTCTGAGCCATCATACATGAATCATACACAAAAGCTCCAAAATATTCTTGAGGTATCTTTTGTTTTAGTATTACTACATAATTCTGTGTTTCGTGTGGTAATTGTGGAGAACTGGAGACGCTATTTTACTGATTACGAGGCATTCATTCTTAGTGTTCAGGGATGACAACGTATCTACATTTTGATTATTCATCGAGGATAAATGTAGGTGTCTATGGGCCAAAGCATTTTCTTACCATCAGGTGGATTTTCATTTGTTTCACCATAAAACAATAGATATTTGTCACAATAAAAGGACAAAACAAAAAGAGATATTCCACGCTGCAAAAACGAGAGAGATGAGTTTGCAATCGAAGCTTATTTATTAATTTATTGTTAATAATATACGTAAATTATATTCATTTTGCTATTTTTCCTTATCATTTTTATTTTATTTTATTTTATTTTTATTTTAATGATCAACTTTTCTAAGTCCACCGATGCAGATGTGCCTTTGATGCAGTACTAAACGCCGGACGTAAAGGAAATATTTATACTTCCATATTTTGGAAGCCACGTGATCTTTCTGGACATTTTCCATAGCTACCTGTTACGATATCTCTATCCCGGATCGAAATCGCAAAGACCGTGGGCTCGGAAAAAACGTAGAAAAGCACAGCCTTCCCTGCCCGAGCGGCTCCCCCACCGACCACGTATTAGTCGTAGAGGGAGCAATTACGGCGCATCGTAATACCGATACTCCTCTTTTCCCACTGCCCCACCACCGCCGCAGTATCAGTGATGCGCCCCGCAAGTCACAGAGGATAGAGCCAGTGGTATTCTACTCCACTTCTGCGACACTGCCTCAACGGGCGTGAGGACAGGATTTTTGTGCTTCTTCCAGTTTATGACTCAAAAATCATAATATCTCCTGTACAGTCTATTTGTTCATCTGTCACAAGTTATTTTCTTTCTTTTTTTTTCTTCGATTTTATATATTTTTATGTGCATTATTTTTATCTGTTTAGTTCGATCTTGGAAAACAAATTTTCTATCAATTTATTTTAACAAACCAGTATAATACTTACATTTTTCTAAAATGTAACCTAGCCATTTCACTGATAACGAAACGTTCCATTTTAGTCTTCGGGGGTGTCAACGCATCTGCATTTGAGTTGGGCAGTTGAGTGATGATGGGCACATCATTCACTTCCCATCAAGAACTGTATGGACTGCGCCCTTACTTTCTTGTTGGATGTTGGCTTGTAGAATTTTGTTGAAAGACTCGAAGATCGTAGATCAAAATGTAAGAATGAATTACATTTTGATCTACGATGTAAGAATAACAATTGTATATTACAATCACCTTATTCGCCTATATTTATTACAAAAAAGTGGTATATAGTATAGAGTGTATTTATAGAAACATCAGGAACAAACACAGGCTAGTGGTACCAGTTTCTCGACTCCACAGAGTCAGTAATTCATTCATAGGGCAATGTATACGCTATCACGTAAGTCCCAGAAAATTTACGAGGCCTCTCTATTACCAAGTTTAAATATTTAAAAAACTGAATTAAGAGAGTTCTTATAATCTAAATGAAAATTTGGTTGATAATAACCCCTGGGAATGATGTGGTCGCTCCAAAGTTGTTGCCTAAATAAATCTTGTAAAAAGTCCCGCTTACTTTCTTGCTGGCCAGGACAGAGGTTTTTTTCTGAACCAGTGGTACAAGTCAAAAACTATGTATATAAGTTGAAAATTACAGTTTCATTTCCTATCTAGAATCCAAGAGATTGAGCACATTTTCAAAAACTGTTGTTTTTTTATGCGACGTGTGGCGACGTGTCTCACTAAACTTAGTTCATACCGTATTAAAACTTTTTACGAGCTTGTCATTGATATCAAGCATTTTTATTAAATTACTACCGTACCTATTTTTACCGTAAATTATTAGTATACTATTTGTCTGGGTTTTCCACATATTTTTACTCGCATTAAGGTATTTTAGAGTGTCTAAAGTATGTTTTTGGTGTATATTATTAAAGCAAACTAAGCCGTCATATAGGTACATCAAAAACGTCTGAGATTTTTATTTCGGGTTTCTTAAAACGTACGATATGTAAAAAATGACTGAATGAAGAATTACTCATAATATTTATTTAATAAAATTTTATTCTAATCTATTCTAGTATATTCTATTCTAAACAATAAACTAGAGTGTTTAGTAAAACTAATGTATTTATTTTGCCCTACGACATAAAATAAATTATGAGCCAAGTTGCGAGTGAATTCATTACGACTACATACTTGCTCTAGCAATAAAACTTCTAGAATTTGTTATTAAACGTAATAAATTAATTTATGTTCCGTTCTGACCGATTAACTTTATTTGTGGCGACTTCGCTCGCATGTGCGTTTTGGTTTACCAACATCACCAACTGAGGGCAACCCCTTAGATCCTGTGACAGTCGATGAAGTCACAGAACTAATAAAAAGCCTCAAAAAGAAATCAGCACCCGGCCCATATTTCTTTATTGATTTATGATTAGCAACAGGGTACTGAAATCTCTCTCCACTTGTATGCCTCCTAGTAGGCATTTTTAACGCTCTTCTTTCCAGCTGCTTCTTCCCGGATGCCTGTAAAGAGGCAGACGTAATAGGAATCCCAAAATAAGAGAAACCGCGCTTAACCCTACACTTCGCCTACCAGTACGAGGCTGCCACTCGAGAACCTATCTTCCCCATCGGTTGTCGGTTCTTCGAGCTATATGGCCGGCCCACTGCTACTTCAGCTTACTAATCCGTTGGGCTATGTCGGTTACTCTGGTTCTACTGCGAATATCCTCATTTCTAAGTTTATCACGCAGAGAAACCCCGAGCATAGCCCTCTCCATAGCTCGCTGAGCGACCTTGAGCTTCCTCATACGGCCAGCAGTGAAGGACCACGTCTCAGATCCGTAAGTCATCACTGGCAACACGCACTGGTTGTACAATTTCGTTTTATGGTTTTCAGGTATGTCTAACGAAAAGATGTGTCGTAGTTTCCCGAACGCTGCCCAGCCGAGTTGAATCCGTCGATTGACCTCTCGGTAGAAGTTGGACTTACCTAGTCGGACTATTTGTCCCAGGTAAACATACTCGTCAACAACTTCGAGCTTAGTGCTCCCAACAACTACCGGCATAGGTGTGACATGGACGTTAAACATGATTTTTGTTTTGTCCATGTTCATCTTAAGACCTATCCGTTTGCAGACACTATTAAAGCCATTGAGCATAGTGCTTAGGTCCTCCAGCGATTCTGCCATAAGGACTATATCGTCGGCAAATCAAAGGTGAGTGATGTACTCGCCATTGATGTTAATACCGAATCTTTTCCAAGTCCAGCAGCTTGAAAACGTCTTCCAATACAGCGGTAAAGTGTTTCGGAGATATAACGTCACCCTGTCTTACACCTCTCTACAGATGAATAGGTTTCGTACTCTGATTCTGTACTCGGATAGCCATCGTAGCTCTACTGTGAAAACACTTCAGCACTTCGATATACCGACAGTCAACTTGGCACCGCTGAAGGGACTGCAGCACCGCCCAAATTTCGACGGAATCAAAGTCTTTCTCATAGTCCACATGCGTAACGCAAAGTGGCAGATTGTACTCGTGGTATGTGGTCTATGGTACTAAAGCCTTTTCGGAAACCAGCTGGAAGTCGTCAAGTCTGCGTGCGAGACGATTCGTAATGACTCTCGAAAACAGCATGTAGACACGGCTCAGAAGGGAAGTCGGTCTGTAGTTCTTCAAGGGAGCGTTGTCGCCTTTCTTAAAAAACAAGACCACCGCACTTCTGCTCCACGCCTCCGGAGTAGTGCCACCATGGAGGACGGAATTAAAGAGCTTCTGAAGGAATTCAAGTACCGGTTTTCCACCCGCTTTCAAAAGCTTCGCTGTAATTCCATCCTCGCCCGGGGACTTTCCAGTTTTAAGGTGCTGGAGAGCCATTCTAATCTCGCTCAGAGTGACGTCCGGGATATCTTCGGTATATTCTCGGATTAGACTCGCTCTTGGATCGTTACTAACACTTGCGTGTGGCTCCAACGATGACGTGTACAGCTGCCCATAGAACCTCTCAATCTCACTCAAATATCAGGTGTCCCGGAAACGATGCTGCCACATTCGGTTGTCAGCTTTGACAGTTGGCTCTTTCTGGCATTCAGATCTCTGGCAAAGACTTTGGAGCCTTGGTTCCGCTCGATCGCTTCTTCAATACAAGCTGTATTGAAGTTGCGTAAGTCCCGCCACATACATTTGGAGATCTGTCTGTTCAGTTGCCTGTATGCTGTCAAATCTGTTGAAGACTGTAGCTTCATGTCCCGTCTAACAGCCATGAGATTACGAGTGTGACTGGAGAGTTTTTGTGTTCTGCGGCGGGTCTTGCAGAACTTAGCTCCGACCGCATGGACAGTTTCCACGAGCTTGTCATTCATATCGTCCACTTGATTGCAGTCTTCTAGGCACTGAAAATGCTTTTGTAACTCGAACTGGAAGCTTTCGGGACTTTGGAACAGAGCATGAGAGGGACGGAGCGTTGACTTCATTAGACGAGACCTCTCCAACTGAAGGTTTAGGTTCAGTGTGCCTCTAACCATTCGATGATCGCTACCAATTTTCACCCTCGCGATCACGGAGACATCACTGAAAAGTTGTCGTATGGTCATCATAATGAAGACAATCTCACTTTTTGTCGAACCGTCGGGGCTTGACCAGGTCCACTTCCTGTGGGGCCGCTTCTGGAAGAAAGATTTCATCATAAAGAGTCCCTCTTTCTCCATGAAGTCTGCCAGGTGCTGGCCCCTTGGGTTCCGTTGCCCTATTCCAAATTTCCCTACCTTCAGCTCACCGTTCTCTCTTGTGCCTAGTTTTGCATTGAAGTCTCCCATTAACACCCTATATTGGGTTTTGGAGGAATGCATGGCTCTAGAGTTATCCTCATACATTTCCTCCACCTCCTCATCGGGGTGTGCCGAGGTTGTTGCGTAAACCTGTATGACCTTCAGCGAATACCGTTTGGTGATTCTGAGTATAAGGTACGCAACCCTCGTCGACACACTCCCGATCTTTACAACGTTGTTAACGAGAGACTTGTGGACGATAAATCCGACACCTCCTTGGGATAGATGGTCGCCCTCCCGGTGATAGAGCAAGTTGCCGGATTCGAGGATTACCGTGTCCTCCCCCTCTCTTCGGACCTCGGATAATCCTATAATATGCCAGCGTAAATTGTCTATCTCTTCTTCCAGCTTTACGATCTTCTCGTCAGTACTCAGGGGGCGTTAGTTGTATGTTGCCAGGTCGAGTCGTTTTAGGTGGCAACCGAACCTCCACCACAGATTCTTAGCATCGCCTGCCCCGCCGTTACCATGGTCGCCACCGTCGCCAGGAATAGCGAGGCCACCGGAGACTGGGGGCCGTCTCTTTGTTACTCTCATCATAGGGGGGTATTTGCCATAGTTGCCACGCTTGGCAACCGCAGTTTTTTTATTGTTACTTTGCTTTTATCAAGAAGATGCTGCTGCCCATCTCCTGCCTGTTTCCCTTTGTCGCCTTTTATGACACCCACGGGAAGATATGGGGTAGTGGATATTCTTAACAGCCACTACACGGCAAGTACATAACAGTACATACATCATCAGAAATCAGCTGTATCGGGTAGCTTAAAATCACGGGTTATTCCATTTATCCACAGACACACAGACAAAAGACATGGCTTAAGGAAGAAAATTATGCGACTGTTTTAAATTCATTTGAAGTGTTTCACAGAACTGCAAATTCATTAGAATCTTGGCATAAAACAATATCAAATGAAACTAAAGACAATCATTCAAATTTAGTAAAGTTTTTGGATTGCTTGCAGTTTTTGCGGCCAGTTTTTGCTAACTTTCTTAGATAAATTCCTTTTTAGGTAAATTTCTTTGTTACAACAGATATGTTGTAACAAAGAAATTTAGGAAATGATTACAATTTTTTTATTAAAAATACAATTACATCTACGCAATAATTAAATGAGTGTTGGTCATTTCCTGAACATATTGCAGAATTTATAAATTATTTATTATTATTTAAAACGAGTAAGTTTAATTTGGTTTAAATGCAATACGAAATTTGATTTTTGTTTAAGTTTGTGGTTCTAAAAATTAATCAATAGTATATTAAAGTATGAACATATTTGAATAAATTATTGAACTGTACTTGGAGTGGAAAGGCGGAACAACAATCAAAAAGTGAATTCCGACTATCCACCCCGTTTAGGGTGAATAAACGAATATGCGTTTCCGTGTATCCAGGGTGGATTTCTCAGGCTGGATAAACGGAATAACCCAAAATCATTAAAGGCTACTTAAAGGTTTAAAGATTTTAAGCCTTCAGCTTAAAGTTTCTCTGCACTATGAAATCTATAAAGAAGATATCCGCAGAATAACAAGAGTAATTAACATAGCCCCACGGATCAGTAGGCTGGTGTCTATATATTATATATATTTGGCGCCGCTGATGTTAACCTGTTGCCGTTGTTTCGTATGCAAAGAAAAGGATCCCAGGGAAATGTTTTGTGCCAAAAAACAGACAGTTGCAGACCACTGTAAAATTAAGAATCCTTAATTTGCCCTCATTTTACATATACCAAGCCTGCTTATTCTTCAAAAGTAATTTACATTATTTTAACTCGCACATTGCTAAGCATCCGAGGCAAACAAAGAATAATGTTACTATTATACCGTTTCACACATCGAGGACAGCCTTTTTTTTTAAAGTTTTTATGCATTAGGACTAATATCCGTATTTGTTGATTTGATTTAATGAATAATGAGATAATGTTTTAAGTTCCGTGATTTTAATAATATTGTAAACCTTAATCTAGGCAGGGTGTGGTGATACTTAATTACTTGTATAATGTTAAATCTCTAAAACCTACAACTAGGACAATAAATGACTTATTCTATTCTATTCTAACTTTGATGACCGAAGGGGAAAAAATCCTCGTACTGACGACTATGGTGCTGGGTTCAGCCTCGGGCAGCTTGCCTTACAAGATAGAGCGATGAACTAATAAAATATGCAGCGCGGCGGTGAATGCATGTCGCTCAGGACGAACTTTTTACATTTCACACGTAGAAGAGCCATGCTGCAGCTATATCTATACATCTATACAAATAAATAAAATCGAAGTGTCTGTTTCTAATGTAAAAATTACAGTTTTTTACTGAATTCATATGAAAGTTAAGACGGTACTTATAACTAAAATACGATTTTCAAAATTTTTGTCTGTCTGTCTGTCGGTCTGTCTGCCTGTCTGTCTGTCTGTTTGTTCCGGGTAATCTCCGAAACGGCTGGACCGATTTTGACGGGACTTTCACTGTCAGATAGCTGATTTCATAAGGAGTAACTTAGGTTACTTTTATTTTAGAAAAATAATTAGGGTTCCGCACAAAAACATAAAAACCCTAACACGCGAGCGAAGTCGCGGGGAACAGCTAGTTAGCAATATAGTTGTAGCATAAATGGGTCGGCTCGACCGGGTAAGGACCACGATCTCACAGAATACCAGCGTAAAATAGCTGCTTGACACTGCTGTGTTTCGTATGGTGAGTGTAGACAACCGGAGACCCATTTTACTGGAAAAGAGGCATTCCTATTAATGTTACTTCCTCCATCTTATTCCTCACGGGTGACGACGCATCTGCATTTTGATTCTTTGTTGAGGATAAATGTAGATGTCTATGGGCCACAGCAACCACTTACAATCAGGTGGACTGTGTGCTCGTTTGTCACCCTAACCTATAAAAAAAACTTGGTACATAGTGCGCAAGGTTTATTTTCAGTGGACTAATTAATGATTGTGAAGGTATGTAATATGCATAGACTGATTTTTTTAAGATTGTTTTCACATATTATTTTCACAGATAGTTCAATCGCAATGTACCTCCTATATTATCTGCATTACTTTTTTTACCGACTTCAAAAAGCGTACATTTTTGTTTTTTTTTTTAATTTAAGGGACTATACTTCAACGGCTGTCCCATTTAAATTTAAAGAAAAAAAATCAACCTTATGAAAATTAAGTGGGAAAATTCTTTTTTCTACTATTTTAGAGGACATACTAGTTGTTACTTTGAATAAAAAGTTAAAATCGACATTAATATCAAATTGATAATAAATATAATTTTAGATGGCTTCTGGAGTCGGGGTTATAATCGATACAAAATGTCATAGCACCGACTTCAGAAGCTATTATGAGTAATTTATATTATTTTTTTATTTTAATTTTTGAAGATGGTTTTTACTTGTCCAATATCAAGGCGACAACGCTTCTGTGACCTGCTTTGTTTAAAGTTCGTTTCCAGTTTGTAGTTTATTCACTTAACGTTAGGTAGACAACTTTTTTGAGACTCTAATTTAATTGAAAACATAACAAACCTTTACTGCAGCTTAGGGGAAAATGCATTTTATTTTAAATTAACGAAGACATATGAATCGACGTTCTTAACACGTTTTATTCTATGTAAAAGGTACAATTTTTAATATTTATATAAATATAATCGTTGGAGGTTGTCCTGTTCGTGAGCGTGTTACTTCTGAACAACTCGGTTGAATTTTTTTTTATGGGATCGGGTGACAAACGAGCACACAGTCCACCTGATGGTAAGTGGTTACTGTGACCCATAGACATCTACATCTATCCTCAATAAAGACTCAAGATGCAGATGCGTTGTCACCCGTGAGGACTAAGATGGAATGCCTCTTTGCTGATAAAAAGGGTCTCCGGTTCTCTACACTCACCATACGAAACACAGCAGCGTTAAGCTGCTATTTTACGCTGGTTTTCTGTGAGAGCGTGGTCCTTCCCCGTTTGAGCCGACCCATTCGTGCTACAATCATAATATAGCTGCAGCATGGCTCTACCACGTAGATGTATAGCACTAGTATGGCACTACCTTGTTGTGTAATGAATGAGATCATTACACAACAAGGCTGACAATCGAGCACACAGTCCACCTGATAGTAAAAGGATACTGTGGCCCATAAATATACATCAAAATTTATCCTTGTTTAAGAATCAAAACGCAAATGCATTTTCACCACTGAGAGGGCTAAGATAGAATGCCCGTTTCCAATGAAAAGGGTTTTAGGTTCTCTACAATCACCATACGAAACACAGTAGAATTTAAATGTCGTTTTACAATAGTATTCTGTGAGAGCGTGGTCCTTCCTTGGTCCATCCGACCCATACGTACTAAGACATTAATAGAGCTGCAGCATAGCTCCACCACGTGTAAAATGCATACATTTGTTTGTAAATTACAAGAAAGTCAATGCAAACGATATCAAGTTCGTGTAAGAATAGAATTAAATGAAAACTCATTCTGTGAACGACAAAAATAATTACGCAAATTATTTTTATTTTTTTGCCTATTTATAAATCTCTTATGGAAAAAATAAAAAGAAGTGCGTAAAAAGAAATAAAGACAAAGAGAACATAACCGTCAATTTTGAATTATTAATTCACGGCTCTTCTACTTTTCTAAGCGCGTTGGGCGTCAGGCACAAAATATTTAACAGCAGTGGAGCTTTCCTGCCTTTAAAAGTCTTCCTATTTTAAAGTTACAACAACTCAGGAAGGATGTTGAACTTTTAAAATTAATGAATATTAAATATTTAGTAAGACTTATTCCTTTGCCTTTTTTTATTTTATTTAGCTTGTCTTTGTTACCTTACGTCATATTATTAATGTTCCTAGCACACATTATGTTCATAATATTATGATAGCGAACATAATCAGACTATGTGTTTCAGCAGTCGATGAACATACTTGCAGCCAAGGCGGGGTAAATTTCAACAAAAAAAGAACAATAATTGCGGCACAGTTTTCACTGTCGACTGTGAGATCAACAAAAAAAATGTACACATTGGCAACCATCTCGATAAAAATGTGTGAGTTGACTCCGTCTTATTATAGTGAGATAGTACAATAAGTCATACAACCACAAAGTTAATAATCCTACTTGTCTATTAGTATCCATTTGTTTACCTCTTCATATTTCGAGAAATACAATATTTATTTGGAATCCCAACTGTGTCGAAAAGATTTTCGGTGCAGTATCATAATCGGGCGACAATTTGATATTTACTCCATAGTTCTAATATGGCTACATAAAACAATCCCGAGTGAATAATATGAGTTATATTTCTTTAATAAGATGTTGTGTTAAAATTAATAATATACTTTTTTTTTTGACAAAACCAATCATTCCACTAAGATTTATAATTTAAACTCATATGAACCTAGTTTAATTTTTATAAAGTCCTAAAAACAAAAGCAAACTTTTTTTACGGTTTAAAAATATTATAGATTTGAAAATGAAAATACTTATAGCGTACATTTTACATTTCCTATATATATCTAGTATTTTTAATATATTGTAATAAATTGTTCCAGCTCTGATGCTAGAAATTATTCTAAAAATTATTTAAATAGAAGAACACACGCGCGATACTTTATACTGCTAAAACAAAGAGTATAGTAATATATAAGGAAGTGCTAAAACAAGTGGGAGATAACTATTCCACCTTCTTTTGTTCGCAGTTCCTTTTATTTTTTACTATATATATTTTAACAATATATATACCATTAGACGTATTTCTCTCAATTTAGTTATTTCCTTGTCACATATTTTATCTTTTTTACGAAAAAGTCGTGTATAAAATATAATATTTTAATAGACTGGAATATGTCACCTCTCTTATTTTCGGAGGCACATAATGGTGACGCTCAAATAAAAGTGATTTCTGTCGAGTTTTATTGTACTTTGATAAAATGAATAAAATTTCACGTAAAGGTAAATAAAGACCCTCGTCAAAAGCATTCTGTCTACATTAATCGCATAATCAAAATGGTATACATAACATATTAAGCATAGGAGCGTGATTTAGATATTTCTAAGTATATTAAAATTGGCAGAAGACATAAAAATGTTTGCAATTATTTCTTCATCAAAAGACGCCGAAGCACTACGAAATGATCTAAGTAATTTAATTGATTACTGTACCTATAACAATTTCGATCACAAATCTATAAAATGCTCAGTTGTCACATTTAGCCATAAATCAAATAAATTACTGTACGATTACCAGATTCGAGGCCAATTGTTGTCCAGAGAGTGATCCGTACGCAATTTGGGAGTTATGTTATACATGACTCGAAACTTTTGTTCGACAAACATATTGAAAATATCATTGGTTGGTCTTCCAGAGATATAGAGTTTGGAATGCGGTGCTCTAAAATCTTCAAACAAATTAACGCTTTGAAAATTTTGTACTTTTGCTATGTAAGAAGTATTTTACATTTTGCATCACAAGTATGGAGCCCCCAATACAATATCTTTATAAATGAAATTGAACGTACTAAGATGAAATTAATTAAACACTTTTGCTACCGAGTAAAATGTCACTACATATCTAACCTCTATTTACGACAAATTTAGAAAGTTCCATCTTTTACCGCTTGAAATAAGAACGCAAATAGCGGATATTACTTTTCTACTTAAGATTAAAAATACAACCAAGATCGACTGTCTAGATCTACTTTTGAAATTAAATAATTAATTTAGACCTATTCAACACGAGTGTCATTTTGGCAAGAAGAGATTCTGTGTTTTCGACCACAGCCGATGAGTTTGTTTTTATTTTGTTAATCTGTAAAATTTAGTTAATTAATGCGCAATTATACCTAATTAAGCTTACGGTTGGTGCGATAGTGTTATTGACTATCGGTAATTCACCGCATGTAAATATTTATATAATTAGGTTTCCTATAGTTTAATTATTTTCTACCTTGTCTGTTTATTGTTAGCCGAGGGTTTTCCGAATAAAAAATAATTAATTAACTTATTGTAAGTACCTTAAAATAAGTACGAAATCATTAGCATTGCCCGTGCCTTACCTCAGGTTACTCGAAACATTCTGAATATGACCTTAATTTAAACGACATAATTTTGACATGGGTCGTCTTCGCCGCATAAATGTCGGTGAGTTCACTATTCACTTTGCCTGTACACATAACATGACATGAACCACTTTTTGATTTGAATACCAGGCCTTCAATAAGAGAATTTATTTAAATTTTTGATATCTACGTTAAATTTTTTAAATAAAGAGTAGATTAATATTATATAAACATTTATTATAATAAGTGATGAAAAGCCTTAAAAATGCAATAAGCTTTTTGTGAATAAAAAAAATGTATATCTCTTTTTATACCCTTCGTGCGTTAAATCACGATGGTAATTTTATGCTTTAGTGTATTATAATAGTAATTCTAATAGTAAAAATGCTGCTCAAATCAACTTATACAAACATCGTTATAGTCTTTCATCAATTTTCGTGAGTAACAGCAATTAAGCGCATTTTGTTAATTAAACACGATAATTTGGGAAAGCCGCAAGCCCATTCGACATAATGCTAATCATTCAGGGTGTGGTGCATATTTACCTTTAACTTAAAGAGAAACTGCTTTGTTTTATTGCTTCTAAAAATTATTTCATTTTAGATCAGTACCAAGATAAAAACTACATTTATTTGTGGTCTGCATTTTACAGTATTAATTTATAATAACTATTTACGCCTTATATTTTATGACCTATGTTGATTTGTAATAAAGTATTTTATATTTATAATATCGTACCAGTGAGCGAAGTGTAGGGCGGGCCCCCTATGTATGTAGATTGAGTGACAACAGAGATGCAGAAACTCCATGGATGCAGATCGATCTGGACCGTTCTTTGAGGCATTTCTTCAGGCTGGTCTGTGAAAAGCTGTAGTTAATTAATGATTGCTAGATTTAAAAAAAAATACTTAATACTAGCTGTTCCCTGCGACTTCGCCCGCGTGTAATTTCTGGATGTAATGAATGGATTTCATGGATTTTTATTATTTTGCGCAGAACCCTAATTCTTTTTCTTTTTATAAAATAAAAGTAGCCTAAGTTACTCCTTATAACATCAGCTATCTACCAGTGAAAGTCCTGTCAAAATTGGTCCAGCCGTTTCGGAGATTAGCCGGAACAAACAGACAGACAGACAAACAGAAAGACAGACAGGCAGACAAAAATTTTAAAAATTTTGCTTTTGTTATAAGTACCGTATATAATTTCATATGCATATAGTAAAAAACTGTTATTTTGACATTATATATTTTAGTGTTGACCTCACCTGCACGTTAAATTGAACAACCTACTATGTAACATATGAGCTTAATTGCCTCGTTGATCTAATAGTTCTTAGCGTGATTACTGATCATGTAGTCTTGCGTTTGATACCAAGACCATCCCTGATCGAGCCAAAGTCGGATATTGAGTTTTTTGAATGAAATTTCTCTATATCATTCCGAGTTGGCAGTGTTTCAACCTATGCCTCGAAAAGCATTGGTCGTAAACCCTTTAGTCTCTCTTCGGTCCTGTCGGATTGCCGTTAGTTACATCGAGCATTGATAGGGAGGGAATAGAGTGCACTTTTACTTACATACACAGTTGTGCACTATAATACTTCCTTTAGATTTTTGTTGTAGAGTTTTGTTAAGGCTAGCGGCCGGCAAAATTAGATCGAACCTAAATCAGTCTGGAAAATATTATAATTAACGCATGAAGCTCTAGCTACCTACTTATAGGGCCCATGAGTAATCCCATCAACGAGCAGCAGAGGAACGGGGCCAGAATATGGCCACGTGGAATTTCCTAATTACAATAAACAATATGGGAGAAAGCTAGAAACACGTAGTACTTACCATTATCCGAAGCTAACTTCGCACCAAGGCTTGGGCAGGCCGTGAGTGTGTGTAATAGTGGATGGCGAGTAGTGTACAGTGAGGTGTGAAGGTGTGGGGCCTTGGCAAGCATAGGCGACCAGCTGCGGCCGAGTTCCAGGCTGCTCCAAAATGCTGCACCGCTTCAGACTGCTTCGGCGCCGGACCACTTCTTCGTTCGTCACGACAACAGTCCATTAACTCTATCGTACTATTAACTAACTTACAGAAGTCACTAACTCTCGTTTATTATAAAGCCTAACACACAAAATGAACAGGGAGTGTCCGGATCAAAGGTCACTACCGTTTCGCGTAGCAACAGTTATTTCTAGAATATCAAAGGCCGCACTAGCTAATATTGTGGAATGCACTTATACAGATTCTGAGTCGGACACAATGAGTCCCTGGGAAGCTCTCCAGCAAGGAATGCGCGTTACAAATCCTAGACAGAATATTTACTATCCGCGCCTAATTATTCCGAGTTCCCTAACAAAATTGACAGTGTGCTGACGTTAGCACCGCTGACAGACGACTGCTGCGCTTGCGCGTTCTATGCACGACCGAAAGTCAAACCGGTACGAATGCACCGCGCCGAGCGCCCCCTGGCGTTAGTTCCTGAAATTAGCGTTTGGCGTGAACAAACCCCCGTCCCGGACATAAGGACCTATGTCCGCGAGCAAACCGGCAAGCGGGACAGGGTCGCGACGGCACGTTGCAAGACCGAATCTACACCAAAACTAGGCCACCTTAGGCCCCCATCAGATCTTGCAACCTTAGCCACTGCCTCAAAAGGCTACAATATCAGTCGCATTACCCCATAGCAAAATTCCGTAAGACATTAC